>CM042150.1:84302341-84304841 GCA_023376005.1 Doryteuthis pealeii
CCCCAAAGAGAGAGATCGGGTCGTAGTTTGGTGACCTGCTCTGATATGATGGAGTAGTTACACAATATATAAAAAGAGAGTTTCAGGAGTACTTCAACCAATGGAAAACTCTTAGCTCTTTGCAAGTGATGCAGTTTGACCCACGGGGTGGGGGTGGGGGTGATGTCTAATGATGAAAACAAGGATGACAAATCGGTTAAATCGAACTTAACGGACCTAAATTCCACCATCGCATATCACCCCACTGAAAGAAAAATATACCAAAAAATCAGGGAATTAACCGAATTTAATGAAATTTTCAGTCTTGATATATTAATGAATAGAAGATATAATGCACCAGTTATTTTATTTAAAAACTTTTACATTTTTTCAGGTCAGTTAACTTTGAACCACACATTTTTAAGAATCTGTGTTACGCCTCATAGATATGTGGTTCAAAGTTAACTGATCTGAAGAAATGTAAAAGTTTTTAAATAAAATAACTGGTGTATTATATATTTTATTCATTAATATATCAACACTGAAAATTTAATTAAATTCGGTTAATTCCTTGATTTTTTTTCTTTCGGAGGGGCGACATACGATGGTGGAATTTAGGTCCGTTAAGTTCGATTTAACCGAGAAATCTCATTTGAAATATAATCAATGGAGGAAAGACAAGATCTATATAACTTTCAACTGGGAATGGACATTATATCATTGTTTTAAGAGACTAGCGACTATAACTCTTGCATACCTCTTTCCTTACTTTCTTCTATTCTTCTTCTAGCGTCTCTTCTAGCGTCTGGACTTCGTCTTGGGGACTTCGTGTCTGGTCTTCCATTGGGGATTTCTCTTTATCAGAAGCCCTGTGTCATTGGTAGTTTTTAGATAATAACACAAGACTTCGATTTACTTAGATCATATTTTATTTCGAAATCCCCACCAGACTACCTGCGCAGATTGAGTCGGAGCGTGCATAACACGATTTACCACCGTCGTGGTCTTTGGCCGAACTAACTAAAAAAACTCTCTCTAATCTAAACCGGAAGAGGGTCTTCTCCACCGATTCTCACGGTAAGAGCAGGATGAGGTCAAGCCTTGTCACTCATCCTTCAAGGCCACCAGCTGTAACTTATAACAGCCATTTTGGTTTCTACACTACTGTACACAAATATTAGGAATCTAATAATTATGTAGCATAACTACAATGTTATGGTGAATGCTTCTTGCAGGAAAATAACATTTACGTTTACATAGATATCACTGCAGTTCAGTTCTATTGAGGGCCTAATCGTTAAATAAAGTCAAGACTGGATTAAACTGCTGTCATATATAATTCTTAATGGAATTATACAATATTAATTTGTAGTATTTATTGTCAGGGTTAAACATAAACCAAAAGAGCTATCAGGTCTTGTTCGGATTGAGGTGCAGGGATTCCTTACTTGCCACGGTTCACCGTTTTCAAAAAATTGAATGAAGTAAGTTAAAGTGATCTAAAATATATTTCTACTAAGTTTTTATTCTAAAATAAAAACATCGACCTTTCCAAATTTAGAATAGGTTCTAGTTTTAATGTATTTAATTACTGTCGAATTAGTAAAACAAGAAAGCCATAACTTAATACGGATCTTACATTGTTGCAAGCCTATTACAGAATGCCAGATCATTTTTGAAGCATCATAATATCGTAGAAACCAAGCAGCCAATCAGAACACAGGGAATGGAATCACTCAAATACATGAATGGAGTGTTCCTGAGTTCCAAATTACCAGCTGTTTTTGGGTACCAATTAGTTGTGCTGTATAAGCATTCCCAACCACTGCTATAAACAAGTAATGAACCAATCCTATTTTCACTAAATAATAAAATAATTCTACTCAAAGGCCATTACGCCCGCGCAATGGGGAGAGGAGATGCAGAATAAACATCATCCTGCTAAAAGAGTTCCAATTACTATCAAATTGGTAAGACAAGGCAACAAGGAAGTCGTAACTTAATACGAATCATACCTTGTTGCAATCCTACTGCAGAATGCCATAGTATTTATCAAGCATCATAAGATCATAGAAACCAAGCAGCCAATCAGGACTCGGGGAATGGAATGGCCCAAATACATGAATGGAGTATTCCTGAATTCCATAAATACCAGCTGTTTTGGGCACCAGTCTGTAGTGCTTAGTTGCTGTTGTTAAAACCAACAGCATACTCAGCTCACAACACAGTTGGATGCTAATCACCCAACAAATTTCTACAGTTCATTTTACAATTCAAGACAGATTTTCTGTAAGAAGTGGGTGTCGCTAATAGGACTATTTTGAAGGCTTCTCTAGCAATGTCCAGCATATCTTGTTCAACTCAGACGGATGGTTTGTATAATAGAAAGCAGGTGACCATACAATTGTTTTCTTGTGGGATGCTGCTTCCAGGATTTGTTTAGGGTAACACACAACATCTTTGTGTAGCTCACATCAAGTTTATTTTCCAAGCGCATCATTAGTATCCATGTAGTGCTGCC
>CM042150.1:84309841-84358395 GCA_023376005.1 Doryteuthis pealeii
TTCATGCCTTCATTCCAAAGTTCAAAAGGTCATTGAACCGGCACTTTGGAAGTTTCAATTGGTTTTAATTAACATGTGTTTGTTTACAGATGAAAATCCCTTAGACAACTACTGTTTTGAAATTGTAATAAAATGTTACATATATATTATATTATCTTCTCTAATAATAAATGCAGGTGTCAATGTGTCACATTTTTTCAACTTTACCCCTAGAGGCTGTAGACCATCATATCATACCATTTTGTTATAAGGACGAGTCCATGACCAAATTAAAAACATTCCTGGCTGAATCCGGACCTGCAATCTTGAAATTTTTGTTTCCCAAGTTTTAATTACTGCAATTTGTTTTCGTTGATTTTTTACATGAATTTTTGTGACAAGTTTTTTTTTTGTACAATAACAATTTTTATAACTTAGAAATAAATTTGGGAATAATCAAAATCCAAAGAAATTTGCCTATGAAATAGAAATAATTATTTGTACATAAATATAGGACCTAAACAAACTGTCTTTAAATTAAGAAGAATTATCATTGAACTTTTAAAAAGTAAGCTTAACTATTAATGCAATACAGAGATCAATTGTGAGTTCTTCTGTAGTGTCAATCAAGAGACATTTTTGGTTTGAGTTCTACTTCTCCAAAACTGGTTGCCTTGCCATTCTTTAAAACACCTTTTTCCCATCGAAAAACAAGCTTTTGTATTCTTTCATTATATTGTTGGATTCAAAGGTATAATATCAATTATAATTGTTGGTTGAACCAACAACTCCGACTAAGTGGTATTAAATACAACAATAGACTTTATATCTATATATGAACACATGGAGAAGCATTTATAACAGAAATACAAATACAAGATACATAATAGATATATAAGTAACACATAAGGGAGACATGCAAAAGATACAATATTGAAGTACAACATAGATACATAAATGTACTTATAAAAGATATGCAGAGTTCATGAGACAAAGTCACTTATTGACGTAGTCTGTGTGGGGGTGAAAACCCACACACATGAAGGGTGTCGACCAAAATGTCTAACCCATGTGTTAGTCTGTGTACCGAGAAGAAAAGAGGATTCAAACTTGGCGCTTGCCTGCTTAAATAGGTAAGACGCCTGGTGAGGAAACACAGAAACACGAGGGAAGATAACTCTTCCAGCCAAACAAGGGCAGATAATCCCACAATATAAATGTTTTGACTGAGTTTTTAGCCATTTGCTCACAGTGCCCTTAATTTCATCATCACTCAAAGACTTTGTTCCATGAAGAAATTCTTTGAGAGGGGCCAAACAAGTGGAGATCAGAAGAAGCCAGATCTGAACTGTAAGGAGGATGTGGCAGCTGTTCCCAACCAAAATGAATGATGACTTTTCACGGTTCTTGCTGCGTCATGAGGCTTTGCATTGTCCTCATGGAACCCAGCATAAGACAAAGATGTTCTTATATGTTAGAAGGTTCAAAGCAACCTTCCAACGTGGCTACATGTGTGTACATGAATTAGTCCGACGAAGCAGTTATAAGATAATAACAAACATAGACTTTATTCTGTGAGCACGTGGAGAAATACATACATGACAGGTATACATATACTCATGGCAAAGTACCGTAAGATATAGACAACATATACATAGATATACCCAAAGGATGTAGGACTAAATCCTAACGAAGTGAATCAGAGAAAAAGAGAGATTTTTTTTCCCGGGCTGCTGCCTAAATACTCTAGCCACCTATCGGCAAAAACCTGTAGTGAGTGAAGATACCCCTATTGGACTCATCCCAACATCCAGTGACAATTGAGCTTAGAAAAGGCAAAGTCAATTTTGTGTGCTGTATTTGTTACAATTCATAAGATGTCATGAATTCTGACCAGAATATCCTCACGCTTGGAGAAAAAGCTAGATGCTGCGTGCTTTTTTGCATAAATCCTGGGGGAAGAATCCAACAAAAAAGCAGCTGTAGGGCCACTTTCATTCCATTTGAAAATAATAAAAAGTGTCATAAAAATAGATGCTTTAGTATTTATGCAACCCCTTCATCATGTATATGATTCGACACGTAGTCGCGAGTATGGGGCATCCAGCAAACATTGAACTCGCTTTTCAGTAGTAATGGATCTGCGAGACTAGGTTGCAAACTAAGATAACTTAGTAATTCTATGGAGATTTTTTTCTTTGCTTTTATTAAACAAAATATAGAACAAATCTATATATTAATACTCTTGTTTCTTGATATTCCAACCGTTATCATCCTGAAACATGCTCTGGTTAAGATGAGACCGTCCATATCGCCCAAGATGAAATGCAAATATGTAAATCCTGATTATCTGATGTTGCTTATCCACTGAATTTTTATTTCTCTTGAGTGTCATCACCTAAGCTCGAGAAGTCATCACAGGTCGAGAAGTCAGGACAAACTCGAAAGTAACGTGTTCGTCTTTGGACTCCTACACGTGGACACACCAGTGTTGGCTAACTAGCAAAAAAGTAATCGAACTAATCGTCTGTGTGTGTTTGTGTGTGTGTGTGTGCCCGTGTGTGTGTAAGAGAGAGAGAGAGAGAGAGAGAGAGAGAGAGAGAGAGAGAGAGAGAGAGAGAGAGAGAGTCAATGGAATCCGTGCTGTTGGTTCGCCTTGATGATGATAATAATGACGATGATACCAACTGGGGGAAAGATGGAATATTCAAATTAAGGGCCATTAACTTTAGAATCAAGGAGTCCCTATGGAAAATTACCGGAGACTATTAATAACCCTTGACCCCTTAGAGGTGCACGATTTGGACACCGTGACAGACACGTGATATAGTTTAGTTAGTTATTTACATGCAACCTAGCTTTCGAAGGAGAGAAACACGATAATTGGCTCTCCCCGGGGTCCGTCTCGGAATGAATCAAATATGGGTTAATAAAACTTGATCAAGTAAAACCAAGTCTTGTTTTAATCAATTAAATGAATGTTAAGATAATGACCAACTCAGGTCAGCCCAGCAGAGAGTTAGCAAGGAAGAAAATCAACCCCCAGCAGATAGTCAACAAGTAGCCTAGACGAAGAAATAGAATCAGCAGAAGCAGTAAGGTTATCAAGTAAGAGACCACCATCTCTAATCTAATATATCTTTGTCTGTCTGTCTCTGTCTGTCTGTCTGTCTGTCTCTTATATACCCGCTATCATATCATATTTATATATATTTATCAAACTCCTCCACACAAGCAGGATGCGACACAAGGTCAATTTCTTAAGCGGAGTTTAACAGGTTTGAATTCAGAGTTTTTCTTCTCCTAGACTGGTGACCTATCCAAGGTTAAAGAGCCCAGTCCGAGGGAGAATATATGGATTCATACCTTTCCCAAGGGTATCAGCGTTTTGTGAAATGCAAACAGCTTTGTCCAGGATTTGAACTCGGGTCGACGAGTTCATTTCGTACGACTCTAACCATTACACCACGTGCCTCCACCATATTTATAAGGCTATACAACATATTAACAGAAAATCCCAGTTGTTCATAATTGTCCTCTATTGTAAACTCTTCTGTCAGCTAAAACGAGCTCATTAACTGAATCCACCAGAAGCAGCAGGGAGCTTACATTAATTCCTGACAACTGACAATCAATTTTCTCTTGATTTTTAATAAATTTCTATAGTAAAATTTCTTTATGCTTTTCTCGTTACCTTTCATAGAATTTACTTTCATTATTTTGGAATGTTCTGTTTACATATATTGTTGAAAATACGCCAAAACGCAGAATACAATACACAAAAATGCAGGATATAATAAAGGATAAACCACATCACGTATGCATTTATCAAACCCTCTGTACTAGCAGGATCTGACACAAGTAACAGAAATACTGGGGTGAATTAGTATCTCTGTCGTAAAGGAAAGGAGACAAGGCAATTATAGAGTATATAATTGGGTTAACAATTTATTGGTTGTAGTATTAAATGTGAGAGTATACAATTGGTGTTTTAATGTCTGTAAGAGGTTGCCAAAGAATTTCTCTTGGCGGGATATATATAAGTATGCATTGAGGTTTAAGAAACTTAACTTTGTTGTATCTGTCTCAGCAATGTCCCGAGGTTGTCCGGTAAGGTCGCTGCTTCATGAGGTCAGCCTGTAGGAGTTGACGTGTTTCTCTCACGGGTGCGGACTCTGTTCTGTTGAGTCAGGGTTCTATCTCTGCCCCCTATTGTCCGGACTTCCGGTAGAGGGCAGATAACCCAATTTCCAATACAAAGTCTATTTCTTAAGTTTAACAGATTTGAATTCAAGTTTCCTTCTCCTAGACCGGTTACTATAGCGGGGTTAAACAGCCCAATTTGCCCTAATCTTTTACTAATAGATGTAGGAAGAATAATTACATTCATACCTTTCCCGATGATATTAACGCTTTGTGAATTTCTTATTTTTCTGTTCTGAAGATTCTAGACAACCTTTTAATTGTTTCGTCAAACGAAATTTCTTCTGGTTTTCTAGGTAGTATCAGATTTGTATACTTCGTATTTTTTGTGAACCGAAGTTTTGAAGTAACAATGTAACTTTTTCTTCGTCAGACCTAAGTAGACACCTTTTTGAAAAAGATCGATTCGTATCTCCTAAAATATGTTGGAAACGTCACGCCGTTGTCGGGGTCATAACGAAATTCTGAAAGAGAATTTGAAATTCCCTCCGCAGAGAAGATTATCGATCCTTTTTCTTGCACTACTTGATTTGTTAGAAGTTTCTCAAAATTCTCTTGTTTCAATAGTTGGTTTTGCATTTGTTCTAATTGTATTGAGAATTCTGAGGTATGGGGGTTATCTTCCTTGTCTACGAGCCTCTGTTTCGAACCAACCAAATCACGAGCCAGCATACTTTGGCGGCAAATCCGAATTAGGCAAACTCGCCCTCTTCTGATCCAGCTTTTAAAGGGAACAGACCTAAATAAGGGTCGCTCCTCTTCCTCAACACCCAACATCGGAGTCAGACATCAAAATAGAAGTCTATCACATCCGAACTATCAGAGAGCCGTAGCTAGGGCTCCGATAATACCCTATCTCAGGACTCAGTTAAGTGAAAAATTATAAACATTTGTGCAGACGAACTAAAGTTTGCAATCCTATTGATTTATGTAATACACGTCTTTTATTCCTATTTCTAGTTGTTTGGTTATTTCTTTAACTCTTTACCTGTCTGCCACACTCGTGGTTAACTCCATATTAGCAAACATGGAGTACTGTCGTTTCGTGTCTAATTTCTTTATAATTGTTCCTGAACTAATTGATTCCTAACCATTAGGCATGACATAACCCCAGACGGGTTGATATGCCGTTAAAATCAATCAACCAACCAACAAATCAACCAACAGTGTGGAACACTTTCATCTTCAATTGGGCATGCATATATTGCACTCTCAGTCTAATAGTTACCTGGCACAATTGTGCTCTGTATTCAGTAACTTTGGATTCTAGACTAATTAGTAATGCTAATTGCGTAGTCTCATTTAAAAGTAGCAGTGCGTGGTCTTGTGGAATGCAAACAGCCTTGTTTGAACAATTTGAACATTTCCTATGACTCTAACAATTACACCACGCACCTCCAGTTTTGTAATATATAAATGATATCAATTTAAACAAATGTTTGTTTTCCTTCTCGACTTTCATCTTTTCTATTTTTCTTTTCTTGTATTATTTTCTCAAATTCCTGTTCTTTTTTTTTTAATTTTCAGTTCAATTTCGTAGACTACCTTTTTTTTTTAGTATTATCTGCGTTATTCGGACTATTGTTCCCATCTTCATTGTTATTTGTACAATGTTTCGGCCGATATGCCCTCCGGCCTTCTTCAGGTATTTCTTGTCGGACTCGGGAACCTTCTCGGACTCGGGAACCTTCTCGGACTCGCGAACCTTCTTTTCGAACTCGGGAACTTTCTTGTCGTAATCGGGAGCCATCACGGAACTTTGAACCTAACCCTTTATTCAGTCCACGGGGGTATCCTGTTCTCATTCCGCTAACCATAGCTGGAGTAGGAGCTAAAAAAAAAAAAACAAAAAAACAAAACACACACACACAATATGAGTCTAGGTAAAAAATCATACATAAGTAAATAGGTAGATATTCTAGCCAAATCATCTAGTTAGAAAAAAAAGCAGTTAGAAAAATAATTAACACCACTCCTACCCCAGCTATGGTTAGCGTAATGAGAACAGGATACCCCCGTGGACTAGATAAAAGGTTAGGTTCAAAGATCCGTGATGGCTCCCGATTACGACAAGAAAGTTCCCGAGTTCGAAAAGAAGGTTCCTGAGTCCGAGAAGGTTCCTGAGTCCGACAAGAAATACCTGAAGAAGGCCGGAAGGCATATCGGCCGAAATGTTGTACAAATAACAATGAAGATGGGAATAATAATCCGAATAACGCAGATAATACTAATCTTCAAGCCTCATCTAAAACATTCAGAGAAATACCTTTTTTTTTAAATCTTTTTCTTTTTTCTTTTCTTATATTCATTCTTTTCTTGATTTTTCTTTCTTTTACTCCCTTACCTTTTTCTATTCCATTTATTATTTGATAATCAATTTAAAGATGAGTAGTTAATTGAAGAAAAAACCCAGTAATATCATAGATATTAATAGATATAAAGTAGATAGTAGTACAAGCCTTAAAAGTACAAGATAGAAAGTACAAGCCTTAGAAGTACAAGATAGAAAATACAAGCCTTAAAAGTAAAGATAGAAAGTACAAGCCTTAGAAGTACATAGAAAGTACAAGCTTTATAAGTACAAGATAGAAAGTACAAGCCTTAAAAGTACAGATAGAAAGTACAAGCCTTAGAAGTACAAGATAGAAAGTACAAGCCTTAAAAGTACAAGATAGAAAGTACAAGCCTTAAAGTACGAGATAGAAAGTACAAACCTTAGAAGTACAAGATAGAAAGTACAAGCCTTAAAAGTACAAGATAGAAAGTACAAGCCTTAGAAGTACAAGATAGAAAGTACAAGCCTTAGAAGTACACGATAGAAAGTACAAGCCTTAAAAGTACAAGATAGAAAGTACCAAAGAAGTACAAGATAGAAGTACAAGCCTTAGAAGTATAGAAAGTTCAAGCCTTAAAAGTACAAGATAGAAAGTACAAGCCTAAAAGTACAAGATAGAAAGCACAAGCCAGAAGTACAAGCTTAAAAGTACAAGATAGAAAGTACAAGCCTTAGAAGTACAAGCCTTAAAGTACAAGATAGAAAGTACAAGCCTTAGAAGTACAAGCCTTAAAAGTACAAGATAGAAAGTACAGCCTTAGAAGTACAAGTAGAAAGTACAAGCCTTAAAGTGATAGTGAAATAAAGAAAAAAATCATATAATTACTAAAGAAAAATACAACATACAAGAAACATACAAAAGAAATATACAAAATATTCACATAACTTCAAAACCATTTGAACATTCAAACCAATTGAAAAATAAGAATTAATCACTCAATAAGTTTTATCACATTTAGAACTATCAAAAAGCCTGCATACATTAAATTGAATACAAGAATTTCATATATATCTTAGAATAGTATATCGATTTCACTTGCTCCCATGGTAAGTTAGTAGTGGACCAAGTTATTTTTGCAAGGTGTCTGAGGTGACCTAATGTATAATGCCAAAGGGAAGCGCGTGGTGTAATGGTTAAAGTCATAGAAAATGGACTTGTGGCCCCGAGTTCAAATCCTGGACGTGGTAATTGCATTTCACTTGGGAAAGGTATGAATCCTACTCTCCCTCCAGCTATGGGTAAATAGTAGGGCAGACTGGGCTCTTTAACCTTGGTTAGGCAACCGTTCTAAGAGAAGGAAAACTCTGAATTCAAACCTGTTGAACTCCACTTAAGAAATTGACCTTGTGTCACATCCTGGGGTTGGTATATAAATAAATATAATGCCAAAGGGATCATGCACTTTTTGCATTGGCCACTGCATGAGCTTCGGTTTGTGTGTAGCTCCCCATGTTAAAAAAAGTCCTTGTGTCAATCCAGCCTGGTGTGAGGTCAGGAAAATATCTACTACACTCACAGCAATGATCAAAGAAACGAAAGTGACATTTTTGTTTAAATAGACAAGTTCATTGTTTCATTCTCACTGGAAAACAAAAGGTTGATGGCTGGCCTTTTCAAGCTTTATCTTTACGTCAGCACATTTCTAATTTAGCCCAAACAACCACCATTATCCCAGCTCATGGATAAAATAGCGAGGAAAGGATTTTGGTACCTGTCAGGCCGTAATGGGATTATAAAATGAGTTCTCTCAGCTAAAGCCGTTGGCATGTTGAAAAGAGACTGATCCAAGGTTCAAGGATGTGACCATCAATAATTATAATACGAAAATAGGAAATAGTAGAAGAAAGAACCTTTGAGTCAGCATTTAAACCAGGCTCAACTATTAAATGTAGAATCTCACAAAAGTTTCTTACAACTCAAGTTTCAAGAATATCAATGCCTGGTATTTACATGTACCCCACTTGTACACGATACGGCACAAGGCCACCCACAAGCCGAGACTCGTGGGTGGTAGGTAGAAAAATTGCGTGGATCCCTTTTGCATTCCCCCTCAAGGGGTGCGTCTCAGGCGCTGGGCAATAAACCCAGCCCTGCCCCTTTGTCAATGGGGGCAGGTATTGCCTGGGGGGATAGCCCCCTGGGATCGACGCTATTAATTTAACACAACTCACCAGTCCAGTGGTCGAAGCACACCGGACCCCCGTCCCGGAGGACAGTTTGAGATTGCCACAAGGGAGAAAAAACATTTGGTATGATACTAAGACATTGTTGGACAGACAAACATACATACATACATACATACAAATAATTCCGAGGAAGATATTAGCAAGCATACAACAGAATGAGTAGATTCTAGCCACAGTTTAACAGGACTCCTGCTTTCAGAAATATTCTGAGGAAGGGATCTTTATCTCGAAATATTAAATGGATAAATCAAAGGTAAATGAACATTATAGTTACCTCATTTTTTCTTTACACTTGAATTGTAATAGCCTTCAAAGATAGGTATCAAAATGAAATAAATAAGGATTTACCTCAGTCGGTAGAGCGTTCGGCTAGGAATCACAAGGTACCTGGTTCTATACCGGCCCTCGTCGACTCAGCGTATGCGTAGCACAGGGATCTGTGCAGTAAAGTGAGGAGCTGATGGTAGGCGTATCGCTTCACTAGTCTAGCGCTAGTAAAAAGAGGATAGACTCCCTCACTGTCTGGCTGATACCGACATTAGGCCGCCCCGACGACTTTTTTTTACTAGGGTGAAACAAAAGTTTTGCAATATTTTGGTAAATTATTTGCTTTTTCAAGTTACTACGAAAGCAGTCTAGCATTCAAAGTAGAGGCTATAGTGTTGCACCATCTGAAGCCACCTGTCTGCTAGTTCTTTGATCCCATGCTGATACCAGAGGCAAATGACTCTTTAGAGGCAAATGACTCTTCCTCAGAAGCTTCCACCTCCTCTTGGTTGTTGAAGTGCCACAAGCGCAGGAAGTGAGTCAGTGATCAGAACAAGTAATAATATGAGGGAGCTAGGTCCAGACTGGGTCAAGCTATCTTTTTTTTTAAATCTTTTTTTTTAATCCCAGGCTGATACCAGTTCTTGTCATACGAGATAAAGAACTCCTTCATTGAAACTATGCGATGTCAGCTGGGGGAATAACATTTGCTGACTGCACCTCAATAGAAAGGTAAGGTCCCCACCATCACCACAATGGGACCACCTGTTGGCTGTGGGTGGTGTCCCATAAGGCTTAAGAACATAATCTTAGGCAGAGTAGTACATGACAGGCAACCCTCCACTTTGGCCCTTACTTGGATGAGACAATTGGATGGTCATGTCAAACCCTAGCACCTATATGATTGTCCCAACTGTATTGCTATGACAAACCCCAACCCTTTTTAATCATATATGAGCTAGAAGGTTGTGTCTGGAGGTTCTTGTGTCCTGGGTATGACGTTAAACTGCATCTAGTGACGGGATTCCAATACTGGAGTTCTGGGGTGTGTGGAGTATCTCTTCATCATCATTACTCCCAGGTCCACTCTGACCCGGAGTGATAGTACCTGTTAGGGTCCTATTTATGGGTAAAATAGAAAAAACTGAGTTTTAAAAATATTTTTTAAAAATTGAGTTAAATAAAATTTGAATACCCATCATAAATGAATAAAACAAAATGTCTTTGCCATGATTGTATATATATTTACCAACCCCTCCGCACGAGCAGGATGTGACACAAGATCAATTTCTTAAGCGGAGTTTAACATGTTTGAATTCAGAGTTTTCCTTCTCTTAGACCGGTTGCCTAACCAAGGTTAAAGAGCCCTGTCTGCCATACTATTTATCCATAGCTGGAGGGAGAGTAGAATTCATACCTTTCCCAAGGGTATTAGCGCTAAGTGAAATGCAATTACCACATCCAGGAATCGAACTCGGGGCGACGAATCCATTTCCCATGACTTTAACCATTACACCACGCGCTTCATGATTGCCATGATTGTAACTGATTGTATAAATCTAATATTACTATCCGACTAATCATTAATGGATCTGTAGGTAGCAAGGTAACTTGTGAATGTAGAATGTGTGTATTTCAAGGTTATGTGTGCAATTAGAATGGTAGACTAGTATGTCCTAAAAGTAGACAAAGCAGGTATAAATAAGTTTATTAATAAATCATAATTACTTACAAAAAGAAAGGCAAAATGTGTGGGCTAAATTCACCAGAATAGTTTTGTTTCCATCTCTTATCATATTAGATAAACACATACAGAAGAAAGTAGAAATAGGAGATTAAGATAATGGGAAATTCATTTTGGAACAAATGTCAAAAGAGAGCAATTGGAGAAAGGCCCGGAGAAGAAAACAAGGGGGTAAAGGAGAGCAAAGGAGAGCAAAGGAGAAAAGAGCAAGGCAAGAAAGGAGAGCAAGGAGAATAAAGAAGAAGAAGAGCATGAAAAACAGCACATGTAAATAATAGATAAAGGAAAATTGAGGCAGAGGAAAAAATAAGGGAAAAAGAAAGTAATATAAAAGGAGAAAAAGGAAAAAGTAGAAAAAGGAGAGCATGAGAAAAGGAAAGAAAGAGAAATAGAGAGCATGGAAAACCAGAGAGGGGAAAAGAAAACAATGAAAAGGGAGAGCAAGTTAAATAGGAAAAAAAAGAAATGGAAAGTCAGAAAAGAAAAAGAGAACAAGGAAAAAAGAGACAAAAAAGGGAGAACCGGAGAAAAGGAGAGCAAGGTAAATGAAGAGCATAGAAATCAAAGAGAGAGAGAGAGAGAGAGAGAGAGAGAGAGAGAGAGAGAGAGAGAGAGAGAGAGAGAGAGAGAGAATGAAAATGTGGAAAAAAGGAAATCAAGGGAAAAGAGTACAAAAGGAATGAAGAGCCAGGAAAGGGAGAGCATGGAAAACCAGTGAGGGAAAAAGAAAACAAGGATAAAGGAGAGCAATTGAAGAGGAAAACAAGGGACATGAAGAGTATATAAAGCCAGAGAAGAAAAAAGAGCAAGGACAAAGGAGCGCAAGAGGAATGGAGAACAGGAAAAAGACAGAGCAGGAAAAAGACAAGAAAAAAGACAGAGAAGAAAAAAGAGAGCTAAAGAGAAAGGGAAATAAAGAGCATGAAAAACAGTGAGGAGAAAAGAAAGCAAGGTAAAAAGAAAGCGAAGGACATGAAAAACAAAGATAATATAGGAGAGTATGGCAAAAAGATAGCAATGGAAAAGGAGAGCATGGAAAAAAGATAACAATGAAAAAAGATAGCAATGGAAAAGGAGAGCAATGGAAAACCAGTGATGGAAAAAGAAAACAATGATAAAGGAGAGCAATTGAAGAGGAGAACAAGGGACATGAAGAGCATATAAAGCCAGAGAAGAAAAAAGAGCAAGGACAAAGGAGCGCAAAAGGAATGGAGAGCAGGAAAAAGACAGAGCAGGAAAAAGAATGCTAAAGAAAAAGGGAAATAAAGAGTATGAAAAACAGTGAGGAGAAAAGAAAGCAAGGTAAAAAGAAAGTGAAGGACATGAAAAACAAAGATAATATAGTGCAAGAGAAATGGAGAGCAAGGATGCTGTTAAGTTTTTAAATGCCATCCTTGGCCAGTTGAAAAGGGCTTAAGTAAGTAAGTCCTGAGTTATGGAATCCTTTGGGAAGTGTATAAGTCCTATCCTGCGAATAAGTCCTATCCAGCGTATTGTTAAAGGTCCAGTGTTACAATCCTATGTCAGTTCTATCTATCTATCTATCTAACTACCTTTCACAGTCTCTTCTCTATCTATCTATCTCATTCTCTTATCTATCTATTTATCTATCTATCTATCTATCTATCTATCTCAGTCTGTTATCTATCTATCTACCTTTCACAGTCTCTTCTCTATCTATCTATCTATCTCAGTCTGTTATCTATCTATCTATCTAACTACCTTTCACAGTCTCTTCTCTATCTATCTATCTAACTACCTTTCACGGTCTCTTCTCTATCTATCTATCTATCTATCTATCTATCTATCTCAGTCTCTTCTCTGCCAAAGGATTTCAATTAAGACAGCATTACCAAAGCAACAGAACAAAAAGGCATAGATGCCTCATCCTCTTTTACTTGTGTTAAGTTTTTAAATGCCATCCTTGGCCAGTTGAAAAGGGCTTAAGTAAGTAAGTCCTGAGTTGTGAAATCCTTTGGAAATGTATAAGTCCTATCCTGCGAATAAGTCATATCCAGCGTATTGTTAAAGGTCCAGTGATCCAATCCTATGTCCGTCGTCCACGAAAGCCGCGGTAGTTATGAGTAGCTATGGCCAGTACTCGCGGGTTTAAGTATTATAACAGCAGCAGAGTACTGCTAGTGATTGGCCAAGAGTCTAATCACATGGTACTCGGCGAGTCTATAATTAGAAGTGGGCTTCTAATTTACGCCTTATATTGAAAAAATCTCAACAGAAGCAAAGATAAACAAAGAATAAAGAGAACAAGAAAATGGAGAGCAAGGAGTATAGAGAGAATGTAAAACCAGAGAGAAAAAAGGAACACATAGAAAAGAGAGTGCAAGGAAAAAAGGAGAGAATGAAAATATGAGCAAAACAGACGGTGAAAGGAGAGAGAGGGACAATAAGGGAACAGAAAAAAATGAGAACATAGAAAAGGAGAACGCATAAAAGGAGAGCAATGATAAACAAAGATGAAAAGCAGAAAAATCAAAAGAACATTAAAAGAAATTGATAGAAAAAAGAAAAGGCCGAGAAGAGCAAGGAAACAGAGAGTATGTAAAAAGCAGATAGTAAAAGAAGAGCATGGAAAAAAGATAGCAATGGAAAGGAGAGCAACGGAAAAGGAGAGCATGGAAAAAAGATAGCAAAGGAAAGGAGAGCATGGAAAAGGAGAGCAATGGAAAACGATAGCAATGGAAAGGAGAGAAATGGAAAAGGAGAGCATTGGAAAGGAGAGCATGAAAAACGATAGCAATGGAAAAGGAGAGAAATGGAAAAGGAGAGCAATGGAAAACGATAGCAATGGAAAGGAGAGAATGGAAAAAGATAGCAATGGAAAGGAGAGCATGGAAAAAAGATAGCAATGGAAAAGGAAGCATGAAAAAGATAGCAATGAAAAGGAGAGCAATGGAAAAAGATAGCAATGGAAAAGGAGAGCATGGAAAAGGAGAGCAATGGAAAAGGAGAGCATGGAAAAAGGAGAGCACTGGAAAAGGAGAGCATGACAAAAAAAGATAGCAAAGGAAAAAGAGAGCATGAAAAGATAGCAATGAAAATGGAGAGCAATGGAAAAAATAGCAATAGAAAAGGAGAGCAATGGAAGGAGAGCATGAAAAAAGATAGCAATGGAAAAGGAGAGCATGGAAAAGAAAACACGAAAAAATAAAAACGAGAAAAATCACAAAAAGTGAGAGTAAAAAAAAAAAGGAAAATAAGAGGGAAAACAAGCAAGGAGAAAAAAGCAATCAAGAAAAGGAAAAACAAAAACCACGGAAAAAAGGAGAGCAAGGAAAAAGAACTAGTAAATGTTAGCATTGAAAATGGAGAGCGAGAATAAAGAACAGCCATGTAAAGGAGAGTAATGAAAAAGGAGAGCAGTGAAAATAGAGAACATGAATAAAGGAGAGCAAATAAAAAAGAACAACAAAAAAAAGGTCAGGAGTCTTGTGCAATATGCTGCAGTGTTTAATGGGCAGGGTATTTAGATATCGATTACACTGCAAAACACATGCAGTGTTGTTGCTTGGATGCATAATGCACTGCAAATGTGCATATTTTATAAACAGTTATTATGTGTAAACAGCAGAAAAAAGGTTTGTAATTAGATGTTGTTGGTTGCATGTGCAAAAATATACAGTGAGCAATAACAGTTTGATGCCGAGTGAAGAATTGTGCAGAGAGATGGAGAGTGATTGGGAAATGGTAAAGGAGGAAGCTGATAGAAATGAGGAAGGAGAAGAGGGTGCGAGGAAAAATGAAGAGAGAGAGAGAGAGAGAGAGAGAGAGAGAGAGAGAGAGAGAAGAGAGAGAGGGGGATGGGGAGAGAGGGGAGAGAGGGGGGCGTAAGAAAAAGAGAGAATTAAAGAGTTGGGTTTAATGTTAAAAGAAAGTCAATGAAAATGAATGAATGAAAGAAATGACGAAGATAATTTAAAAAAATGAGAAATACAAGTGAAAAAAAATCAAAGAGAGAGAGAGAGAGAGAGGGAGAGAGAGAGAGAGAGAGAGAGAGAGGTGGGGGGGAGGGAAAGAAATAAGAGTTAGAGATGAGAGAGAAGGGATAAAAAGAAAGCAAGAAAATATAATAATATGTAACAATAAAGAGAAAAAAAGACTGATACAGACAAGATAGGAAGGTGAAAGACAATAAGAAGAGAGAGAGAGAGAGAGAGAGAGAGGAGAGAGAGAGAGAGAGAGAGAGAGGAGAGAGAGTATGGAACAGAGTTGTAGATTGAAAAACAAGGCAAAGGATGATAAAGAAGAAAAGAAATGACATGATGTAAAAGCGTGAGAAAAAGAATCCAAGTGAGAAAATGAAGAGAGAGGGAGAGAGAGAGAGAGAGAGAGAGAGAGAGAGAGAGAGAGAGAGAGAGGGGGGGAGAGAGAGAAGAGAGAGTATGGAACAGAGTTGTAGATTGAAAAACAAGGCAAAGGATGATAAAGAAGAAAAGAAATGACATGATGTAAAAGCGTGAGAAAAAGAATCCAAGTGAGAAAAATGAAGAGAGAGGGAGAGAGAGAGAGAGAGAGAGAGAGAGAGAGAGAGAGAGAGAGAGAGAGAGAGGGGGGAGAGAGAGAGAGAGAGAGAGTATGGAACAGAGTTGTAGATTGAAAAAAGGCAAAGGATGATAAAGAAGAAAAAGAAATGACATGATGTAAAAGCGTGAGAAAAGAATCCAAGTGAGAAAAATGAAGAGAGAGAGAGAGAGAGAGAGAGAGAGAGAGAGAGAGAGAGAGAGAGAGAGAGAGAGAGAGAGAGAAAATGTGAAGGAGAAAGACAAAGTGAGGGAGGACGAAACTAGAGTGAGGAGCAGCAAGAATAGAAAACAATCTACTTCTATATAACGCGCACGCGCACACGCGCACAAACACACATAGACACACACTCTCACACACACACACACACACACACACACACACACACACACATATATATATATATATATATATATATATATATATATATATATATATATAAGGTGTATCATAAAAGTATCGAGATTGAAGCTGTATCTCCCAAGATAAAAATGAACAATAAATGGAACATTAATTTTTTTCGGAATACAAAGTGTCATAAAAGTGCCGAGTTTGAAGCTGAAGTTACCCAGATAGAAATGAACAATGAATGGAACATTAATTTTTTCAGAATACAAGCTGTGTCAAAAAGTACAAAAAAATCTCGATACTTTTGTATGTGGGTGGGGGTACGAAATCTGGTCTCAGTACTGAGTAATAACATGTGGCATCACTATACGCCATACAAAGTGAACATGCCTCGTGTTACCATAGCAACATAATTCTTCATTACTCGGCCGAGAGGCCTGACAAAAAGGGAAAAGTTATTTTTTGGAAATGATGACATACGTGTCTTTTTTTTATTTTTAGATTTGAGGAAACACTTGCGTTTGTGGCCATTACAAACCTTTGTGGACAAATACTACGTTCTATATTGATAAATATGCCTAACAAAAGAGCTACACAGATTTATTTAACCTATAGATGGGGCTCTTGCAGGTACTATACTTCAGGGTTGACCTGAGAGTAATGGCAATGAAGAGATGACTCCACACTCCCTAGCGCTCTAGAAGTAGAGCCTCATCACTGGACATAGCCTAGTATGAAACCTAAGGCATCCTATTTTAAGTGAGATCTTACATATCTGCAGGAGACACAGTTCTGAGCCTCGCTGATAGGTGGTCAAATATTGTGTCCTATCTTGACCAAGAATTTCTAACCAATTACGCATGCGCCAAAAGGGCTACACTGCATGATTAGGGGACGCATTTTTTACCTGTCATTTTATAATTGACTCTTGCGTGCGAGGGGGTTAGGTAATCCATATAGTTACTAGTTTATAACTGGGACAATCATATAGTTACTAGGGCTTGACGTGACCAGCTGATTAATCGGGAGGGCCTCTCCGACCGACTGTCCAGCCTAAGTAAGGGCCATAGTGAAATTTGCATGTATGGACTGCTCAGCCACCAGGTTCATAAGCATCACGGGTCGCCATCCACGGTCCGGCCAAATTGGGTGATTTTACTCCTCTGCAGAGGTGCAGTCGGTGTTTTCGATAGGTTTGCGCCAAAGAGGCTACCACTGCATAATTAGGTGTGGCGCATTACATCCCACATATTTTTTGTACCTGTCAGTTTATAATTGAGTCTTGCATGCGAAGGCGATGCAGTCTGTGTTAATTATTCTCTGGGAATATTTGCAATTTTGTACAAATTCATTATTGAAAATGAAATTTGATGAGCTTCTTTCAATCCCAAATATTTCCAAGATTATTAATTTCTGGCAAAAAGGAATTCTGCCGGCCTTTAACTGTGTAAGATTCAAAGGTTATGACAAAGTCATAACTCGTTGGAACGCAAACAAACTCCGACAAAGGTTGACGGACAAAACATTTTATATAACAGCACAAGAATTAACAGGGTACATAATACATACATACATAAGTAATATAAAGTAACATGTAAAAGGGATAAACATCAAAGCAACAGACATGAGACTAGGAATAGTCCATGCTGTATAAATCACTTACAGTAATGTAAGGGGGGGGGGGCAAGCACCAACAAGAAAGGGGTAGTCATAATACTACCTCATTGTGTCTCGTAGGTCGAGCAGCAGGCAAAAAGAGGAAAAGAAGTTCAATCAGCCGCTTAAATACACAAGGCCCCTAGCGGGAACCAGCGACCTTAAACGGGCAGACAACTCCCCAAGCAAATACGAAAATAACTCCTACAAATGTGTTTTCAGACAGTCAGGCAAATTTTCCTCACATCCACGTATAACACTCGATTAGATCTGAAGCACTTGGTAATTTGCATGCCTATGCATGGCAGCAGGCAACTCGGTGTCTCTTACGTTAGAGAGAGAGAGAGAGAGAGAGAGAGAGAGAGAGAGAGAGAGAGAGAGGGGGGGGGGGCATGGCTACTACATTTATAAATATAGCAAAGAATATTATATATATATATATATATAAAAGTTAGGGTAGAGTGGACATGAAGTCAACGGCGCTTGGTTATTGACAGTTTCTCAAATTCTTTTTACTTATATTAATATTGATAATATGGAGTGCTATATTGTTGTATATTTATATATACTAGCAAAATAAAAAAACACCCTCCGGGCGATGTAAAAAATACATTTTTGAAAGATATTGCTTGAGGAGGTGGTAGTTACAAATTAAATGTCGGGGAGTTTGAACCATAAGTCATGAAATCATCAAATTTATTAAAGGAGTAAAAAAAATAAAACAATTTGAAACTAAGTTCTATTAACTTTGAATATCTATTAAAATTAAACAAACCATATATAAATATATAATACTGGGGATGTATCTATTAAAACTTGTTTTTAAAAAACAATGAGGACTGTCTAATTTTGCATGCTCAAATTTTGAGTGTATTTATTTTGTTATGACGATTTCGGGTATAGTGACGTAAGCAATGACGTAGTTTTTGTTACAGACAAAAGCCGACCTATGTATATATATATATAAGTATCTATGTACGCATGTATATATATATATATATATATATATATATATATATTTATTTATTTCATTATTTTTTTTACAAACGGTTGTTCGCATTTATTTACAGCAGACTACGGTAGAATATTTGGCTAGGAGCCTCACGGTTCCTGGCCCTCACCAACTCAGCATATGTGTAGCTCAGGGATCTGTGTAGTAGAGTGATGAGCCAATGGTAGGTGTGGCACTCCACTTCTGACGCTAAGAAAACAATCTCCTTGGTCTAGCGCTAGTGAAAAGTGGATAGACTCCCTCGCTGTCCGGCTGATACCGACTTCAGGACACCCCGACGACTTTACTTTTAAAAAAATTACTGGACAAATAAATAAAATGCGACGTCAGCTACGATTTTTTAAAAGTTTAGAGGTTTGGGGTCGGTGAAAAATCATAGCTCACAAAGCTATGATTTTTCTTTAAAAAAAAACCCCAAAAACCCAAAACACCAGCGTGCTTAAATTAGGAATTAATACGGATATAATAGTCGCAGCAGAAACACCAAAAGAAAAAGGAATATGTAGGATTGAGGGTAAGCTAATTTAATAAAAAAGTAAATACTTATAAATGTTCTTAAAAGTATAAGTAAATGAAATTATTTGGAAGCATAGAATTGGATTTATTGTTTTGTATTATAAACTGTACAAAAAGGGAGTTACTTGCTAATTACGACTAATTAAAACCAATTAAAGTGGATTTTTTTTCAAACATTAAGTAGTCCTAAAACCAAGGAATATTTTAGTATAAATTTTGTTTTATTAACATAAATAGGAAAAAAAGTATTTAGGAAATAAAAAGTGTTTATTTCAGCTTTAGCATAATAATAGAATATATATATATATATATATATATATATATTATATATATATATATATATATAAGTTAATAGAAAGGAAATGAATCCGACGGTATGAGTATAGATAAAAGGATATGAAAACAACACAATATGCTGTTAAAGTGAATATGATATAAAATATTTTCCCTTTAACAGCATATTGTGTTGTTTTCATGTCCTTTTATCTATACTCATATATATATATATATATATATATATATATATATATATATATATATATATATATAAAACAGCTCTATAACTGATACTGAATACTCCGCTAATAACATATCACTCCTTAAGTCCCGGCCTAACTAATAAAACAACCTTTAGGCATAATTCGATTTTATTGATCAACATACTCTCCTTCTAGGGTGATACACTGATTCCAACGCTTCTCTAACAATTCCATGCCTTTATTTGTAGAACGATTTGTCTTTAGCCTCAAAATACGCCCCAGTTTCCGATATCACTTCTTCATTGGAGCCAAATCTCTTTCCCTGTAGTATTCTTTTGGGGTCTGCAAACAGCCAGTAATCACTAGTGGCCAGATCAGGAAAATAATCCGTCTACTTCGACAATCCTCGGGTGATTGTCGGCCCCTCCAAACCCGAAGAATGGAGCGACCTTCCCCTAAACAGGGGCCAAAGTAGTCAAAAAAGAAAAGAAGGGGCAAGTAGCGAACACTTAATACTGTGCTCAAACTACTTGCACCTTGTTTTTCGTCCTGCTCTCCCCGAAGGGATAACAGTCGGGCCAAACTGCTGGACACTCGGGGCCAGACTAAAAACCCAGCTTCTCGAAGCCTCTTTAGCCAAGACGTGCAAAAAGTGGTCGTATTAATCTGATCGAAGGAACAGATACTACACTTTGATCTTAGCCAAAAGGCCGAGAAGCAATTCGAAGTGCAACTCATGTAGTTTTGCGATCGACTTGTGACACGGTGCATTGTTTGGTGAAAGTGCAATTTTTTCTTCATTTGTGGACGTTTTTTGACGATTTCTTCCTTCAAACGCACCAATAAGGCAGTAAGATTCAAAGTTAATAATTGAACAACAGCCCCGACACGTTGTGAGACAAAACATTTAATAGGTGTACAGCACATGGTAACGATAAGATACATAAGTACATAGATACATAATATACAAATAAGATATAAGAGTAGAGATAAAAGGACACATTCATGAATGGTAAATACAAGATACAATATTTAGGTATAAACGAGATACCCAAATGTACATAAAATATCAATGTTACAGACATGGAACTAAAGGATAGTCCATGCTGTATAAAAGACTTACAGTAATGTAAGGGGGGGACCAAAGCTCCACCGAGAAGGGGGTAGACATAAGTCTAACCCATGTGCTCGTTCAGAGGCAGTAAGGCAAGAGAGAGAGAGAGAGAGAGAGAGAGAGAGAGAGAGAGAGAGAGAGAGAGAGCATTTGAATCAGCCGCTTATATACCAGAGGTCCCCTGGTGGCCACAAACGGCAACATAGTGGGAAGATAACTCTTCCAGGCAAAGGGAAGATAATCCCCTACAAGGCTATATAATATTCGCTATTGATGGTTCTTCCTTTCTCAAGGTAATCGATGAACAAAATACCTTGCGCTTCCCATAATACGGAGGCCAAAACCTTGCCCGCTGATGTTCGCATCTTTAGTCACTTTGGACGGCTTTCACCTGCTGCTGTCAACTCAGCTGACTGCCGATTTGAATCATCGACGCGTTGTTGTTTTTGATCGACTGTGACCAAACGCGGCACCCACTTTGAACACAGCTTTCTCATTGACAAATGTTCATAGAAAATGGTGAATACACTACCTTCGGTTATCTTCAACTTCCCTGCTATCTCATGCAACTTCAATTTACGATCAGCCAAGACGAGTTTGTGGAGTTTTTTTTTTGTGTGTTTTCCAGGACAACTGCCGAATTTGAGCGACCTGAGCGTTCAGCATCACTTGTGTCTGTACGTCTGCGATTAAAGTCAGCATACTACCTCTTAACCATTGTTTCCGACGGATCAGAGTTCGAATAACACTAATCAAACCATTGCTTTGCTTGAACAGTATTTTTCCCATCAGAAAACAATACTTTATCAACACACGAAATTCAGATTTTTTCATTGTTTTGAAAATTTGCAACAGTAGCTTCACTTAAATAATTGTAATTTCTAAACTAATAATCCGATTGGAATCAAATTTTGCCATTTGAAAGTTATAAAAAATCATATAGATTTTTTTATTAGTTGTGCCATCTATATGTTAGGCCCGGGTCTTATTGAGTGATTTGTTAATACCGTAGAAAACTTGGTCCACTAATAACTCACCAAGTTAGCTTGTGATAACCATAAACTATCACAAAATATATATATATATATATATATATATATATATATATATATATAAGCACCGGAAGAAAGGGCCCTTGTTTTATCAACAAACAATTTTTTTCTCTCTCCTTTTATTCCTCCTTTTAGTCTTCCATCCATTGTCATTGTGTTGATCACTATGATAACTGTTATAGGTGATATACCCTATTGACCAATGGAATGCGCCGACGGGTTACTATAAGTAACAGGAATAATTGTGGCTTGGGAGTAAGCCAATGCGAGTAAGCCAATGCGAGTCAGCTCATAGCTCTATTGTCGGATGTATTTCCCACTTCTCGGTATTGTATTTGTCTACTTTCTGTTAATACATTTTCCTACATTTGTTACCCGTCGTTTTGTTCTTGTTTGACCCCTTAAAACCTCACAACAATAACCCTAACCATATTATATATATATACGTACACACACACACACACACACACACACACACACACACACATATATATATATATATATATATATATATATGTGTGTGTGTGTGTGTGTGTGTGTGTGTGTACTTGAAAATGAATAAAGAGATATACAGTATACGTTTTTTTCTTTTGATGGAGTGTAAAAACAGTACGTGACCTTGCAGAAACGTTAGAACTGAATCAAACGAGAATTGCCTTGAAAGAAAATATCTTCTGGTTATGACCTAAGAAACAATGTTGTAAAACCAACCAACCAACCAACCAACCAACCAACCAGCCAACTAATGTATAGAAATAAATATTTTCCCAAGAATTAATGGGAGTGCCAGATTTTCTAACTCGTGTGAAGAAAAATTGATGCATGACATATGAAAGGTTGGTCACTTCTGATCTCGATAATGGACTGCAGAAAGATTAAGGTAATGATGCATTAGGTGTGATCATGCATCAGAAATGGTTGGCGAAGATTCTTTTTTTTTAAAAAAAGAGGATAATAAGCCGGTGAACAAAGAAAAATTCTGTTGGTTGGATTTTACGGTATGTCAACCATTGTTGGATTATTTTATGCCGAAGACGTTTTGTTTTATCAATTCTTGATGGGTATTCAATGGTTTCAAAAGAGGATTATAAGCCGGAGAACAAAAAACATTCTGTTGGTTGGTTGGTTGGTTGATTGGTTGGTTGTTTTTTACGGCATGTCAACGGTTATTGGATTATTTTATGCCGAAGATGTTTTGTTTTATTAATTCTTGATGGGTATTCAATTTCTTTCTTTTTAAACACATTTTTAAATTCCTTTTTTCTATTTAACCCATAGGCACCACCATTCTGGAAGTAATTTTGCGATAAAAAAAAGTACTCCACATTCCGCAGAGCTTCAAAATTGAAACTTCACCACTTGTCTCGTTTGTAATTTACGATTCTGCGTTAAGAGTTACGTCCCTTAGACCAACTGTGTGTTTTTTTTCTAAACAGGACTATTCTTGCATTTTCACCGCCCTTTTCCGGCTACCATTATTTAGCGGTAAATTCAAGGCTTACCCACACGCGTTCAATTCCTTTTCTGTGTTCTTCCTTAAAGAGAACAGGTACGTCACTTGACTCTCAGTAACCTTCTTATTAAATTTTGTAATAGACTTTTACCTTGTGTATCTGACTATATTATTTGACGTTTCGCTGAACCTTGTACACTAAGAAAGATTTTGTAATGTTCACTCCCTTGTCACTCGATTGACTTTCTCTCATAGACTCTGCCCCCCTCGTTTGTACCTTTCTTAACTTCTAAGCCTGTTTGGTGGTGTTATCGTATGTCATTATTATTTCACTGTCTTTATCTATGAACTGCCTCAGTTTTTCTATTAACACCCATCCATTGCTTTGTTCAGACATTGTACCATCCTCTGTGTTGTGGCTCGTTCTATAAACCTGTTTTCTTTCCTATTTCAGTTTTTTACACTTTCTGGTGAGAGGAATAAAGAGATTACCTTATCTACGGTGTTTGTTATTCTATGCCAGAGGGAGTTAGACTACGTGAGACGAAAAGTCGTTCATACACTTTGGAAAAGATATAAGCGGCGAAGTAGGAGTCGCGATACCACTAGATGCAGTTTAACGTCATACCCTGGACACTAAGATCCTCAGTCATCGACTTCTAGTACATATATGATAGAAAGGGTTTAAGCATCACAGGTCACCACCCACGACCCCTATCGATGGGGGTTATAATATGCTGACTGTATCCCTTGCAAAATAAATGGAAAGAATGTGTTTAAAGAAATTGAGTACCCATCAAGAATGAATAAAACAAAAATGTCTTTGACATAAAATGACCTAATGGGTTGACATGGCGGAAAACCCAAACTACCAACCAACCAACCACTTGTTTTTTGATTGTCACTGCTTTGTTGGAAAAGTATTCGGTTATTCTTTAAATGACAAAATGTTTTATTTAAATAAGTTCATGATCTTTGACCTGTCGATGGGGCTTAGAATATGCTGACTGTATCCCTTGCAAAGGCTTATCCCCCCTCCCACAAAAAAGAGTATCCTGGGTATGACACTGAAGTGCAGTGCTGGATATCTGGGAAATATGGAGTAACCCTTCATTGCCATTGCTCCCAGGTCCACTCTGAACCGAAGTGGTAGTATCAGTCAGGGTCCCACCTATTTTTCAAATATATTTGTTCAAAAATTGGACCATATTACCTTAAGGCACCCCTTTTCAATTTCATGTCATTAGGTCATTTTTTAAAATTTATACCGTCAATATCCGGTTGTTTGTTAGGGGTTAGGGTTAGGGGTTTGGGTTAGGGGTTTGGGTTAGGGGTTGTAACCTTACCCTAACCCTAACCCCTAACCCTAACCCCTAACAAACAACCGGATATTGACGGTGTAAATAAAAGAAATGGCCTAATGACACAAAATCGAAAAGAGGTGCCTTAAGGTAATATTGTCCCAAAAATTAATCACTTTCGATAGGGCCGTATTCAAGAAACCCCTCTTAAACTAAACAAATGTAAATATGAACGTGATTTCAAAACGGCTAGGCATAAACTAACTCGAGACGGGATGACATGCCATTAAAATCAGCCAGTCATTAGCCATGGAAAAATCAGGGGTGGTTTGCCGAAGTTCTATTTCTTCTTTTTTTTCTTTTTTTTTTTTTTCTTTTTTTTTCTTTTTCAAGAAAAAGAAGAATTTGATCGTTAAGACAAAAATTGTCAGAAGTTAGAAACTGATGAATTGGTGAAACTTTTTTTTTCCTATGACGATAACCATTACATAACGCGCCTCCAATTTCTACATATATAAGTTAATAATTCTAAATCCTATAGTATCGTATATTGTATTAAATACTTTTTATTTTATTTAATGTAACATACATTTTTAATTGAGTCTATTAGATTATATTTATATTATGCAAATTTCCGGCATTGAATTCCGGTAAAGTTCATTCCCGCCAGATCACCGCAGCATATATTGTATATCTCGTGGGATATATCTCGAGATATATTACACTGAATTTTTTTACACGAGGACAATAGTCCGAATAATCCAAATAATACAAATGAGGCTTGATAATTACCAAGCCTCATTTGTATTATTTGGATTATTCGGACTATTGTCCTCATCATTATTGTTATCTGTACAAGGATGTTCAGAAGAAGAAATTCGAGAAGGTTCCCGAGTCCGACAAAAAATAACGGAAGAAGACCGGAGGGCACATTGTAACGTTGTACAGATAACAATAAAGATGAGGATAATAGTCCGAATAAAAGAAATAATACAAATTTTCAAGATAGATACAGAAAAAAAAGTTTGGCTTGGTTTCTTTCTTTAATGGCATATCAACCTTCGTGGTTATCTAATGCCAAACCATCCTCGTAGAAGAACAGTAGTGGTATTATTTAACCCATAGCTTTTGGAATCATACCTGGGAGTTCATACCTTGCTCAAGTCTTAAAGTAATCATAATGGACTATAAGCAACTGGACTATAAACTCGTATAACACAACGTGTGGCTGCACGTGTTGCCACATGCAGGTGCATGTGCAACATGCAGTGTTTGGTTTGGTTTGGTTTGTTATGTTTTACGGCATATCAACCCCGGTGGGTCATTTAATGCCGACAAAGTTGTGAAATAAATTCATTCTTAATGCATAATACAATTTTGTTTATAAACTCGTGTTTTTCTATTTAACCCATAGATGGGACCCTAACAGGTACTACCACTCCGGGTCAGAGTGGACCAGGGAGCAATGGTGATGAAGGGGTTCTCCACATTCCCCAAACCTCCAGAACTGGAACCTCACCATCAGATAGAGTTTAACGTAATTCCCAGGAAATGTCAACCTTCAGCCACTGCCTTCTAGCACCCATATGATAAGAAGGATTGGAGGTTGCCATACGGGCAATAGGGTTGGGGCAATCATATAGGTGCTAGGGCTAGTGGCAAACGATTGATCGGAGGGGGCCTCTCCGACCGACCGTCTAGTCCAAGAAAAGCTTAAAGTGGAATATTGCAAGTCATGGACAGCTCAGCCACCTGGGGTCTATCTTTAGCATCACGGGTCGCCACCCACGGCCAACAGGTGGATCCATTGGGGAGTCTTACCCCTCTGCAGAGGTGCAGTCGGGCATTCTAACGCCCCCACCGGACAGGGTGGAACATGTAGCGTGTGTGTGGATATATATATATATATATATATATATATATATATATATATATATATATAGTAGATTTGTGGTGTGAGTCTGGGTCAAGCACTATGTAGGTCTATACATATGTATATGTGTGTGTAAATTAGAGACATTAGAGGTAGTGCATAATATGTGTGTACGTATATATATATATATATATATATATATATATATATATATATGTGTGTGTGTGTGTGTGTGTGTGTGTAAATAAATGAATAAATAACTGTACGTGTGCATAAGTGTCAATGGGAGGTCAGATAGATCATTAAAATAAGCGAGACTTAGAATAGATAAAGAATTGTGATAATTCCTCCTAGGAGACAGTTGTCTGAAAGTTGATAGGTAGTTAAAGGTCTAGTAAGCTATAAAAACACCAGGGGTCAGTAAAATGGGTGGTCTTTAAATAAAGGGATTTTCAAATCTCGGAAAACGAGAATTAATGAGATTTTGAAACGAGATTTTGGAAGTGGCTGGGAAATTCGAAAGTAGGCAGTTAGAATCCGGCTGTGACCGAGTCAGGAAACAGGAATCTAGGAAGTCAGATCGACTTTTAGCAGCAGAGAGTTGACCACAGACTGAAGTAGAAATCCTGACTGGACAGAGAGGGGGGCTTCCCCCATCTCGGCTCGACAGAACATAGGATAGCAGCAGATAGCAGTGTTAGGATGACCGAATGAGAATGGAGCATTGGTGTCGTGTATCTCTCTTTGTCCGGTAATTTTCACCTTTAGTTGTTAAAATTCCTAGCATAAAATTGTGCGTGCGCATTATCTGAAATGAACTTAATTGTTATTAAGAACACGTTTTATGATATTTTTGTGTTAAAGCATGCAGTTGTATTGTTTTCGAAAAGATTTGTGTATTTCGCACGGAGACTTTCAAAATGGCCACCGGCTTGTTTCAAAGTGAAAGTCAGTTGGCTAAATCCCTAGCATAAGATTATCTGAAATGAACTTAATTGTTATTAAGAACACATTTTATGATAATTCTGTGTTAAAGCATGCAGTTGTATTGTTTTCGAAAAAAGTTTCTAAGATTTGTTTATTTCACACGGAGACTTTCAAAATAGCCACCGGCTTAGTTCAAAGTGAAAGTCAAGGGAGGTTACTCTAATTACCTTATTTGCTAGGAATTTTGACAACTAAAGGTGAAAATTACCTTCTGTCCATTATTTTTCGTGGATGTTCACCTAAGCTATCTTTATCTTTGTTGTTATTCTCTCTCTGTTTGTGGTTGATTGTTTACCTTTTGGGCGGAGGAACCCGGAGGCGTTTGTTACAGACACAACAGCGGAGGTCCTAAATTGCAGACGATAATACTGTCAAGATATGCAGAAACGTGCAGAGACGCCCCGGCCCGCAAAAGGTATTACATTCGCAGTCCAATACGTTAACCACCACGCCACGGAGACTTAAAAAAAAAAAAAAAAAAAAGCACGTGATATCTTGCATAAAAATTAGATCTGAATCAGTCACCCTGTTTAAATAGCATTGGAACAGACGAAACATCTTAGCGGTGCCAATGGGAAATATATACCGAATTTACTGTCATGATTGACGAGGATATTTTTTTTTGGTCGGGGGGGGGGATATTACTACTAAAAGTAATTTATCCAAATCCCATAACTGTCCATTTCCAGATTCGATAAACGTTTACGAGGTGTGGTCAAAAATATCGAGACTGAAGCTGTAGTTATCAAGTTTGGTTTGTTTTACGGCATATCAACCTCAGTGGTTCATTTAATGCCGATAGAGTTTTGAAATAAATCAATTCTTAATGGATAATACAATTTTTTTATAAATACATTCCTCTATTTAAACCATAGATGAGACCCTAACATGTACTACTACTCCGGGTCAGAGTGAACCAGGGAGCAATGGTGATGAAGGGGTGCTCCACATTCCCCAAAACTGGAACCTCACCACCAGATAGAGTTTAACGTCATTCCCAGGACATGTAGACTCTCAGCCACCGCCTTCTAGCACCCATATGATAAAAAGTATTGGGGCTTGCTATAAGAGCAATAGGGTTGGGGCAATCATATAGGTGCTAGGGCTTGATGTGACCAGCCGATTGATCGGAGGGGGCCTCTCCGACCGCCCGTCTAGCCTAAGTAAGGTCCCAAGTGGAGTGTTGCAGGTCATGGACTGCTCATCCACCAAGACTCCGTCCTTATGCATCACGGGTCGCCACCCATGGTCAACAGGTGGCCTCATTTTATCTTACCCCTCTGCAGAGGTGCAATCGGTGCATTCTAACCCCCGAGCTGACAGGGCGGTGTAGTTATCAAGACAAAAGTAAACAATGAATAAAATTTCAGAATTGTCTTCTTGTCGTTCAACAACACTTATTCCAGTGAGCTTTTTCTCTGGTCGAAGCACCTCTGAATTTTTTTTTAGATTTAAAAAAAAATATTTTGTAAAGCTGTGCCGTCAAATTTGCTTCAATGTCTCTTACGATCAAATTCTACCGCTGTGATGAATTTTCAATTTCGGAAACTAAAAAAAAAAAAATAATGTGGAGAGAATAAGATTTATACTGTTGGGATGGACATGAGTCCAATAGGGTTATCTTCCCTTGCTGCAGGTTTTTGCCGATAGGTGGCTAGAGTATTTAGGCAGGAGCCCGGGAGAAAAACACTCTCTTCTCTGGGTCTGGCAACCAATACACATGTGTTAGGCGCCTGGTGTCTCTACCTCTTAAGTGGGGGGCTTCCCCCCAGCAAACTACCAGTAAGTGACTGATTTCTACATGTAACTCTGTATCACTTCTTTAGGACGTATTTATGTATTCTTTATGTATGTTTACATTGTCATGAGTATGTGTATACCTGTCATATATGTATTTTCTCCACGTGCTCACAGAATAAAGTCTATGTTTGTTATTATATATTACTTCTTTGTGGAATAATTTATGTACACATATGTACTCACGTTGGAAGGTTGCTTTGAACCTTCTAACAACATATAAGAACATTTACATTTTGTAATACAATAAATGAATAAAATATCAATAAAAAATTAAAATACAATAAATAAATTTTCCCGTGATGCAACAAATAAAAAAAACGGAAAGGGTTTTTGGTTATCTACTCATGTTTATGGCCCCACTTGAGTTTCCGTGATGGCCCTGGGTCTCCCTGTGTACACTCTGTCTTTAAGATATCCACAGAAAAAGAAAGCTGATGGTCTAAGGTCTGTGTTGTGAGGTGCCCACTCAAAATAAGTCTTGAGACTGACCATACGGCCACCAAAGTTCTCTTTCAGCCAATCTCGGGAAAGGTTTGAGGTGTGAGAGCGATAGCTGCAGGGTGTGCAGCTCACTTTTCGGACTGACTCTCTCACGCTCTCAACCAACTCAGCTGTACTCTTCATGGTGCGTCCTGAATGGCATGGACTGTTGTCACTGGCTGGATTGAGGTTCTCTACTGTTCTGGTTTGCCCAGTCCCGAATTCTGTTCTTGGAGGGGGATTTTTCACATTGTTAAATGTTTAAATACCACCCTTGGCCAGTTGAAAAGGGCTTAAAGTAAGTAAGTCCTGAGTTATGGAATCCTTTGGTAAGCGTATAAGTCCTATCCTGCGAATAAGTCCTATCCAGCGTACTGTCAAAGGTCCAGTGATCCAATCCTATGTCCGTCGTCCACGAAAGTCAAAGCAGTCATGAGTAGTTATACCAGCACAGCCGGTATAAGTATTATATCAGCAGCAGAGTACTGCCAATGATTGGCCAAGAGAGATCACATGGTACTTGCCGAGTCTATAATTAGAAGTGGGTATCTGGCACACACCTTATATGTCAAAAATAGCCCATACTAATAATCATTTTTATTTTTACAAAATGTTTTTTTTTATTCATTCATCTTTTCATTGGGGTTTATATTTGTACATATGTATCATCTTCCCCCCCCCCTCCCTCAAAATATGTAAATATGGGTTAAGTGTAGGATTGTCATAGAGTGAATGGAATGTTTTGGTGACTTTTGTGTGAATGAGGTTTATGGTGAATGGAAAATTGTTGAATGAATCGGTCACGAATGGGAATAGTTAAGTTAAAAGATAGGATAGTGAAGACCAGTCTCTTACTCCACTCCCCCCTTTAGGCCTTGTGCCACATTTGTATATAAATTCGTTTATATATAACAAATAATTATATGTTAAAAATTCTGAACACACATTCGAACTGATGCCCGAAAGTTTCCTGCACCTTCTTGTAGCAATATTTGATGTTGTATATTCTTTGCTGGGGCTCACATTGAGGACTAGTTGTGGTCACAAGCGTTGCTTCTGTCATTCTCTGAAAAATAAGGTTCATTTATAAATGAATGAAGCATACATCGCAGAAAGTCTCTGTGGACTCGTTGTTTGGGTGAACCCCAAACAACGAGTCCTGTATAATTCGCTCAGATGTGCAAATATCTTCGGTTAATATCAAATTGAAAATGTAAAGATTCTATCTTGATACTATTTTTAAATCATAGTTGTTACAATTTATTGGAATTAACGGGTATAATTATTATATATTGAATTATTATATTTATCAAATTTATATATATGTATAAATATATATAAATTATTATATCTTATTTATTTTATTTTATTTTATTTTTATTTTATTTTATTTTAAAATGTTTATTAAAATAAAAATGACATTCTATTTTATGAAAATATGTTAAAATTTTATATTTAAAAATTCTTATTTTAAAATTGTTATATTTTTAAAATTAAAAAATGTAAAGATTCTATCTCGATACTTTTAAAAAAAATCATAGTTATATTTTTTACATACAGATAAAATACGGAATATTAGGTGAAAATGCAAGACCAGGTTGTTGGAAATTAACAAGGTTTTATTCAACCCCGGGTAGAGAATGCTTCTACCCTAAAAGAGACATAACTAGCTCAACCGTGCCGTACACGTGCGTCCACTCAGTACAAACCCCAATCCAAAAGTTTCATGGCAGAAACCCCATTTCCGGGTTACCATCAGTCTCCTACTGATCAAGGAGCGTAACTCTGTTTTCGTTAAGTCTGAACCTAACAACAGTTCGTATATATGTGAACTAATAGATTAGTTGTGTCTGTTATTTGAGGGGTAGGATAGTTAAAAAGCCATAAGGGAACTACCAGGATGTTTCTCTGAATGTTTGAGATGAGGCTTGATGATTAGTATTGGACACATGGCCTAGTGGATAAGGTAGTTAGGTTAAGACAGTTCTAAGTGACAGTTATCTCTGGATTCCGGGTTCAATCCTGGGCAGCAGCAGTAATATAGAAAAAATAATTAACACAACTCCTACCCCAGTTATGGTTAACGGAATAACAACAGGATATCCCCGTGGACTGAATAAAGGGTTAAGTTTAAAGTTCCGTGATGGCTCCCGATTACGACAAGAAGGTTCCCGATTACGACAAGAAGGTTCCCGAGTCCGAAAAGAAGGTTCCGAGAAGAGTCCGACAAGAAATACCTGAAGAAGGCCGGAAGGCATATCGGCCGAAACGTTGTACAGATAACAATAAAGATGAGGACAATAGTCTGAATAACGCAGATAATACTACCGGGATGTGCTCAAAACAACACGCAGCAGTTCCCGTCTAGCTTTTTTTCCAAGTGATTTGTTATGGTCAAAGTTGCACACCATACAGTAGTACTGACACGGCTACAGCTCGGAAGAATTCCCGTTTTATTTCATCAGGAGGATCAGATTACCATATGGTTGTAATTAGCAGTCCATGCTTTACCAATGTACCTGTTCACATGACTTCAGTAGATGAGATATTGCTACCGACATATGTGAAGGCACGTGGTGTAATGGTTATCGTCATAGGAAATGGACACAGTGACCCGAGTTTAAATCCTGGACGAGGCTGTTGGCATTTCACATAGCGCTAATACCATTATACAAGTATGCATCAAACTATTCTTTTATGGGTAAATAGTGGGGCTAACTGGAACTTCCACCCGAAGTCTAGGAGAAGGAAAACTCTAAAATTATAACCTGTTAAACTCTTTTAAGAAATTTACCTTTAGTCGCATCCTATTCATGCGGACGGTTTAAGTAAATATCTATAAATACACGTTTAAATAGTTATGATCTGATTTTTTTAATTTAAAAAAAAATATTTTTTAATTTATTAAAAAAATATTTACAGTCCTAAAATTGTACGCTTAAAAATTATTTTTTCAATTTATTTATTTATTTCAGAGTTGATGAAGAAGTTGACAAGAACAACCCAACAAAACATTCCAAATCACCAGAAGAAAGTGACACTTCTGTTGTGAATGAGAAAAAGAAAGAAAAAACTGAAAAAAAAAGATGATGATGTCAAAGAAGATGAAGACAAACAACCGGATGTAAGTATAAAAGTTAGTTTTATTATTATTACTAGCAAATATATGCACCCACCGTCGGGTGCAAGTATTTAAGTTTTAATCTGATAAAATGTATTAAATTAGAAAGGGATGCACGAATTTGATTAGAATGAGACACTGAGAAGTTTCTTAATAAATTGCAGAGTTTTTATCTTTGAACAACTAAAATATTTAAGTAGGTGAACTGGTCTACGAATTTGAGAAGCTTACCATTTAATGAGAATGGCATCATCTTTATTAAAACATATTAAATCTGTTTTATTTGAGTTCACGTGGGAACCAATGTCTCTTACTGCTTGCTCCAGGCTATGCAGAAGTGTTTTGGCTTCAGTAGGTAGATTTGCAAGAAGCGCTTGATCAAAAATTCGACTCCTGTGACCGTGGCAATCATAGGTATGTTTGAAAGTGTATTTGGAATCCATGGACAATGTAGAATAAAAAGGACCTATTCCTCTTTGAAAAATATTGGCAAACTTCAGGAAAGGTCCAGATCCAATATGGCCACTGTCGAGGCGTACTCAATAATATCTTATGAAGTATATGTCACGGGATATTGTGTAATATATCGATTTCCATGATTTCTGGCATGAGAAAATAATTTCTGGCATTATTTCAACAGTTCGTACATCATATAAAAATTCAATATGGTGTTGCATACCTCTTTACTTACTTCTTACTTCTATTGTTCTTCTGACGTCTTTGATATGTTAAGTTCTTCTAGGTCTCTGCTAACGTCTTGGACTTATAACATCATATAAAATCATATAAAAAAATCATATAACATCATATAAAAATATAAAATCATATAAAAAATATAACATCATATAAAAGTAAAGTCGTCGGGGCGGCCTAAAGTCGGTATCAGCCAGTCAGCGAGGGAGTCTATCCCCTTTTCAATAGCGCTAAACCAAGGAGATTGTTTTTTAGCATCTGGGGTGGAGCGCCACACCTACCATCAGCTCCTTACTTTACCACACAGATCCCTGTGCTACTCATACGCTGAGTTGGCGGGGACCGGTATCGAACTAGGAACCTTGTGGTTTCTAGCCGAACGCTCTACCGACTGAGCTAACCCGGCCAACCATATAAATCATATAAATCATATAATCATATAAATCATAAATCATAAAATCATAAAAATCATATAAATCATATAAATCATAAAATAAAAATCATAAAATCATAAATCATATAATCATATAAATCATAAAAATCATATAAAATCATAAATCATAAAATCATAAATCATAAAATCATCATAAAAATCATATAAATCATAAAATCATAAAATCATAATCATAATCATAAAATCATAAAAATCATAAAATCATAAAATCATAAAAATCATAAATCATAAATCATAAAATCATAAATCATAAATCATAAATCATAAAATCATAAAATCATAAAATCATAAAAATCATAAAATCATAAATCATAAAAATCATAAAAATCATAAAATCATAAAAAATCATAAAATCATAAAATCATATAAATTTCATAAATCATAAAAAATTATATAAATCATATAAATCATAAAAAATCATATAATCATAAAATCATAATCATATAAATCATAAATCATAAAATCATAAATCATAAAATCATAAAATCATAAAATCATAAGTCATATAATTATATAAATCATAAAAAATCATATAAATCATAAATCATAAAATCATAAAAATCATATAAATCATATAAATCATAAAAAATCATATAAATCATGAAATCATATAAATTTCATAAATCATAAAAATCATATAAATCATATAAATCATAAAAAATCATATAAATCATAAAAATCATAAATCATATAAATCATAAATCATAAAATCATAAATCATAAAATCATAAAAATCATAAAATCATAAGTCATATAATTATATAAATCATAAAAAATCATATAAATCATAAATCATAAAATCATAAAAATCATATAAATCATATAAATCATAAAAAATCATATAAATCATAAAATCATATAAATTTCATAAATCATAAAAATCATATAAATCATAAAATCATAAAAATCATATAAATCATAAAATCATAATCATATAAATCATAAATCATAAAATCATAAATCATAAAATCATAAAATCATAAAATCATAAATCATATAATTAATAAATCATAATCATATAAATCATAAATCATAAAATCATAAAAATCATATAAATCATGAAATCATATAAATTCATAAATCATAAAATCATATAAATCATATAAATCATATAAATAAAATCATATAAAATAAAATCATATAAAAAATATAACATAAAATATAAAATCATATAACACCATATAAAAATTCAATATGGCAACTGTTGGTAATCTTTAAAATGTCTTTTTTTAACGAGATTTTTTTGTGTAAGATGTAAAGTTCTTATGATAAAGTTGGAAGGCTCAGAGCAACCTTCCAACGTGGGTACATGTGTGTACATGAAATAGTTATAAGATAATAACAAACATTGACTTTAATTCGTGAGCACGTGAGCAATACATACAAGACAGGAATACATATACTCATTATAAAGGTACATAATACATAGTGAACAGATACCTAAACATATATAAAGAATGTTGCACTTACGTCCTAAGGAAGTGATACAGAGTTTCTGGAGGAATGTCACTTACTGATAATTGATTGTGTGTGCAAGGCCCCCCTCCCCCGGGACAGAGACACCAAGCGCCTAAACCATGTAAAGTCGTTGCTGGCCCGAGAGAAAGAGAGCCAGCGAAATCGGCGAAAACCTGCAGCAAGGTAAGATAACTCTTCTGGACCCTACATCGATCCAAACAGGGACAGACAATCACTACATTTGTAACATTTCCTTATGGAATTTCCATTTGGAAATCAAATAGTTCCACGTTGGAAACCTGCTTGTATAAAAAAAAATATGTGAAATTTCTAACATAGATTAGATGACGTATACAGGCTGAGCATAAAAGAACGCTCCTCAGTTGCAAGTAAATCATAACATCAATCAGGTCGCTCAATGCGCTAGTGGTACTATGTAATCCAGTAATACATCGGCGACTAAACCGGTAACCCCACAGTGGTTAGACACACTGTAGGACGAAAAACAAGACCTGCGAAAAGGTGGAGGAAACCCTTTGCTCAATGGCTATCTAGCACATTATTTCTAAAATCCACCCTGCTTATCGCAACAGGGCTGTGTAAACGTGGTTGTGTCTGAGCCATACCATCGGCAACTTGGTAGGACCACCCAAGGCGGACACTTCTGGCAACTATTGGTACTGGGCCACAATCCGGCCAAAGGGGTCTGATGAAAATTCTAAGAGGCTCCTGCCCCGAAAAACGGTGGTTACTTTTGGCCCTCTCTTCCCTGCGTCTGGTGGATAATCCAAGACAAACAAGAATGTCTGCATGCGGGGCTTTGGGGACCCGATTGCGTAATTCTTATTCCCATGACACTCAATATTTGAATGGAGGGAGCCAGCTCAACCCACACCGTGTCAATGCTGCCACTACTAACCAGCGCTAAAACTTATTGAAATACAATTTGTCTGAATTATTAATAATGTAAAAATGGATATCTCAAAAAATGATATTGATATATCAGGCAAATTTGATATAACACTAAAAACATAATAAAACAATTCAATGAATGTTCTAATGGTCGTGACACTTCTCGTGACGCTTCTCGGATTGCGGGGCGGTGCAAAACAATGACGTCACTATTAGAATGAGATCTTCGTAAGTTTTTCAACGCCTCGTTTGCTCAACAGACAAACTATTCAAAAATGATTCCCAGGTTGAATCATTGCTATGCTCGGACGGACAAGGTACAACTGAAAAAGGCCGGTGGGTACAACGGCCGAAACGTTGTTTTTATGTATCATGATAAAGACGAGAGTGACAGTCCGAAAAAAATAAAAATAATACTTATTGGAATATGTTTATAAATATGGTGGCATCACATGCAAAATATCTATTTTCTCACTAGCAGAATCTCCGTGCATCCCGCCCACCGTTAGAGGCCAATGAAATTCAGTGTGACGCTGACCCCATAAAAGCATTTATTTATTTGTTTGTTTTCTTTTCTTTTTGCTCACCCTGTACATTAAATAAAACTAGCAAACATATGCACCCTCCAGGTGCAAGTATTTAAGTTTTAATATAATAAAATATAATATTAAATTAGAAAGGCCTATTAAACTAAATAAGAATGCAGATTTAGAATATACGTGAGGGTTATCATCGAAAAATAGAACAACTGAAACTTACTCTTTCATCACTCCCGTCTTTCATTGCTAAATTTTCCTAATTTAACTCTTCAGTTAAAATAGGAAGTAAAGAATAAAATAACAGTTATTTTTTCTTGTTAATGGATTTCTTTTATGATTTATCCCCGAAATTTTTGCTCTTATTCATTAAGATAAAACCAAACAATTAGAGATCAATAATACTAAGCACATATTTATTAAAATCAATTTTTTGATATCAATATGCAAATTAGCCTTCTCATTCGCACTGTAAACCGTTATTTTGTTGTAAATATAAATACAATTGCATGTTATTAGTATCAGGTCGGGTTTTACTGTAATTAACAGCGTTGATCCCAGGGGTCTATCCCCTCAAGCAATACCTGCCCCGCGATTTAAAGGGGCAGGGCTGGGTTTATTGCCCGGTGCCTGAGGCACCACACTTCCTTTAGAGGGAATGCTGACATTTTTTTGCACCCGCCACCCATGAGTCTCGGGTTGTAGGGGGTCCTACATTAATAGGGCCTTGTGCCTAACACCCGTACACGTGGGGTACGTGGTAAATATCTAGTACGTAGATATGGTCAACAGTAAGATATATAATATATAAGGGTAAGATGATATGAAAATAACAAAGGGAATTATGACTTGAGGAGAAGTAATTCTAACTGTTTTTTCTCTTCAACTGGAGTCCGTTCAATCGACACCAGTAATTCCTTTCGTGCAATGTGAATAATCCGTTTCTTCTCTTCTTCCTTCACTCAACAAAATCCTAGCAGTCCAACGAATTTTTCCTCTCTCGTAGTTACTTCCTCGCTCGTGTCGTACGTCACTGCCTTCGTCACAAAACTAAAAAAAAAACGCTACTGCATTGTACCTTAAAAACAGGCCTTAAATAGTGACACTAACATCCGACATCCGGTTCCATCGCACAGTCTAGTGATTTACATGCGTCAGGCCATGACTCACGATCAGGAGGATGCGAGTTCAATCTCCCCAATCGCCCCTGATCTCATTCTGCATGCCAAATACAGTCGTGCAGGCTTTGAGCCACCACGTGCGTGGTTTCTCTCGCCACAGTAATATAGTTTCGGTTACAAAAAGACAGACACAGAGTCTCCATTATAATAATAAGAAGTAGTTGTCAAAATGAAACAATAAGTGTGAAAATAGACTCTCAATCCATGAAGAATATTAAAAGTGATTCTTTGGTTTTAGTTCTTACAATGTGTTTCTGTATGGTTGCACCCCTCGGACTTTAACAAAACTCTTGGAGAAAAAGTTAGATAAGAATTACACAAAGATGCTGCGTGCTGTCTTGAACAAATCCTAGAAGCGGCACCCCGCAAAAAAACCCCAGCTTGTACAGCTGTTTTTTTTTTTTCCTTACCTCCTATCCCAAAATCCATTACAAAAAAGTAAGACGAACAATACATGTTGTGGAGTCCACATATGCTTCTTTGTTGGTATATCTGCCGAGACTAGGTCTCAGTGCTTCACACAAAGTCCCCCAATCTCTCTCCTCTCTCTCTCTCTCTCTCTCTCTCTCTCTCTCTCTCTATATATATATATATATATATATATATATATATATATATATTATCGCCTTGAGAATAAGCTAGATGGGAGCTGCACGAGAATGCTGCGAGCGGTCCTGAATAAGTCGTGGAAGCAGCACTCCACAAAAAAGCAACTGTATGGAAACCTACCCCTATCTCACAAACCATACGAGTAAGACTGCTGGAGAAGCAAGGACGAGCTCGTAAGCGACGTACTGCTGTGGAAACCAGCACATAGGCACGCTAATGTGGGCCGCCCCGCCAACTATGTAGGGATGCTGGCTGCTGCGCGGAGAAGCTCCCAGAGTCGATGAATGATAGGGAAGGTTGGCGAGAGATCGTCATGCATATATGTGCAAATTGCGCGACATGATGATGATGATGATGATATATATTATATATATATATATATATATATATATATAATATATATATATTAGCTATACCCAAAATGGGCCTAAAATGTGTTTTTTTAAATGTTTGGGTGGAATTCGTGGATAAGTCCACCAAAGTTCAGGTCCCGAGTACTTCCACCCAAACATTAAAAACTTGGCCAGAAAACTCGAAAAGATAAAAAATAAAATTGTTAAACAGGAGATGTGTCTTTTGTTTAATTCTACATGTATAAATGAAAGAATGCTGCCTAAATACACACACTCATACACACACACACACACACACACACACACACACATATATATATATATATATATATATATATATATATATATAAGGGTAAGATATATAATATATAAGGGTAAGATAATATGAAAATCACAATGATGTTCAAATAAAGTTTTTTATTTGTAGGTGTGGCGCTCCACCTCAGACGCTAAAAATAATCTCCTCGGTCTAGCGCTAGTGAAAAGGGGATAGACTCCCTCGCTGTCTGGCTGATACCGACATTAGGCCGCCCGACGATTATGTTGATATTGCAATATTTCGATCTGTTAAAAATCTTCTCCAGACCATATTACCTTGATAAAAAGACAATTTTATGAAAATTGTGACTGTTTTGAGATGGTATTAATTCATACCGAACTTTTAGGAAAAATAGAATATTTTAGATTTTAGATAAAAGTTCTCAGAGAGCATTTGTCAGGTTCATATTCAGGTGTAACGGATTTTAGTAATGAAACTGATATAATGAATATGCAAATACCTTGGTACCCCCTCACTGTAATCTGATTGGACAGTTCATGCATAGGTAGGCGAGACTGTTGTTCCCGTGTCCGACTGCCGACAAGACAGACTTACTCGCGAGACGATCCCACGTTGGCTGGGCAGACATATTGCTATCGAGATAACCACGACTACTGGTGATAATATACCAAATACCAACTTCCGAATATCTCTGTTTAATATAGATGTATCAGAAACTTTATTTGAAAAACATTTGTGTGATTTTCCTATTATCTTACCCTTATAACACGATGAGTACTTTTGTTGGCGTCAACTAATTTTTAACGAAAAAGGAAAGTGTAGATGTTTATTTTTTTTAGTTACCGTAAATGGTTTTGTTAAAATGAAAAATCAAAATATCATATAAATTCTGATTTTATGCATTGTGTTTATAGATAGAAGAAAAGGTTACAGCAGTGACCTAAAATGTTTTCAGGTCTGGCAGCTTAGCACTTGCTGACCTCGCCACGATGACAAAAATAGCTACAATTTTTTTTATAAAACACTCACTCTGAATAGTAAATTTTTAGTCAGAGGCCGGACCGCCAAGAACGAAGTTTGTCACAGGGCCACTGGGAATTCAGGATTGCTGAAATAAGAAAATTGCCACTAGAAGAAATAGACTTTGTGCCTACCAAGAATAATTCCATAAAGAACTAAGTCCACATAAAACAATATGCCAGACAAAGCTCCTCATCGTGTCTTTTCTCTCCGACCTAGTGTGTAAAACGTACTCATATGAATAAAACCGTTGTTATTGTTAACGGAGTGTTATCTTATTTCCACCAATTTCTCAAACCGTCAAAAAGACACTCCGACCAAATTGCATTGATATCAGTTCTGCGGGTCAAAGGAACATAGCGTGGTCGCAGAGGGCATCGAAAAAGCAGCTAGCCGGAGACATATGTGATAGTCACGGAAATAATTCATACCGTGACTGGTATAGGACCACACCCTTATATACCGTCGGATTCATGTCCTTACTGTTAATGTGTTAATACACACACACACACACACGCACATATATATATATACTATGAATGTTTGAGATGAGGCTTGAAGATTAGTATTATCTGCGTTATTCGGACTATTGTCGCCATCTTCATTGTTATTTGTACAACGTTTCGGCCAATATGCCCTCCGGCCTTCTTCGGGTATTTCTCGTCGGAACCTTCTCGGACTCGGGAACCTTCTTTTCGAACTCAGGAACTTTCTTGTCGTAATCGGGAGCCATCTGAACTTTGAACTTAACCCTTTATTTATTCCACAGGGGTATCCTGTTCTCATTCCGCTAACCATAGCTGGGGTAGGAGTTGTTTTTAATTATTTTTCTAACTGCCTCTACTCAGGATTGAACTCGAGATAACTGTCACTTAGAACTGTCTTAACCTAACTACCTTATCCACTAGTGTTCAATTGACAATTGAGTGTGAATTTTGGGAACTTATAAACCTAATGTCTTGATTTGGCTAGAATATCTACCTATTTACTTATGTATGATTTTTTTTACCTAGACTCATATTGTTTTTTTTATGTTTTTTTGTTTTTTTTCTTCAATCTGATCTAGCCTTCTTAATTATGGGTTCCCATATTGTATTCATTTCTATGGTAGGTCTACTTAACAGCCAAGTACAGCCGATCATATGTGCTGATTCTTTGAGGCGTCTTCTCCTCCAATGTTCTTCTCTATCTATTATTCTTACTTCATCCTATAAGGGCAGATAGTTTCCCTTTTCATTCCATATATGACTCGGACGAGATGTTTACGAAGAGTTGAGTCACCCCTGAATGTTGTCCTGATATCATAGGGATTACATATCTTTTGAATCTTTTCAGCCAAGCCTTTCACATAGGGCAGACAGACTGTGGTATCATCCTCTGTCCTGCGATCCAGATTTCTCATAGCCGATGTTATGCTCTCAGGATAATTGTTACGACGGAGGGTCTCTCTTAAGCTGTCCATTTCCTTCTGGTATACTTCATATATATATATATATATATATATATATAATATATATATATATATATATATATATAGTGTTGGACTCACACTGTTCGGAACTTCTCGTGAATGTTCACTAGAATGCATGCTTCAGCGTGACGACTTGTCAGAGTAGAGATTCCATTGTGAACATCAACCAACGAAAAGTAGAAGAACATCAAACAGAAAACAGCAAGATGGCAGGAACTCGATAAATATGGAGAAGTTGTTTGTCAGAACAGATTAGAAGCGACATCGACACGGACTTTACATGCAGCAAAGTTGTTTGCTGAAACTTTCGAAGACAACACAAGTCAAGAAAAAGAAAGCAGCTATCCGTTGCCGAATCACGTGAAAATTCTAGACACAACAGAATCAGTTCATCACCAGGTTCTACGGTCCATATATATATATATATATATATATATATATATATTGAAGAAATGGATACAATAGAAACCTACTCGAGTTTCATCGCTAGAATCATCAGGGTTAAATCCACCGAATTAATCGAGTTACCGATTAATTGCAGCTGATCAGACGTATATTCATTGAATAAGATTTTACGTTACATAAAATCTTATTCAATGAACATACGTGTGATCAGCTGCAATTAATCGGTAACTCGATTAATTCGGTGGATTTAACCCTGATGATTCTAGCGACGAAACTCGAGTAGGTTTCTAGTGTATCCATTTCTTCAATAAATTTGCTCTACTTTGTATTGAGCACTTTGTATTTGTTTTATCACGGACTTAACCCCTGGATCCTGTGCACCTCCAACGATCGTGCCCATATTCACATAGTGGGGGGATTGGCACTGTTTCAGCTTTTACTGGAACGGTATGCCAAAGTGTGGTATTATTGGAAGAGTGCTCAATATAATATAGAGCTATTATATAATATAATAATAAATATATAAAGGTTTCATATATTTAATGATATAGGAACAGTCACGACCATTGGTTTCATGCATGCGCAACCGCAAACATTCATCAGGTGACGTTGGGGTTTTATGTCCAAATGCCAAATGTTTGCAGTTACGCATGCATGAAACCAATGGTCGTGACTGTTCCTATGTCATTAAATATATAGTCGTCGGGGCGGCCTAAAGTCGGTATCAGCCAGTCAACGAGGGAGTCTATCCCCTTTTTAATAGCGCTAGACCAAGAAGATTGTTTTAGCATCTGAAGTGGAGCGCCACACCTACCATCAGCTCCTTACTTTACCGCACAGATCCCTGTGCTATTCATACGCTGAGTTGGTGAGGATCGGTATCGAAGTAGGAACCTTGTGGTTTCTAGCCGAACGCTCTACCGACTGAGCTAACCCGGCCCATTAAAACCTTTATATATTTATTATTATTATTATTTTTATTATTATATATATATATATATATATATATATATATATATATATATCAGCTAGGGCTGTAGAATACAGGAGATATGTAGAATTTGCATTCTTTACTTTCACGGTTATCTCCCGTGTTTTCTCTTTGAGTCACTAGGTGACGTTTTCCAGAGAGAAGCGCGAAAATTAGATTATTTTTCTTTCTTCAGTTCGCTCGAACTGTAATGTGAACATTCATTTGCTTTCTCCTGACTTCAAGGCTGCGGGGCTGGGCTAGGCTGGGCTAGGCTGAGCTAGAATCTGGCCCCCAATAATTTCTTAACACCTCACACAAGAAGTCCATTACTTTGTAAGTCAAAACTTTCTCCTATTACGAAAAACAACATTTAACACGAAATACTCTTCCTTATCCAACAGAAGCATTATCTATATTATAGAAACTTTCTCACTTATATGAACGTGTATAAACTTTATCACTACTTGTTAATTCTTCTTGGCCTAGTTTTTTCGGACCATATGACATTTAGGCACCCCATTTTGATCTTGATTCAGAAAGGACATGTTTTTCATTTACACAGTCAATATCCGGTTGTTCTAAGAGACGATTTTTAGATTTTAAAAAAAATTATAAAACTAACCCCTAACCCTAACCCCTAACCCTAACCCTAACAAACAACCGGATATTGACGGTGTAAATGAAAAACATGTCCTTTCTGGTGCCTTAAGGTCATATGGTTCGTTTTTTTCTCTGCAAATAAATGTTTTGTTCTTATTAAACTAGGTATACCCAATTTGTCGAAAAATCTGGGTTTTTTCAATACATTTTAAAGTTTGAAAAAAAAAATTACCAAAATATTAGGGAATTATCCGGTTTTAATGAAATTTTCAGTGTTGATTTATCAATGAATGAATTTTATAATGCATCAGTTATTTTATTTCAAAACTTTCTGATTTTTTTTTCAGGTCACTTAATTTTTATCGGTGTGGTATATATGCGATTGATACTTTTTTCAGCATAAATAAAGACAAAAGAACGAAGGTGTGAATAGAAGATTTTTTTTAAAGAATCTGATTGGGTAGTAAATAAGTACCGAAAATCGGAAAATAAAATGAAAATAAAAACTAAAAAAATAATTTTTGGAGATTTTTTTTACTCATTTCGATAATTATTTAATTGGTTATTATTTTATAAGAGAAAAAAATATACATCAATATTTGTTCCGTTTAAAAATGGGGCGCTAAATTTCCAATACAGTTTTTGTCCAACAAAATATGGGTGATACTAAAGTAAAATAATTATTAAAAAAATATTTTTTTAGAATCTAATAATATGACATTTTAAACTTAAAATCATGCTTCCCATATTTTAAATGAATTTTATATATTAATTTATCAAAACAGAAATACCTAATTAATGTTTTGAAACAAAATAACTGCTACATTATAAAATTCATTAATTGATAAATCAATACTGAAAATTTCATTAAAATCGGATAATTACCAAATTTTTGGTATTTTTTTTTAATCGGGAATATTACAATTTATTTTGTAAACACGAATTTTAAGCTGCATTTCCGGCCAAACGCGATCAAAATTGACCGAAAAAATCGTTTTAAAGGTGTTAAAAATAAATTACATGTGTAATATTATTTTGGCTTTATTTTCTGATGCTCATTATGTTACAACTTTTCGACTTAGACAAAATTTGACCTTAAATAATCGATTTAATTCATTTTAATTCGTTTTTAAAATGAACAGCAGCCGAATTTTTGGATATACCTAGTGTAAACCCCAACATAGTTGGGCTGGTAAGCTGAAAGGGAATTTAGAAAAAGAAGCGAAAGAAACAAAAATAAGGATGACTTTAGGGTAAGACTTTTATTAGTTGATTCACACTATTTCTTTGAGAGGGGCATATTTCACCGAGCAAGTCAGTAAGTGTTTCCACTTCAAAGTTTTGGGGTAAAAAGGGATGAGAGTTCTTTTTGGCGCGAAGAATTCGAGGTTTTTCTGCACATGCCCAGAGGGCTCTTCTGGTCTCATGCCTTCTGGGAGATTGTTGTTTTTGTGTATTTTTATTTATTTTTTATATTTAATTTAATTTTGTTTTATTTATTTTTAATTGGTTTAATTTAATTTTTTATTAACCCCCACAGGAGCATTCCTTAAAAAAATTGAAAAATTCAGGAGTACGTATCTTGAAGATGACCCAATAAACGGTTAATATTTGAGAATTCTAACAATAAAATGCGAAAAGTTAGTGTAAATAGCAAAGAATTCGAATTTCACTTAAATTTCACAATTCTAACAATAAAATGTGCCAGATTGTGAAAAGTCGGTGTAAATAGCAAAGAATTCGAATTTCACTTAAATTTCACAATTCTAACAATAAAATGTGCCAGATTGTGAAAGTCGGTGTAAATAGCAAAGAATTCGAATTTCACTTAAATTTCACAATTCTAACAATAAAATGTGCCAGATTGTGAAAAGTCGGTGTAAATTAGGGACTGGCAAAATGAGCCTAAAATGCGTTTTTGACAAAATGACTTCAGCCCCCTACAGAAAATAATTTACCAAAAATCAGGGAATTATCGGATTTTAATGAAATTTTCAGTGTTTATTTATCAATGAATGATCTTTATAATGCATTATCTATTTTATTTCAAAACTTTCTAATTTTTTCCAATCACTTAATTTTGACCCCCCCCCCTTATGCTGGGGGCGTAATATTGTTTCGAGTTGGTCTTATATTGTACTAATTACAGTATAAATAAAGAGATAAAAGACCGAAGTTATGAATAGAAACCAAAAAAAATTTACGGTTGCTGTTCTATGAGAAAATAAGTACCGAAAATCGAAAAATAAAATGTAAAAAAATAATAAATAATTAATTTTTTGAAGATTTTTTTTTACTCATTTCGATAATTATTTAATTGGCTATTATCTTATAAAAGAAAAAATTATACATCGATATTTTTTCTGCTTAAAAAGGGAAGGGGTACATTTTCAGTCGAGTTTTTCTTCAAAACTTATTACTTTATGTATCTAAAATAAGGTTTGCATTGAATAGATATTTATTTCTAGAATGTAAAAATGTAACATTTTAAACTTAAAAGAATATTTTTATTTTAAATGAATTTTATATATTAATTTTTCATAGCAAAAATACTAAATTAAAGTTTCAAAATAAAATAACTGATGCATTATAAAATTCAGTAATTGATAAATCAATACTGAAAATTTCATTAAAATCGGATAATAACCTGATTTTTGGTATTTTTTGGGGGCAATCGCGAATGTTATATTAAAATTGTAAACAAGCACTTAAAACCCTTGAAAAAGAGACAGAATGGCGGATCGCGTCGAAATTGACCAAAACAAATCGTTTTAAATCTTTTAAAAATAAACTGCATATGTAATGATATTTTTCTTTTTTTAATGATGGTCATTATGTTACTACTTATCGAATTAGACAAAGTTTGACCTTAAATAATAGATTTAATTAATTTTAATTCGCTTTTAAAACTCGTAGAAGCTGGAGTTTTTTGCCAGCCCCTAGTGTAAATAGCAGAGAATTCGAATTTCACTTAAATTTCACAATTCTAACAATAAAATGCGCGAGATTGTGAAAAGTCGGTGTAAATAGCAAAGAATTCGAATTTCACTTCTGCTTTGGCAACGTTTGCTAAGAAGAAGAAAGAGTAAAGAATTGACGTCAATTGTCGATTCCCTCCTACCTGAGAAAAGACCTGCCTCAAAACATCTGATGAATGTTTGGTATTTCTGACATGTGAAGAATCCCAGTGTTTTCGGAAGGAGAATCGGTAAATTAGACTTCGGGTTCAGGGTGCCAAATTCTGAATTCTCTTCTCGGCCAAGTGAAAGGCACGGAAGATTTTCGCAGGGACATTTTGAAGGATCGGCCGAGATCAACGGAGAAATAATTCTATGGATGCTTCTTTTATTAGAATAAATATATCGCTCTCTGTCTTTTTCTTCCCTAAGCTCTACTGCATATTTCTCTTCCTTTCCCTCACCTCACCTCTCTCTTTCCCTCACCCCACCTCTCTCTTTCTCACCCTAACCCTTCTCTCTCTCTCTTTCTCTCATACACTTCATTTTATTCTGATCTTTATTTTATTTACTTTTTTCTTCTCCCCTCCTCTCTCTCTCTCATGCACTTCATTTTATTCTGATCTTTTTTATTTACTTTTCTCTCTCTCTCTCTGTCTCTCGGTCTCTCTGTCTCTCTCTCATACACTTCATTTTATTCTGATCTTTTTTACTCCCCCCTCTCTCCCCTCTGTCTCTCTCTCTCTCATACACTTCATTTTATTCTGATCTTTTAACCCCCTCTCTCTCTCTCTCTCTCTCTCTCTCACTCTCTCTCTCTCATACACTTCATTTTTTTTGATCTTTTTATTTACTTTTCTCTCTCTCTCTCTCTCTCTCTCTCTCTCTCTCTCTCTCTCTCTCTCTCTCTCTCTCATTCATTTTTATTCTGATCATCCCTCTCTCTCTCTCTCCTCTCTCTCTCTCTCACTTCATTCTTAATTCTGATCTTTTTAAAAAACTTTTTTCTTCTCTCTCTCTCTCTTTTCTCTCACTCTCACCCTCACACACACTCTCTCTCTCTCTCATACACTTCATTTTATTCTGATCTTTTTAAAAACTTTTTTCTCTCTCTCTCTTTCTCTCTCTCTCTCTTTCCTCTCTCTTCTCTCTCTCTCTCTCTCTCTCTCTCTCTCTCTCTCTCTCTCTCTCTCATGCACTTCATTTTATTCTGATCTTTTTTAAAAACTTTTTTCTTCTCTCTCTCTCTCTCTCTCTTCTCTCTCTCTCTCTCTCTCTCTCTCTCTCTCTCATACACTTTTATTCTTGTCCTTTTTTTACTTTTTTTTCTTCACTATCTCCAGGATTCTTTTTTCTGAAAAAAAAAAATGATAAAGTTTTTTTCAATTTTTGTTTTCCTTTATATTATTTTCTTTTTTTCTTTTTCTTTCTTCCTATTCTATTTTGTGTTTTCTTTTAACCTTCCCTTTCCTTTGTTGTTATTATTATTATTCTATTGAATAAGACTTTTTTTTACACCCACCTTAGCTGGTGGTTAACTTGGAGGCTGAGTGACAGCAAGTCTCTTCATGATTTTTCGGAGTATTCTAGCCGATCTTAACAATGCTGTTATGATTTTTGTGGCCATCCTTTAGGCTTCTAGCAAGAGGGCTTGTCCAGCGGAGATCCTTTGTGTTAAGCAGAGCGCGATCCTTAGTGAAGAATCCTTTGGTTGTTCCTTGGTGCTCCTCAGTCTTGCAGGTCCCTCGTCAATGATAGCAAATGGACGTCTCTCAGTATCAGCTATTAAGTAGTTAACCAGCCACGTATTCGGGCTGTTGATTGGCTGAGGTTTAAACCACGTGACTCCGCTCAGTCTATAAATTTAAGTGGTAGATTGCAGCACGGCTTATATACTACAAATAACCCAACAGTTTGGACGGTCTTAATTCTTCCTCTGATTTCCAATTCACCCAGACACTTTTCCAAACCCTTGGGAACCATTCCAAGGGCATCAATTACAATTGATACGACCTTTACCCTCTCATGTTCCACAGTTTTTTCAGTCCTCAGGCCAGGTCCAACTATAATTGGTATGACCCTAACCTTTATGTTCCACAGATTTCCAGTTGTTTGGCAAGGTCAAAGTATTTGTATAACTGGACCTTTAGGCACCCCTTTTGCGATCTCGTTTCATAAGGACATTTTTTTTCTCATTTTACCGCGT
>CM042150.1:84358495-84425995 GCA_023376005.1 Doryteuthis pealeii
AGGAGTAACAAGTTAATAAATAGAGGGCGGAAAGTGACAGAACGAATATGAAGTAAGAGACAGCGTCAGTTTTTTGACTCAATATAACTTAATCCCAAAAGTAAGGAATATTTGATTGAATTTTGTGTTCATTAAACTAAATTAAGGGAAAAAAGACTTGGTAGCAAACAATTATGTTTATACAATTCTCAAAACAATCGTTTGACCTTTTCTTGCCCTGTTTGCTGGGGCTTAGAATATGCCTACTTTCACTGCTGCAGAGTGGTAAAGACCCCCTCATTAATAGGCCCCCTGTTGGTGTGGTGGCATATCCATGATGCTTAAGGACAGAATCCTAGGAAGAGTAGTACAGATATGCAACACTTCCACTTTGCTTTATTAGATTAGACAGGCAACTGAGAGGCCACCTTACCGCCCGATCAATGGATGGTCATGTCAAGCTCTACCCTATATAGCCCAACCCTATTGCTTTTGACCAAATTTCCCAACCCTTTATTATATATGCCTATTAAGGCAAGTGGTGAGCGTTTTAGTGCCTGGTATGATGTTTAAAACTGGCATCTTAAGCACATGAGTTCTATTCGGAGCCCTGAGGAGTGTGGAGAATCGCCTTCATCACCATACTCCTAATGTCTGCTCATATCTGGAGTGGATAGTAGTTGTTAGGGTCTCATCTATGGGTTAATTCAGGGGTCACAAATATAGCCCCACGGTCTAATCCACCTCACAAAGGCATCTTATCAAGCCTGCTGCACGGTACTTGAATTGTTTGTTAAAACATACAGAACGCAAGACGTTCTGATACCATTTAAATTTAAATATTTGTTAGCCTTACTAAATCCTCATGGACTGACTATATAATCAACCCATCAAAACGGGAAATTGACTCAAATAAACATTGAAAGTAATTCTTTGATTGAATGTAAGCAATTCCAACCAAACATTGATGAAATCTTAAAAAGGCAACTTCAGTAAAACAAATCTCACTAAACCTTTCTGCTAATGTGCATTCTTTGATAATGTTTTGAAAATGAAATATGATTGGTTAAATTTGTTTTTGGGAAAATCTTACGCCACTCATCCATAATATAACATGGAAAAATAAATTTTGTTTTACACTTTTTTCTCAGAGCCTTGTTCTCTCTACAAGAGTTGACATAATAATAATTGGCCCGCGCTCGTTGTTTTTTTTTCAATATTCGACACAAAACCAAAGAAAAATGTTCGGTTGGATATTCTGGGTTACATTGAAATAGATCAAAAAATGACGTGTTAAAAAAAATGAGTTAAAAAAAATAGAATATCCCCCAAAATAAAAATGTCTTTGCCAGTAAACATAAGCCCGAGGATTAAAGATACATTAAAATCCATCAACCAAGCGGCCCAATCTGCGGCTAAACTTGCAAAATCGTCAGGAAAATGTAAAACATATTACAGGGTGACCCTGAAAAACAGAACCCAAATTCATTTATTTATTTTCCCATTAAACTAACCCTAAACCCCAACCAAAACCCCAACCCCAACCCTAAACCCCCCTAGTTAAAATTAACAGTTTTATTATAAAATTGTGGGTGTTTTTTCTGGGTCACCCTTGTATACAGAGGACCTGAAAAAAGCAGAACCGCAGATTATTATTATTTTCCCATTAAACTAACCTAAACCCCAACCCTAAAACCCACCCCAACCCTTAAACCCCCCTAGTTTAAAATTTAACAGTTTATTATAAAAATTTGTGGGTTCTGTTTTTTCTGGGTCATTCCTTGTCTAAAGATCTTGGCAAGCCATCTTAGTTCCAGATGTAGTGAATAAGTAAGCAAGCCAATAAGTATCCTGTGTTATAGTATTCTTTGAAGTCCGTCGTCCAAGATGGTCGAGTGTTCAAGACATAAGTTTAGATCAGGCCTCTCATTAATACAGCAGCAGCAGCAGCAACACTGCAGTGATGCGACAATGGGAATCTTTCTCAGGTCACGAGATAGTCAACGAGTCTATATTTAGGAGTGACCATTTTGCCCCAGCCTTATATATCAAAAACTGCAACAACCCTGTATTAACAGAGGACCCTGAAAAAACAAAAGAACCCAATTAGTTATTTATTTTCCCATTTAAATTAACTCTAACCCCAACCCCAACTCTAACTCTAACTAAACCCTAACCCTAACCCCAGTTAAAATGAACATTTTATTACAAAATTTGTGGGTTCTGTTATTTTTTTCTGGTTGACCCTAATTTTCCGACCGATTTGCAAGTTTAGCCCAACAATTCTGGCTTTTTCCGAAATGGTATGATATGTGAATTATCCTTTCCCTGTTTTTTTTTGTTGTTTTTTTAATTTCCAAATGTCAACTTTGACAGGAAAATTAGAGATGATTTGATATTGCTATTTGCTGCATAACTAGAAAAAACACCAAGAAGCATTGACCCTCCATTGCAAACTCGATAAACCAGAGTACACCCGGTAAGCAAGATGGAGACATCTCCACACTTTGTTGTTTGTTTATGCAGATCAAACTCGGTGGTCATTTAAACCAACAAAGTTTGAAATAAATTCTTCTGACGAATACTCAATTTGTTTTTATGCATACATTTTTCTATTTAACCATAGATGGACCCTAATAGGTACTACCACTCCGAATCAGGTGGAACCGAAGCAATGTGATGAAGGGGTTGCTCCATATTCCCCCAGACCTCCAGAACTGAGACCTCACCATCAGATAGAAATTGTTCATTCCCAGGACATGAGACCAGCCTTCTTAGTACAGTATATGATAAAAAAGGAAGCGGTGGATAAATAGTTGGCAGATTCGCTCTTTAACTTTGTTAGGCACGGTCTAGGAGAAGGAAACTCTGAATTTCAAACCTGTTAGACTCCACTTAAGAAATGACCTGCTGCTGCATCCTGCTCGTGTGAGGGAGGGGTACAGGGGTTGGTAAAATATATATATATATATAAAAAGGTGAGAACTACCAGTAAGGGCAATAGGGTAGGACAATCATATAGGTGCTTAGGGTTGATGGTGGACCAGCCGATTTGCCTGAAATTAGTAAATTAGTAACATACCTAAGAGTAATATCAGAAAGCGATGTCAGTTATACATTATATATATTTACCACCCTTCCGCACGAGCAAGTGATGTGACACAGTCAATTTCTAAGCGGATTTAACAGGTTTGAATTACAGAGTTTCCTTCTTCCTAGACGGTGGCCTAACCAGATTAAAGAGCTGAATCTGCCCTTACTATACCATAGCTAGAGGAGAAGTATAATTCATACCTTTCCCAAGAGTATTACGGGCTAAGTGAAAGCCAATTACAATGCCCAGGATTTGAGCTCGGTTGTGACGAGTCCATTTTCCATGACTTTAACCATACACACGCACTTATATGTCAGTTATACATATAAGAAAGGTATGGATCTGCTATAAACCAGATTAATCATTATATGAAAATCTGATCCTATAATATGTATGTTGAAAATTCTTCCAAGCAGTAGTTGTGTCGGTCCTACTGTATGTGCACCACTGGACTTTAACAAAAATGCTTCGGAGAAAAAGCCAAGATTGGGAACTACAAAGATGCTGCATGCCATATGAACAAATCCTGGAAACAGCCCCCCCACCAAAAAAAAGCAGCTGTAAGCCACTCACCTATCACATGAAACCCACCTGGGTAGACAACAAAAATGGCTGACACTGCTGGAAGTAAAGGAGGAACTCATTGATGCTCTCTTGTGGTTTGCTCAGTGGTAGTGCCATCAGTGTAGGAATCACAAGGTTCCAGGTTTGATACGGGCCCTCACAACTCTGGTATGAGTAGCACAGGATCGGTGCCAGTAAAGGAGAGCTGAATGGTAGGGTGGCGCTCCACCCAGATGCTAAAATAATCTCCTGGCGTCTAGCCTGTGAAAAGGATATTACTCCCCACTGTTTAGCTGATACTGACATTAGGCTGCCTGCCGACTTACTTTTTTTACACCACTATGAGAGGCTAGCCAAAGGCCCTACATCAATCAGCTCGCATGGATACTGGATGCTGTGCCAGAGGACCTTCTAGGAGGTGATGGACTGATAGGGATGGGTGAGTGAGGAAGAATCATGGATCTGTGTTGTCAGCCAGACCTGTATGATAATGAGGATTATTAGTGTAAATAGCCCTCCCCCCTTATACAAAAACTTAGATAAATCAATCATTTTTAATCTGCCAAATTGCCTGATAGGATGAAATTTTTTTTAACTGTAAAGTATCAACTGGACAGTTGAAGGAGTCTATCCCCTTGTTGTATACCCTTTCTTTCCTACTTCTATTTTCTTCTGGTTTCATCTTTGATCTTATGTTTTTCTTCCAGCGTCTGGACCTAGTCTTGGAACTCCAGGTCAGTCTTGTTCAAGACATTCATCAATCATAAAACCATAATTATTTATTATAAATTTTTATTTCTAACTAAACTCTGTCATGCTAACTAACATAGCAACCGCATATGCAGTGAGCTTCAGCTAATTAAAAATCTTATCTGCCCTTGACATCGAGCTGAAACCTGAAGACCCAACCAGTCCCACGTGACTTCAACATATTTTGCGGGTTTTCTGATAATATTCCATGGAAAGTCCCGCCCGTATATGAAAAGGGCCATCCCTTTCAGAAAATACAAGGGGATGGACAAAATCTATTGCAAAACTGCACTAGATTATGTAAACACTTTTGCTATGCTAGACCAGGGAGATTGCTTTTGCATCTGAGGTGAAGTCATGCCTACCATCAGTTCCCCACTTTAACCGCACGTTCTCCAGAGTTTCCCAAACTGGTGGTTGGTTTGTTGGATTTTATGGGCACTTTTTTCTATTTAACCCTGTAGGCCAACCAAACGAGTCGCTCCCTTCATCATTAAGGGGACTGAATGGGAACCCGGATATGGGAATCTCAGCCATTACTTTGACTGGGGTTTGGAACAGTACAGACGTGCGGTTAGCACGCTTGAACTAGTGACCACATGTGTTAGCACGGTTGGGCTAGTTCAGTCACTTTTAGGTAGAACCATTCTACCCGTGTTAAATAAGGACTTTCAGCAGAGAGTCGACAAGCACTGGCCCCATGTGATGAACACACGCATAACAAAGGACGGCCTCATATTGAGCACACATGAACCAAGACCGACCTGAAACATGAGACATGTATCATACATACAGCGCCATGTGACGACTCACGCATATGACCCTCCGATCAATCGCTGTGTCACAGTCAAGCCCTAGCATCTAATATGAATTGCCCCAACCCTATTGCCCATTATGGCAAGCCCCAAACCCTTTTTATCATATGGGTGCTAGGAAGGCAAGTGACTCAGGTCTACATGTCCTGGAGATGATGCTTAACTCTATCTGATGGTGAGGTTCCAGTTCTGAGATTTGGAATGTGGAGCACCACTTTCATCCACCATTGCTCCCTAGTCCAGCTTGACCCGGAGTGGTAGTACCTTAGGGTCACATCTATGTGTTAAATTAGAAAAATGTATGTTTAAAAAAAAATTGTATTATCATTAAGAATTGATTATTTTCAAAAACTTATCGGCATTAAATACCACTGAGGTTGATATGCCTGGAAAACAAAACCAAAACCTAAACCAAACACGCACATGACACACAGACAGGCTGAATACTATCCAAAAACCATCCGACTGTTATTCCCTGCAGTGATAATAAATAAAAACAGAAATGTTATTGTTAAACATATTTCACTGTTTTTTATATTATCTATTTTGAATATCCTATATTTCGGATATAACAATACCTTCATAACAAACCTTTAGATGGAAAGCCTAACAGGTACAACATTTGGATAAGTAAAAGTAAAGTCGTTGGGTATGGCCTAATGTCGGTAGCGCAGAACAGTGAGGGAGTCTATCCCCTTTTCACTAGCGCTAGACCAAGGAGTTATTTTAGATCTTAGGGAGCCCACACCTAGCACTTCAGCTCTCAGCTTTAATGCACAGATCCCTGTGCTGCTCAGCGTAGAGTGATCGGCTAGGAATCACAAGGTTCTTGTTCGATACCGGCCCTCGCCAACTCAGTGAATGAGTAGCACAGGGATCTGTGCAGTAAAGTGAGAAGCTGATGGTAGGTGTGGTGCTCCACCTCAGATACTAAAATTAACTCCTTGGTCTAGCGCTAGTGAAAAGGGGATAGACTCCCTCACTGTCTGGCCGATACCGACATTAGGCCACCCCAACGACTTTACTTTTACTTATCCAGAATGTTAGTACCTGTTAGGCTTCCATCTAAAGGTTTGTTATGAAGGTAATCTGTTATATCCCGAAATATAGGATATTCAAAATGATAATTAAAAACAGTGAAATATGTTTAACAATAACAATTTCTGTTTTATTTATTATCACTGGCAGGGAATACAGTCGGATGGTTTTGGATAGTATTCAGCTCTGTGTGTGTGTCATGTGCGTGGTTTGGTTAGGTTTTGGTTTTGTTTTACGGCATATCAACCTCAGTGGGTCATTTAATGCCGATAAAGTTTTGAAATAAATCAATTCTTAATGGATAATACAATTTTTTTAAAAATACATTTTTCTATTTAACCCATAGATGTGACCCTAACAGGTACTACCACTCCGGGTCAAAGTGGACTAGGGAGCAATGGTGATGAAGTGGTGCTCCACATTCCCCAAATCTCCAGAACTGGAACCTCACCATCAGATAGAGTTTAACATCATTCCCAGGACATGTAGACCCTGAGTCACTGCCTTCTAGCACCCATATGATAAAAAGGGTTGGGGCTTGCCATAAGGGCAATAGGGTTGGGGCAATCATATAGATGCTAGGGCTTGACGTGACCAGCCGATTGATCGGAGGGGTCATATGCGTGGTCGTCACATGGGCGCTGTATGTATGATACATGTGCTCATGTTTCAGGTCGGTCCTTGGTTCATAGTGTGCTCACATATGAGGCCGTCCTTGTGTTATGCGTGTGTTCACACATGGGGCCAGTGCCTTGTCGACTCTCTGCTGAAAGTCCTTATTTAACACAGGGTAGAAATGGTTCTACCCTAAAAGTGACTGAACTAGCCCAACCGTGCTAACACATGTGGTCACTAGTTCAAGCGTGCTACCGCACGTCTGTACTGTCCAAAACCCCAGTCCAAAGTAACATGGCTGAATTCCCATATCCGGGTTCCCATCAGTCCCTTAATGATGAAAGGGGAGCGACTCGTTAGGTTGGCCTAACAGGGTTAAATAGAAAAAAAGTGCCATAAAATCCAACAAACCAACCATCCAGTTTTGGAACTCTGGAGACTGTGCGGTAAAGTGGGGAACTGATGGTAGGCATGACACTTCACCTCAGATGCAAAAGCAATCTCCCTGGTCTAGCACTAGCAAAAAGTGTTACATAATCTATGCAGTTGCATAAGATTATTGTCAATCCCCTGTATTTCTGAAGGGATGGCCCTTTTCATATCACGGGCGGGACTTTCCATGGAATATTACAGAAAACCCGCAAAATATGTGAAGTCACGTGGGACCTGGTTGGGTCTTCAGTTTCAGCTCGGATGTCAGGCAGATAAGATGTTTCTACCTTAGCTGAAGCTCACTGCATATGCGGGCTATGTTAGTTAGATGAAGATGTTTAGTTAAGAAATAAAAATTTAAATAAATAATATGGTTTTATGATTGATGAATGTCTTGGCAACAAGACTGACCTGGAAGTCCCCAAGACTAGGTCCAGACGCTGGAAGAAAAACATAAGATACCAAAGATGAACAGAAGAAAAATAGAAGTAAGGAAAGAAAGGGTATACAACAAAAGGGGATAGACTCCTTCACTGTCCAGTTGATACTTTACAGTTTAAAAAATTATCATCTACTCAGGCAATTTGGCAGATTTAAAAAAATATTGATTTTCTAAGTTTTTGTATAAGGGGGGGGGCTATTTACACTATAAATCCTCATTATCATCAGGTCTGGCTGACAACACAGATACCCATGATTCTTCCTCACCACCCATCCCTATCAGCCATCACTCCTAGAAGGTCCTCTGCACAGCATCCAGTATCCATGCAGAGCTGATTGATGTAGGCCTTTGCTAGCCTCTCCATAGTGGTGTAAAAAAAGTAAGTCGGCAGGGCAGCCTAATGTCAGTATCAGCTAAACAGTGAGGGAGTATATCCCCTTTTCACAAGCGCTAGACCAAGGAGATTATTTTAGCATCTGGGGTGGAGCGCCACACCTACCATCAGCTCCTCACTTTACTGCACCGATCCCTGTGCTACTCATACGCAGAGTTGGTGAGGGCCGGTATCAAACCTGGAACCTTGTGATTCCTACACTGATGCACTACCAACTGAGCAAAACCACAAGAGAGCATCACATGAGTTCCTCCTTACTTCTCCAGCAGTGTCCAGCATGTTTTGTTTGTCTTACCCAGGTGGGTTCATGTGATAGGAGGTGAGTGGCTGTACAGCTGCTTTTTTTTTGGGGGGGCTGTTTCCAGGATTTGTTCAATATGGCATGCAGCATCCTTTTGTAGTTCCCATCTTGCTTTTTCTCCGAGCATTTTGTTAAAGTCCAAGTGGTGCAGCCATACAGTAGCACCGACACAACTACTGCTTGGAAGAATTTTCACTACATATTATCAGAGATCAGATTTTCATATAAATGATAATCTGTTTATAGCAGTCCATACCTTTCTTATATGTATACTGACATATAAGTGCGTGGTGTAATGGTTAAAGTCATAGGAAATGGACTCGTCACACCGAGTTCAAATCCTGGGCATGGTAATTGCATTTCACTTAGCGCTAATACTCTTGGGAAAGGTATGAATTCTACTCTCCCTCTAGCTATGGGTAAATAGTAGGGCAGATTCAGCTCTTTAATCTTGGTTAGGCCACCGGTCTAGGAGAAGGAAAACTCTGAATTCAAACCTGTTAAACTCCGCTTAAGAAATTGACCTTGTGTCACATCCTGCTCGTGCGGAAGGGTTGGTAAATATATATATGTATACTGACATCGCTTTCTGATATTACTCCTTAGGTATGTTAACTAATTTACTAATTTCAGGCAATCGGCTGGTCACATCAACCCCTAGCACCTATATGATTGTCCCTACCCTATTGCCCTTATGGTAGTTCTCAACCCTTTTTATCATATATATATATATATTTACCAACCCCTCCACACGAGCAGGATGCAGCACAAGGTCAATTTCTTAAGTGGAGTCTAACAGGTTTGAATTCAGAGTTTTCCTTCTCCTAGACCGGTTGCCTAACCAAAGTTAAAGAGCCGAATCTGCCCAACTATTTATCCACACGCTTCCTTTTTATCATATATGTACTAGAAGGCTGGTCTTCATGTCCTGGGAATGACAAATTCTATCTGATGGTGAGGTTCCAGTTCTGGAGGTCTGGGGAATATGGAGCACCCCTTCATCACCATTGCTTCCAGGTCCACCCTGATTCGGAGTGGTAGTACCTATTAGGGTCCCATCTATCGGTTAAATAGAAAAATGTATGCATAAAAAACAAATTGAGTATTCGTCAAGAATGAATTTATTTCAAAACTTTGTTGGTATTAAATGACCCACCGAGTTTGATATGCCATAAAACAAAACAAACAAGTGTGGAGATGTCTCCATCTTGCTTAAACCGGGTGTACTCTGTTTTATCTGAGTTTGCATGGAGGTCAATGCTTCTTGGTGTTTTTTCTAGGTTATGCAGCAAATACAATATCAAAATCATCTCTAATTTCCTGTCAAAGTTGACATTTGGAAATTAAAAAAAACAAACAAAAAAAAAACAGGGAAAGATAATTCACATACATACATTTCGGAAAAGCCAGATTGGGCTAAACTTGCAAATCGGTCGGAAAATTAGGGTCACCCAGAAAAAACAGAACCCACAAATTTTGTAATAAAACTGTTCATTTTAACTAGGGTTAGGGTTAGGGTTTAGGTTTAGAGTTAGAGTTGGGGTTGGGGTTTAGAGTTAATTTAATGGGAAAATAAATAAATAATTTGGGTTCTGTTTTTCAGGGTCACTCTGTATACAGGGTTGTTGCAGTTTTTGATATATAAGGCATGGGGCAAATGGTCACTCCTAAATATAGACTCGTTGACTATCTCGTGACCTGAGAAAGATTCCCATTGTCCAATCACTGGCAGTGTTGCTGCTGCTGCTGCTGTATTAATAGAGGCCTGATTCTAAACTTATGTCATTGACACTCGGACCATCTTGGACGACGGACTTACAAAGAATACTATAACACAGGATACTTATTGGCTTGCTTACTTATTCACTACATCTGGAACTAAGGATGGCTGCCAGATACTTAACAAGGATGACCCAGAAAAAACAGAACCCACAAATTTTATAATAAAACTGTTAATTTTAACTAGGGGGGTTTAGGGTTGGGGTTGGGGTTTAGGTTGGGGTTTAGTTTAATGGGAAAATAAATAAATAATTTGGGTTCTGTTTTTTCAGGGTCACTCTGTATACAGGGTGACCCAGAAAAAACAACCACAAATTTTATAATAAAACTGTTAATTTTAACTAGGGGGGTTTAGGGTTGGGGTTGGGGTTTAGGGTTGGGTTTAGGGTTAGTTTAATGGGAAAATAAATAAATAATTTGGGTTCTGTTTTTTCAGGGTCACCCTGTAATATGTTTTAATTTTCTGACCGATTTGCAAGTTTAGCCCCAGATTGGCCGCTTGGTTGATGGATTTTAATGGTATCTTAATCCTCGGGTTATGTTATGCCAAAGACATTTTTATTTTGGGAATTCTATTTTTTTTAAACTCATTTTTTTTAACTCATTTTTGATCTATTCAATTAACCCAGATATCACCAAACATTTTTCTTGGTGTGTCTGATAATTGAAAAAAAAAACAACGAGCGCGGGCCACATTATTATTATGTTCAATACTTGCTAGAGAGAACAAAAGCTCTGAGAAAAAAGATGTAAAACAAAATTTATTTTTCCATGTTATATTTATGGATGAGTGGCGTAAGATTCCCAAAAACAAATTTAACCAACATTTTCATTTTCAAAACATTATCAAAGAATGCAACATTAGCAGAAAGGTTTAGTGAGATTTGTTTAACTGAAGTTTGCCTTTTAAGATATCATCAATGTTTGGTTTGGAATTGCTACATTCAATCAAGAGAATTACTTTCAAATGTTTATGAGTCAATTTCGTTTGATGGGTTGATTATATAGTCAAGTCCATGAGGATTTAGTAAGCTTAACATAATATTTAAATTTAAATGGTATCAGAACGTCTTGCGTTCTGTATGTTTTAACAAACAAATTCAAGTACCGTCAGCAGGCTTGATAAGATGCCTTTGTGAGGTGGATTAGGACCGTGGGCTATAGTTTGGTGACCCCTGAATTAACCCATAGATGAGACCCTAACAACTACTACCACTCCAGATAAGAGCAGACATAGGAGTAATGGTGATGAAGGGATTCTCCACACTCCTCAGGGCTCCAGAATAGGAACCTCATTGCTAGATGCAGTTTTAACATCATACTCAGGACACTAAAACCCTCAGCCACTGCCTTATAGTGCATATATAATAAAAAAGGGTTGGGAATTTGGTACAAAAGCAATAGGGTTGGGCAATCATATAGGGGCTAGAGCTTGACATGACCATCCAATTGATCGGGCGGTAAAGGTGGCCTCTCAGATTGCCTGTCTAATCTAAGTAAAGCCAAAGTGGAGTGTTGCATATCATGTACTACTCATCCACCAGGATTCTGTCCTTAAGCATCATGGATTGCCACCCACAGCCAACAGGGGGCCCTATTAATGAGGGGGGTCTTACCACTCTGCAGAAGTGAAGTAGGCATATTCTACAGCCCCAGCAAACAGGGCAAGAAAAAGTCAAAGATTGTTTTGAGATTGTATAAAACAATAATTGTTTGCTAAAGTCTTTTTTCCTATTTAGTTTAATGACACAAAATTCATATCAAAATATTCCTTACTTTTGGGATTAAGTTATATTTGAGTCAAAAACTGACCTGTCTCTTACTTCATATTCGTTCTGTCACTTTCCGCCTCTCTATTTATAACTTGATTACCTCCTCGTTATATAAGTTATTTTCTCTGTGTGCATAAAGGGAGTGATTTAGAGAGTTTGAAATATACTCATATGTTAAGTTTCACAAGCTCGTAGCTTAAATTTGGTAAAACGTTCCCTTTCTTAGAAATCTTGCAAAATGAATTTAATGTTTTTTGCTTTTTTTAATTCTCAGGTTGTATTTTTTTATTTTTTTTATTTAAATCGCTTTGCCAACTCAGTTTTCCCTAATATCAATTATCTACCCAAAGATCAATGGGTGACCAAACAGGTCATGTTTTGTCTAGTATATTATGAATTGGAACCTCCCCCCATCTAAAACTATAGAAAATCAATATTTTAAAAAATCTGATATTCTAAGTAATGAAAATTATTAGTCTTGAAAATCTTTTTTTTTTCTATTTGTTTGTTTTTGTTTTTCTGCTTTTTTTTTTCTGCTTTTTTTTTCTGCTTTTTTTTCTGCCTTTTTTTTACTCTACTCTAGATGTGCCAAAAATCATAATTTTGATTTGAAAAAAAAAAAAAAAGATATAAAAAGTAGAATATGAATTATAGCAAAAAAGAAACACAAGATTGGTCTAGAAAGTAAAGAGACTGATTTGTTTATTTTTCAGTATGGCAACCCTAACTGAAAGTCAGAGAGGATCATTGTTAACCTTAAACATGTGTGAAAAGATTCAGTTCATATTTTCCTCTCAGAATTCATGTTTAGCTAGGTAATTTGAATATCATTGGTTCAGTGTTTCAATTAAAAAAAAAGTATTTTATCCACTGATTTTTTTCAAATAATGATTTTTCTTGAACAACTTTTTTCCTACACAAATATATAAATCTTATTATAATGGAGATTGTGGGTTTGTATGTCTGTAACCGAAACTATATTACCATTCAAGTCACAATTCCCTTTGTTATTTACATCACATTCTCCATGATTTTATTTTTATTTAAACCTCAATTATAGATAAAATTGTTTTACATCATTAAGACTGTTGACCATATTCACAAACTAATAACATGCAATTGTATTTATATATACAAGAAAATAGCGGTTTACAGTGTGAATTGGAAGGCTAATTTGCATATTGATCTTTAAAATTTGATTTTAATAAATATATGCTTAGTATTCTTGATTTCTAATTGTTTGGTTTTATATTAATGAATATGAGCAAAAATCTCGGGATAAATCTTAAAAGAAATCCATTAACAAGAAGAAATAACTGTTATATTATTCTTTACTTCCTATTTTAACTAAATAGTTAAATTAGGAAAATTTACCAATGAAAGACGGGAGTAAGGGAAAATGATGGAAGAGTTAGTTTCAAAGTTGTTCTATTTTTCAATCATACTCCCTCTGTTCCAAATATTTTTATCTGAATACTTATTCAGTTTCATTAGCCTATCTAATTTAACATGATATTTTATTATATTAAAACTTGAATACTTGCACCCGGAGGGTGCATATATTTGCTAGTATATACAATGAAGCTGATAGATTTTTAATTTAGTACATCCTGGGACACATATATTTGCTTTGAATGAGTTCCTGGAAAAATTAATGGCTCCCAACTAAAGTTTCTTAATAGATTATAGGGTTTTTATTTATGATCTGGGGAAACAACTAAAGCTGTCTAACTCTCCTACCTTGTAACCTATCCTGTGTAATTAATTTCTAAGAAACTATTGAAATGTATTTACAGTTAGCGTGAAATGGTGAGGGAAGAAAAAAGAAAAACACTGTGATGCATGGATACGATTTTACTGCATCCTTTTAGATTTTTGTGTGTCAGGGATGCAAGACGCGTACCTATCAGCATCTCTGTATATATATACAAAGATATATATTTTGATAAATTTAAAAATCCTATAACATTTGCTATTATTAAGATGTACACTTGAATAAATCTTTCTCTTATTTTGACTTGTACTATATATTACAAGGAAGTGCTGAAAAGTTCTCAGCTCAGCCAAGGCAAGAATGACCTAAAGCAGGTCTTCTTAAACTTTTTTCTTGATGCACTCCTTGTAACCAAATTTAATTTCCATTCACCCACAAATAAATTGAAACTAAATTATAAAACATAACTAACTTAGTCTAACTTGGTGTTTTTAGGTTAAAATGTAGCTGGATATTCTTGGTGTGTGTTCTTAGGGTTTTTGCTTTTTAACCCCATCTCATTTGGTGGTTGCATTGAAAAGGAAGGAATTCAAATGGCCAAGATGTTCTCTTGGGGGTTGGGAGTCAGTCCTTTTTCTTGCACATGTGCAGAGAGTTCTTCTGGTGAAGGCTCATGGGAGTTTATTTTATTTATTTATTTTTTATTTCAATTTTATTCTAATCCCCTACAAGCAAAAATCTCGGAGATAAATCTTAAAATAGATCCATTAACAAGAAAATATAACTGTAATTATTTTTCTTTACTTCCTAAACAGTTAAATTAGGAAAATTTAGAAATGAAAGACAGGAGTTGTTCTATATATCTGTTTTAAATATTCTTATCTGCATTCTTATTTAGTTTCATTAGTCTTTCTAATTTAATATAATATTTTATTACATTAAAACTTAAATACTTGCACTCTGTTTCAAATCTTTTTATCTGCATTCTTATTTAGTTTCATTAGTCTTTCTAATTTAATATAATATTTTATTACATTAAAACTTAAATACTTGCACTCTGTTTCAAATCTTTTTATCTGCATTCTTATTTAGTTTCATTAGTCTTTCTAATTCAATATAATATTTTATTACATTAAAACTTAAATAATTGCACTCTGTTTCAAATCTTTTTATCTGCATTCTTATTAGTTTCATTAGTCTTTCTAATTTAATATAATATTTTATTACATTAAAACTTAAATACTTGCACCCGGAGGGTACATACATTTGCTAGTACTAACAATAATCAAACATCACTTTCAAGAAATGACTATAGAATAGAACTATTTTGATACCAGTTTTTCTGGTTTGCATCAAGGATTTGTTCATATCTTTCAGCCTACAGTCAACGGTTTCACCATTGAACTATACCTGCGAGTGCAATTGAAATAAGCAAATTGATAAAAAGCAGAACAGCGTAAAAGTCAGCTAACATGAACTGGAAATGGTTGGCCAATACCAGAGTTTCAAACAAATTTAGGAAAATGTGTTTCAAACAACAAAAATATAAAAGCAAATATTGAGAATGCAGAGAGGAAATGTTGATGTCGATTACTTGGAAAAGAGGAGAAAAAAATTAAAAAACAACAACAAAAAAAAAAAGAATGGAAAAGAAAAAAAAATGCTAAAAGAGAGAATAAAGTTAATTAATGAAAACCCAAACCAAAAGAATTGACTTTTGTCTGTGGGGAACATGAAATTAAAAAAAACAAAAAGAAACTGAGGAAAGAAAATATCATAGAGAAGAAGAATTAAAATTGAATGAAGAAGAGCAGAAAAAAAAAGGAATAAAAAAAATCTATTTGATACTATTTTTGTTTTGTGCTGAAGAAAGAAACTTTCCTTGCAGAGGTGCATATTACGCCTGAAGAGGGCTGGAGAATGTACGGGTCAAAAGGTTGTGTGAACCACAAAAACAAGGTCAGTGGTCAGAAAAAATTCTTTGAATGAATAAATGAAATGTTTTAAATGAAAAAAAAAAGGACAAAATGCAAAAGAAGAAATTTAATTGGAAAGAAAGAGAAAAGCAAAAATGTAAAGAAAAAAAGAAAATGTGTCAAAGAAGAATGAAAATCAAAATTGAATGAAAAAAAGAATAAAATATAAAATGAAAGAAAGAAGGAAAATGTATATTGAAAGAAAAAAAGAAAATGTGTCAAAGAAGAATAATCAAAATTGAATGAAAAAAGAATAAATATAAAATGAAAGAAAGAAGGAAAATGTATAAAGAAAAAAAGAAAATGTGTCAAAGAAGAATAATCAAAATTGAATGAAAAAAGAATAAAATATAAAATGAAAGAAAGAAGGAAAATGTATATTGAAAGAAAAAAGAAAATGTGTCAAAGAAGAATAATCAAAATTGAATGAAAAAAAGAATAAAATATAAAATGAAAGAAAGAAGGAAAATGTATATTGAAAGAAAAAAAGAAAATGTGTCAAAGAAGAATAATCAAAATTGAATGAAAAAAAGAATAAAATATAAAATGAAAGAAAGAAGGAAAATGTATATTGAAAGAAAAAAAGAAAATGTGTCAAAGAAGAATAATCAAAATTGAATGAAAAAAAGAATAAAATATAAAATGAAAGAAAGAAGGAAATGTATATTGAAAGAAAAAAAGAAAATGTGTCAAAGAAGAATAATCAAAATTGAATGAAAAAAGAATAAAATATAAAATGAAAGAAAGAAGGAAAATGTATATTGAAAGAAAAAAAGAAAATGTGTCAAAGAAGAATAATCAAAATTGAATGAAAAAAAGAATAAAATATAAAATGAAAGAAAGAAGGAAAATGTATATTGAAAAAAAAAAGAAATGTGTCAAAGAAGAATAATCAAAATTGAATGAAAAAAAGAATAAAATATAAAATGAAAGAAAGAAGGAAAATGTATATTGAAAGAAAAAAAGAAAATGTGTCAAAGAAGAATAATCAAAATTGAATGAAAAAAAGAATAAAATATAAAATGAAAGAAAGAAGGAAAATGTATCAAAGAAAAAAAATTGAATGAAAAAGAAGAATAAGAGAAAATGAAAAAAAGAAAAAAAATTATATCAAAAAAGGAGATATTAAAATTGAATGAAATATTTGAGAAAATAGAAAAGAAATATAAGATAATATTAAAGAAATATTGAAACATGAAAATCAAGATTGAATGAATCAGCAGAGAAAAGGAATTTTAAAAGATGTTTAGATAAAAAGAAGATATATATCAAGCAAAAAGACTTAGAACTGAATGAAAAAAAGAGAAAAGAAATTAAATAAAGAAAAAAGGGGTGAAGAATTGTATATAATATAAATTAAAATTGAATGAATAAGAAGCATAAAAGAGAAAATATTTTAAAAAAGAAGAAAATATATTGAATGAAAAAGAAGCATAAAAGAGAAAGGATTTTAAAAAGAAGAAAATATATTGAATGAAAAAGAAGCACAAAAGACAAAAGGATTTTTAAAAAAGAAGAAAATATAGTGAATGAAAAAGAAGACAAAGACAAAAGGATTTTAAAAAGAAGAAAATATATGAATGAAAAAGAAGCACAAAAGACAAAAGGATTTTTAAAAAGAAGAAAATATATTGAATGAAAAAGAAGCATAAAAACAAAAGGATTTTAAAAAAGAAGAAAATATATTGAATGAAAAAGAAGCATAAAAAGAAGATTTGAATGAAAAAGAAGCATAAAGAGGAAGGATTTTAAAAAGAAGAAAATATATTGAATGAAAAAGAAGCATAAAAGAGGAAGGATTTTAAAAAAGAAGAAATATATTGAATGAAAAAGAAGCATAAAAGAGGAAGGATTTTTAAAAAGGAGAAAATATATTGAATGAAAAAGAAGCACAAAAGACAAAAGATTTTAAAAGAAGAAAAATATATTGAATGAAAAAGAAGCACAAAAGACAAAAGGATTTTTAAAAGAAGAAAATATATTGAATGAATAAGACGACTTAAAAATTAAATTAAAGATAGTAGAAAAGAGAAAAGAAATTTAAAAAAATAAAAAATTCAATAGAGAAAAAGGGGTGAAGAGTTGTATGATTCTACAATTCTGCAAGACAGTTGATCAAGAGCAGTAAATCGGAAAACAAACCAGAAGGCAAAGAAGTTAAATGCAATATTGAAACACAATACGAAAATACAGAGATGATGCAGCGATTGATCTAATGTTGGTACTTCAATTATGGCTGATCCAAGAATTTCTAATCAGAAAACTGCGGTAAGAAAAGAGAAAGAAAAGAAACCAAGAATATAAAAGCAAAGCTAAAAGGTATTTTTCTTGTGGGGGGGGGGGTAAAAGAAAGGAAAAAAACAAAAAGCAAGAAAAAGCAGAAAACACTGATGATCTTTTGAGCCAACGTTAGGCCAAAAAGATTATGTTAGTGTCATAACATGCTCCAATAGATAATGATATGGCTTCGGAGATTAACAATTGTAAATGTTGCCGGGGAAACAAATGCCTGAGTGAATTTTGAGTGACTTGAACAGACAAAACTGCTTTTAGTTTCTAGACCACATTCAATAATATTTATATTTACTAATCCAAGTAAGGCATAAGGCCATAGGAGTGGAGCTACAGTTTTGGAGCAAGTATTCCTATCTAATCTTATTATAATGGAGATTGTGTATTTGCCTGTCTAACTGAAACTAAATCACCACCAACGTCATAATTCTCTTAGTTATTTACATTATATTTTCAATGGTTATTAAATAATTATTATTTAATCTTTATTAGCATCTTATTTATTAACAATTTGAAAAAAGAAGAAAATATATTCTGGGTGGTGAATCCATGGGGTGTGTAGGGGGGTGGAATTTGCATATATTTATATTTACTAATCCAAGTAAGGCACAAGGCCATAGGAATGGAGCTACAGTTTTGGAGCAAGTATTCCTATCTAATCTTATTTTGTATTTGTCTGTCTAACCGAAACTATATCACCACCAACGTCACAATTCCCTTAGTTATTTATGTTATATTCTCAATGGTTATTAAATGATCATTATTTAATCTTTATCAAATTAAAAATTTAATTTTTGATTCATACATTTCCCCAAGGCTAAATGCAAACAGCCTCATCCAGGATTTGAACTAGTATTAACAGAAATAAATTATAAACAAATAGTAACGTTACAAATATGACTGTATTTGTGAAGGAAAGGTACAAGGCAATTATAAGAGTTTATAATTGGGTTAACAGTTTATTCTGGGTTAGTAATAATGTTTGTTAAAGTATACATTTGTGTAAATGTCTTTGAGAGTTGCCAGAGGATTTCTCCTGGTGGGATATATTTTTAGGTAATACAAGTAGTTTCAAGTACACTTATCTTAGTTGTATAGGTCTTTGCAATGTCTCTAAGTTGTCCGGTAAAGTTGCTGTAGTTCTATTCTTCTGCTAGTATCAGCTAGTACTGCTCCCTTTGCCTGCCGGGTCTGTTCTGCGGAATTTATAGGGGTCTGCCCCTGGCCTGTGATTCCAGGAACTAATAGGGGCAGATAACCCAATTTCCGATAGTATAATACAATTGCTTTTAGACTATTACTAGTGAGTTCAGTTTTTACTTGGTGCTCTAAATTTCTTGCCTTGTGCCAGACTAAGTCAATGACCATTCAGATTTGCGAACAGATTGAAAATGACTATTGGTTCTGACTATAGTAATCCAATAAATAGCCAAATTGATTTTGAAATTTGTTCCCTGACTGAATTTGATTATCAAAACGAAATAAATGATAAAGTCTTTGAATGATGGAATAATTTCTCAAATTGCCTTAATAAAGTTACCAAATAAAAGAATTATGACTTCCAGTTTGGACAGAAATAGGTTGATCTGATTAACTATTGAGTATACAATCACAAAGATGCATATACATATATACGTATACAGAGATCCTAATAGGTACACATCCTGCGTCTCTGATGCACAAAAATCTAAAAGGATGCAGTAAAATCATATCCATGCATCTCAGTGTTTTTCTTTTTTCTTCCCCCACCATTTCAAGCCAACTGTAAATACATTTCAATAGTTTCTTAGAAATGAATTACACAGAATAGGTTACAAGATAGGAGTTAGATGGCTTTAGTTGTTTTCTTAGATTGTAAATAAAAACCCTACAATCTATTAAGAATCTTTAGTTGGGACCCATAAATTTTCCCAGAGACTCATTCAAAGCAAATATGTGCATCCAAGGATGCACTAAATCAAAAAGCTATCAGCATCACAATATATATATATATGGTACAACGGGAAGGACGTCCTTCCTATGTCATATTTGCATCAAACTTTGTGGATCTGCAGTGGGTTTGATGAGTCATTTGAGGGCTCATGAGAGGAAAGGTTCTGGTGGTGAGGTTATAGTATTGTTATCTCTTTATTTGATTTGTTTCAGACTAAGTTATTGCGTATTCATGGACAATACTGTAGTTGGATAGATAGATAGATAGATTGATAGCAGGAGTTAAAATACAGAGAGGCATTTTCCAGAAAAACTCCTTTACGGATTTACTATTCACTAATGGTGTAATGGCTATGGTCATTAGAAGTGGACACAGTGAAACGAGTTCAAATCCTGGACAAGGTTATTTACATTTTACATCTATTAATAATGGAGATTCGCTTCCGGTTTTTGTCTGTAACAAAAATTACGTCACTGCTTACGTCACATTACCCAAAATCGTCATAACAGAATAAATATACTGAAAATTTGAACATGCAACATTAGACAGTCCTCATTGTTTTTTAAAACAAGTTTTAATAAATACATGACTGGTATTATATATCTATATATAGTTTGTTTTATTTTAATACATATTTAAAGTTTACATTTCAAATTGTTTTTTTTTTTTAATCGTTTAATGAATTTGATGATTTTACTTACTTAGGGTACAAACTCACTGACATTGAATTTTTTACTCCCACCCCTCAGGCAATATGTTTCAAAAATCTATTTTTACATAACCCAGAGGGTATTTTTTATTTTGTACTAGTAATGTTAATAAACTTACAAAAGGTATGCAACCAACTATTCTTCCTCCAGCTATAGGTAAATAGTAGGGCAGACTGAGTTCTTTAACCATGGTGTGACAACCAGTCTAAGAGAAAGAAAACTCTGAATTCAAACCTGTTCAGCTCCACTTAAAAATTGACCTTGTGTCACATCCTACTCGTGTGGAGGATTTAGAAATCTTTGTGAACAGTATTTTTCCCACCAGAAAGCAATGCTTTATCAACACACGAAATTCAGATTTTTCAATTGTTTTGAAAATTTGCAACAGTAAGTAAGTAAGTAAAGTCGGCCTAATGTTGGTATCGGCCAGACAGCGAGGGAGTCTATCCCCTTTTCACTAGTGTTAGACCAAGGAGATTATTTTAGTGTCTGAGGTGGAGCGCCACACCTACCATCAGCTCTCCACTTTACCGCACAGATCCCTGTGCTATCATACGCTGAGTTGGCAAGGGCCAGTATCAAACCAGGAACCTTGTGATTCCTAGACGAACGCTCTACCGTCTGAGCTAAACCAGCCCTTTAGCTTCACTTAAATAACTGTAATTTGTAAAACAATAATCCTATTGGGCTCAAATTTTGACACATGCCATTTGAAGGTTAGTACTTTATAAAAATCCTATAGATTTTTTATTAGTTGTGTCATCTATATATATTTACCAACCCCTCCGCACGAGCAGGATGTGACACAAGGTCAATTTCTTAAGCGGAGTTCAACAGGTTTGAATTCAGAGTTTTCCTTCTCTTAGACTGGTTACCTAACCAAGGTTAAAGAGCCCAGTCTGCCCTACTATTTATCCATAGCTGGAGGGAGAGTAGGATTCATACCTTTCCCAAGGGTATTAGCGCAAAGTTGTCATCTATATGTTAGGCCCGGGACTTATTGAGGGATGTGTTAGCCGATTACATGTCCAGATTATTTTCTTTTCAGTCTAAGTATTTGTTAATATCTGTCTGCGAATGTTGATAGTGAGTTACTTACTCCTTATTAATAGGCAGTTTAAAGTTTGTAAAGCAAAGGTGGCACTGGAATCTAACTCTAATTTGCATAACTTCTGTTGATAATGGTTGGTTAATTTGCATAGCTATTGTGTTAATCATCAACAAATCAGAGCTAAATTCATGCAAATATGAACTGGATTTTTTTTTTGTTTAATGGAAGATGAATATGCTTTCCACCCAAAAGTGTGCAGAACTCTTGGCTTTGAGATCAGGGAGTGAAAAACTACCAGGACGGTTATACCCCCCTGATACCTGGAGAACAAACACATCACGAGAAACACGTGACTAGATTTAGATTTTAGATTCAACCTGACCTTGGATCAGAGAGCATGTGCCTACTGGGGTTGAAATCTCATCCACGTGGAAGAACATGGGCTAGACTAAATAAAATCTTGATCAAGAAATAAATCACTTGTGAATTTAATTAAATCCAATGACTCAAGTTAGCCCAGGAGAAGCCCTTAGTTAAAGATAAATCAGCAGAAGCAGTAACCAAGTAACTCTCTCTCTCTCTCTCTCTCTCTCTCTCTCTCTCTCTCTCTCTCTATCTATCTATCTATCACCCGAGTTTCCTCTCTTGATTATATACCCAATGTATATATTGTCATAAGCTGTCCATTAAAATCTTTGGTTATTCCTTGACTCTTCAAACAAATTAACAGTTAACTTTTAAATTCAAATATTACACTTTATTACAAAAGGAATAGGCTACATCAATTCTCATGTAACAAATGGTAATAATGAAAAATGTAATATCATGAAATTTTTAAAATGGAAAAATAGTACCATTACTGCTCTTCTGCAAGGTGGCTTTGGCAAAAACCAAGGAAAAAGAAAAAGTAGAAGAAAAGGTAGAAAAAGAAGAGGCCAAATAAGAAAAAGAAAGAAAGAAAAGATAAAGAAATAAATCAAGGAAAGGAAAGAGTAGAAGACAAGGTAGAAAAAGAAGAGGTTAAATAAGAAAGAAAGAAAGAAAGAAAGAAAGAATAGAGAAATATATCAAGGAAAAGGAAAGAGTAGAAACAAGGTAGAAAAAGAAGAGGTTAAATAAGAAAGAATAGAGATCAAGGAAAAGGAAAGAGTAGAAGACAAGGTAGAAAAGAAGAGTTAAATAAGAAAGAAAGAAAGAATAAGAAGGAAAAAGAAAGAGTAGAAGACAAGGTAGAAAAAGAAAGGTTAAATAAGAAAGAAAGAAAGAATAGAGAAATAATCAAGGAAAGGAAAGAGTAGAAGACAAGGTAGAAAAGAAGAGGTTAAATAAAGAAAGAAAGAAAGAAAGAAAGAATAGAAGAAAATAAGTCAAGGAAAAGGAAGAGTAGAAGACAAGGTAGAAAAGAAGAGGTTAAATAAGAAAGAAGAAGAAAGAAAGAAAGAATAGAGAAATAAGTCAAGGAAAAGGAAAGAGTAGAAGAAAAGGTAGAAAAAGAAGAGGTTAAATAAGAAAGAAAGAAAGAAAGAAAGAAAGAATAGAGAAATAAGTCAAGGAAAGGAAAGAGTAGAAGAAAAGTAGAAAAAGAAGAGGTTAAATAAGAAAAAAGAAGAAGAAAAATAGAGAAATAATCAAGGAAAAGGAAAGAGAGAAGTAAAAAGAAGAGGTTAAATAAGAAAGAAAGAAAGAATAAGAATAAATCAAGGAAAAGGAAAGAGTAGAAGAAAGGTAGAAAAAGAAGAGGTTAAATAAGAAAGAAAGAAAGAAAGAAAGAAAGAATAGAGAAATAATCAAGAAAAGGAAAGAGTAGAAGACAAGGAAAAAAGAAGAGGTTAAATAAGAAAGAAAGAAAGAAGAAAGAGTAGAAGACAAGGTAGAAAAGAAGAGGTTAAATAAGAAAGAAAGAAAGAAAGAAAGAAAGAATAGAGAAATAGTCAAGGAAAAGGAAAGAGTAGAAGAAAGGTAGAAAAAGAAGAGGTTAAATAAGAAAGAAAGAAGAAAGAAAGAAAGAATAGAGAAATAATCAAAGGAAAGAAGAAGGTAGAAAAGAAGAGGAATAAGAAAGAAAGAATAGAGAAATAAATCAAGAAAAGGAAAGAGTAGAAGACAAGGTAGAAAAAGAAGAGGTTAAATAAGAAAGAAAGAAAGAAAGAAAGAAAGAATAGAGAAATAAGTCAAGGAAAAGGAAAGAGTAGAAGACAAGGTAGAAAAAGAAGAGGTTAAATAAGAAAGAAAGAAAGAAAGAAAGAAGAAAGAGAAATAAAAGGAAAAGGAAAGAGTAGAAGACAAGGTAGAAAAGAAGAGGTTAAATAACAAAGAAAGAAAGAAAGAAAGAAAGAAAGAAAGAAAGAAAGAAAGAAAGAATAGAGAAATAAAGTCAAGGAAAAGGAAAGAGTAGAGACAAGGTAGAAAAAGAAGAGGTTAAATAACAAAGAAGAAGAAAGAAAGAAAAGAAAGAATAGAGAAATAGTCAAGGAAAAGGAAAGAGTAGAAGACAAGGTAGAAAAAGAAGAGGTTAAAATAGAAAGAAAGAAAGAAAGAAAGAAAGAAAGAATAGAGAAATAAGTCAAGGAAAAGGAAAGAGTAGAAGAAAGGTAGAAAAAGAAGAGGTTAAATAAGAAAGAAGAAAGAAAGAAAGAAAGAATAGAGAAATATATCAAGGAAAAGGAAAGAGTAGAAGAAAAGGTAGAAAGAAGAGGTTAAATAAGAAAGAAAGAAGAAAGAAAGAAAGAATAGAGAAATAAGTCAAGGAAAGGAAAGAGTAAAGAAGAGTTAAATAAGAAAGAAAGAAAGAAAAAAAAAAGAAAGAAAGAAAAAGAAAGAAAAGGAAAGAAAGAAAGAAAAAAAGAAAAAAGAAGGAACATTATTCTCTTATTATTTGTCATCAGAAGCCATTTACTACATTATTGTAAACATCTGATGATGTTAAAAACATTTTTTTGAAAATAGCCAGGGGATAAATTATTAAATAAATAACTAAAAAGTTTTTTTAAAATAACAACAGAAAAATTGAACGAAATTAAGGATTTATAAAAAAAAAAAGATAAGGAATTTAAATGAATGATTGAAAAAATGTTTGCATATTGATAAAAAAAGGGCAAATGAACCTGTTTTTTTTTCAGGAAATACAAGGAATATTACACTGAAGGGATTTTAAAACATTCACTTAGGCCCTTAAAACATATTTTTCTACAAATGTGCCACATCATTATAGCCTTCACCCATAATTTTTCAATCATTTGAGAGCAGCTTTTTGCAGAGGGTAATTGCAAAAATAAAATGAAATGAAATAGCAAAAAAAAAAATAAACGAAACATATCTAACAGCAAAAATCAATAAGACAAACCCAAGCAAATTATTTTGAAAAAGATTTGAAGGAGAAAATTTTTCCATATTTCATATAAGGATTATATTTTATCTGTTGTAAGGGAATATTCCATGGTAATTTTCACTTTTAGTTGTTAAAATTCCTAGCAAATAAGGCAATTAGAGTAAGCTCCCTTGACTTTCACTTTGAACCAAGCCGGTAGCTATTTTGAAAGTCTCCGTGCGAAATAAACAAATCTTAGAAACTTTTTCGAAAACAATACAACTGCATGCTTTAAGGCAAAATATCATAAAATGTGTTCTTAATAACAATTAAGTTCATTTCTGATAATTTTATGCTAGGAAAGTAGCAACTGACTTTCACTTTGAAACAAGATGGTAGCCATTTTGAATATGTCCGTGCAAAATATACAAATCTTAGAATCGTTTCGAAAAAAAAATATAACTGTATGCTTTAACACAAAAAATATCATAAAATGTGTTCTTAATAACAATTAAGTTCATTTCAGATAATGCGCACGCACAATTTTATGCTAGGAATTTTAACAACTAATAGTGAAAATAACCTATTCCACACTCTCTCTCACTCATGTGGTCTGACTATATATATAGTGAGCACTGCATTATACTGGGCTGGCTTGAGGATTAGTAGCGTGCCTCACTATTGCTTGCCTCTCTCTGCAATAAAACCCTCTATCTTAAATCTATGAACATGTTGACTGGTCCTTTCACTCAACTACAACCATGTTTTATTGTATCCCTAATAATTGTAAGCACATATTTATTAAAATCAAATTTTTAATATCAATATGCAAATTAGCCTTACTGTTCAAACTGTAAACTGCTATTTTGTTGAATATATAAATACTTACATGTTTTTAATGTAGATATGGTCAATAGTATTAATAATCTAAAACATTTTATCAATAATTGAGGTCTGAATAAAAATAAAAAATCATGGAGAATTCAACGTAAATTTATAATAAGAGATATAAGTCCTCGGTTATAATGAGCTAACCACCAGTTTTTTGTACTTTGATCCCAGTGACGAGAGTGGTTTAAAGTAGGCAAAGGGTTAAACCTCTTTCACTTTTTGCCTACAAATTTCCCTCATGGCTGTTACGTTTTTAAGGGCCATTCCTTGGCCTTATACCAGAAGCGCTTATCTGGTGGAATTGGATCCTTGATGAAGAGTCCATCAATAATGAATCCTTTAATTACTAAATGTTACGTAGCAGTTCGTCACGGTACCATATAGGTATATTTGTTACGTCTTACTCTGGTCTATTCTTCCGGCCGTTTCTGATCGTCTAGTCTTCTGTCTTCTATCTTCTAATGGTCTCGTCTGGTCTTTCTTATCTGGGTTCCGTGTCTGGTTCTGCTGGGGACCATTTCTTATCAGAAGCCTTGTGTCATTGTTAGCTTTTAGTAATAACAACAAGACTTCGATTTACTTTTGATGTTATTTTATTCCGGATCCCCAGGCCAGACAACTGCGCGCAGAGAGTCACATCTTGCTAGCTTCTAACTCTGCAACTGACTAACTGCAACTCACTAACTGAGTTGCCCACCTTAAACCGGAAGGGGGCTTTCTATCGGGGTTCCGTTCTCATGATTCTATCCCCAGAAAGCAAGGTGAGAGTGAGGTCAAGCATTGTCACTCACTCTCAAGGCCATCAGCTGTACTGATCGCCATAAGGATTTCTATACTACCTTAAAAAGTAATAGGGATCCAATTAATATGTAACATAAAGTGTTCTCAGTTACTGGTATAAAGTCCTTCCTGAGTATTGGTAAAGATCCGGCAATCCTATGCCCCGTCCTCAATGAGTGCAGTTTTAATCACAACATCTTCTTCTTGGAGTCTTTGTGGTGTAATGGCTAACGTGCTGGACTACGACATCATAGTAAGTGATCCAACACTCCTGAATAGTAAGTTTGATCCTCACTGAATGCCCCATACTTGCAACCTTGTGTCAAATCCTAACCATGGCAAATGGGTTGAGTAAAAGAGGGTGTCCCATCGTGGTGTAATGGTTAGCAAGATAGTCTCGCAGACCCATTACTACTGAATAGTGAGTTTGATCCTTGCTGGATGCCCCATTCTTGCAACCTTGTGTCACATCCTACCTGAGTTGAACAGTTAGCAAGCTTCATACTTGTGATTTTCTGTCACATCCTACCCGTGAAGAACGAGTTGGGTAAGAAGGGTATGCATCCCATGATGGTATGATGTTTAGCAAGCTTGTCTCATAGATCTAGGTCTACCTTTCTCTTTTCACAATCTGGCTGTCCCATCATAGTGTAGCAAGCTAGTCTCGCAGATCCATTATTACTAAATAGTGAATTCAATCCTCACTGGATGCCCTATACTTGAAACCTTATATCACATTCTACCCATGGCAAACGGGTTGGGTAAGAGAGTGCACCATCGTGGTGTAATGGTTACCAAGCTAGTCTCGCAGATACATTACGACTGAATAGCAATTCAATCCTCACTGGATGCCCTATACTTGCGACCTTGTATCACATTCTACCCATGGTAAACGGGTTGGGTAAAAGAGTGCACCATCGTGGTGTAATGGTTAGCAAGCTAGTCTCGCAGATCCATTACGACTGAATAGCAATTCAATCCTCACTGGATGCCCTATACTTGCGACCTTGTATCACATTCTACCCATGGTAAACGGGTTGGGTAAAAGAGTGCACCATCGTGGTGTAATGGTTAGCTAGCTAGTCTCGCAGATCCATTACGACTGAATAGCGAATTCAATCCTCGTGGATGCCCTATACTTGCGACCTTGTATCACATTCTACCCATGGTAAACGGGTTGGGTAAAAGAGTGCACCATCGTGGTGTAATGGTTAGCAAGCTAGTCTCGCAGATCCATTACTACTGAATAGTGAGTTTGATCCTTGCTGGATGACCCATAATTGCAACCTTGTGTCACATCCTACCCATGGTGAATGGGTTGGGTAAATACCTACTCAGAACATCATCATGATGATGGTAGTTATGGTGGAGGTCACGGTGAAAAATGAAAGATTTGGTTTGGTTTTGTTTTACGGCATATCAACCTCGGTGGGTCATTTAATGCCGATAATAAAGTTTTGAAATAAATCAATTCTTAATGGAAAATACAATTTTGTTTATAAACTCAGGTTTTCTATTTAACCCATAGATGGGATGGAAAATGAAAGAGGAAAAAAAATGAAAAAAGAAAGACAAAAAGAAAAGAAGAGAGTGAAGGTATTATTGTCGGTGATAATGAATATTTAATTATTTGTTTAATTCTTTCTTTTTTTTAAAAGTTACCTTCAGCAAAATGGACTTTTTCTTGTTTTGAATTAATAATTTCGAGTGAAAGATGAAACATTCAAAGATCAAATTTCATCATATTTTTCCTTCTCAGTTTAAAATAACCTTACAATTTTATTTTTTTTAAAAACTATTTTCTGTTCTTTCCAGCCCTGAAATTCAACCAAGGTTACACTTTCAGTTTTAAAACTGACTCAATCTTATATATATATATATATATATATATAAAAGAATGGAAATGAGTAACCTACTCGAGTTTCATCGATAGATTCTTCAGGGTTACTTTTAAATTAATCGAGTTTACGATTAATCTTTGGTGTTATAAACATGCCCGTTGGAATTCCAACGGGCATGTTTATAACACCAAAGATTAATCGTAAACTCGATTAATTTAAAAGTAACCCTGAAGAATCTATCGATGAAACTCGAGTAGGTTACTCATTTCCATTCTTAAATAAATTTATGCTCTACATTGTATTGAGCACTTTGTATTTGTTTTTTCTCAACCTTAACCTCTGGATATTGTGCGCTTCCAACGATCGTTCTTATACCCACCGGTAAGTTAATACTTATACATATACAAATATATATATATATATATATATATATGAGTATAGAAAAAGAATATGAAAGCACCACAAAATGCTGTTAAAGTGAAAACATTTTATAACATATTCAAAGCTGATATTGAACAATATTTCGATTTTATAAAAAATCATCTTCAGAGCTTGTTTATACTCCGTGTTGTTAAGATCGGAGTCATATGAGTTCAAAACAAAAACCTTGATGTTGCAAAAAATAAAAATAAAAAAAGGTTATACAATAGTTTTGAATCTGAGCACTTCTGCTTTCTCGGTCATGAGATTATGTATATCTTATTGTAACAGTTTTTTAAAAGAAGGCCTATATATATATATATATATATAGTTTTTTAAAAGAAGGCATATATATATATATATATATATATATATATATATATATAGTGTGGGATTGTCACTGTTTCAGCTTTTACTGGAACGGTGTGCCAAAGGCAGTATTATTGGTAGAGTGCTCAATATAAAATAAAGCTGTTATATAATATAATAACATAAATATATAAAGGTTTTACATATCTATTTATTTGGTGACAAAGGAACATTCACGACCATATTGGTTTCATGTGATAGCAATCATCAGTTGCTATCGCATGAAACCAATATGGTCGTGAATGTTCCTTTCTCACCAAATAAATAGATGTGTAAAACCTTTATACATTTATTTTATTATATTATATATATATATATATATATAAGTGTATTTTGGCAGCATTTTCTTATTTAAACATGTTTGGTTGAACTCGAGTGACAATTCCTGTCGTACGAGTTTCTGTTCAATCCTTTCAAGGTGTCTGGTCATCTTTTTGGTGTCAGGGTGGAACTGGTGTAGCAATCCACCAAAGGTGTCTCTACAAGCGCTTTCAACATGTCGATCTGCCATCTTCAAGTTGGAAACTGATGGTATGTTTCATGGTGTCTTGTTTTTAAAGAATATATATATATATATATATATATATATATATATATATATGTGTGTGTGTGTGTGTGTGTGTGTGTTTTGTTGAACTCAACAGACAATTCTTGTCTGACGAGTTTTTGTTCGATCCTTTCTAACTGTCTGGCCATCTTTTTAATATCTGGGTGTAATTGGTGTATGAATCCACCAAAGGTTCTAATCTAAGGATTACAATCATGTCTTAGATTGGTGCACACCATGCATTTGCTGTTGAAACATTTTTGGGTTTGCAAAATTTTAACTGATGTTGTAGCTTAGGTTCTGGTTTTGGTACAAATAATGTTCAATATATGCGAAATAATAAGAGAAATTTTTTGTTGTAGATGCAGTGCCACATCGAGATATTTATCTTGCTATGAAAAAAATCAGAAATCATCAATAATAACTTAAAATTCATGGACTTTAAGACTTTTTTGTTAGCATTTTTGGATTCCTTGGGCAAAATTGCTTTTATAAACCAATTTTTAGGAGTAGGGAAGCTCTAGAACTCAATTTAAAGACAAAAATAGGTTACAAAAGTCACCATTTTTTGTGACCCCTACCCCCCCTCAAATTTGGAGTGCTAAAAATTGATATAACTCCGTCAATTTTTGGAATTGAAAGTCCAAATTTTGGGGATTGTCTAACTTTATCATAGTCCACACTTGGACAAAATTTCAGAAACATTGAAGGGGGTGGGTGACATGGCCGGGATGATTTGACATGGAATTATAGCCTTTTTTAATTTTGGTGAATCTGTAAAACTTTTCATGCTCATTTCATGTTTTGTTAGTTGGTTAGTTTTTACGCCATGTCAACCCTTGTTGGGTTATTTTGTTGTATACCCTTTTCTTACTTCTTACTTCTGGTCGTATTTTCGTCTGGTCGGCTTTGCTATTTCTTCATCTATCTTGGTCTGGTCTCTTCTAAGGTCTGGACTTTCTTGGGGACTTCGGGTCTGGTTTCTGTTAGGGATTTCTCCTTATCAGAAGCCCTGTGTCATTGTTAGTTTTTAGGTAATAAACACAAGACTTTGATTTACTTTGATGTTACTTTATTTTCAATCCCCAACCCAGACATCTGCGCAGGTGAGACTTACATCCTACAAGCTCGGCTCCTACCTTCTAACTGACTGAAACTTACTTACTATCTAAACCGGAAGAGAGGGTCCTCTCTAGTCATAGACTACTCAGCCACCAGGATTCCGTCCTTAAGCATCATGAGTCATCACTCATGACCAACAACTGGCCACCTTGGGGTGATTTTACCCCTCTGCAGATATGCTGTTGGTGTATTCTACAGCCCCAACCAACAGGTCTGATATTATGATGGAATGATGATGCTCCGGATAGAATTTTCAACCCATCACAATATCAATTTCCTATCCAAAACAGTATCATTCTGATGTAACATGACAGAAGAACAAAGTGAAGAGCAGATATGAAAGATAGATAAGAAGAAATAGAAGAAAAGATATTTCTCTGAATTTTTGAGAGGAGGCTTGATAATTAGTATTATTTGGATTATTTGGACTATTGTCCTCATCTTTATTGTTATCTGCACTATTTCTCTGAATTTTTGAGAGGAGGCTTGATAATTAGTATTATTTGGATTATTCGGACTATTGTCCTCATCTTTATTGTTATCTACCATATTTCTCAGAATTTTCGAGGAGGCTTGGTAATTAGTATTATTTGGATTATTCGGACTATTGTTCTCATCTTTATTGTTATCTACACTATTTCTCAGAATTTTTGAGAGGAGGCTTGATAATTAGTATTATTTGGATTATTCGGAGTATTGTCCTCATCTTTATTCTGTTTCTTTCAACTCGAATCCTATTGATGATTTATCATAGACAATTCTTGGATTGAATAAAGGGTTGGCTTCAAAGTTCCGTGATGGCTCCCGATTACAACAAAAAGGTTCCTGCATTCGAAAAGAAGGTTCAAGAAGGCTCCCGAATCTGAAAAGAAGGTTCCCGTGTTAGAGAAGGCTCTTGAGTCTGACAAGAAATACCTGAAGAAGGGGGGGGCGGCACATTGCCCAAAACACTATACAGATTACAATAAAAATGAGGACAATAGTCCGAATAATTCAAATAATACTAGAAGAATGAATATAAATATCGGAATGGAAGAATTTGACAGTTGATTCTATCAACCACAAATATTTCAGGGCGTCTGTATGTTTACAAATCAATTAATAGAGTTATCCTTCAAAATGAAATTGAACAGGGTTTCTAAATTTGGCACTTTTTCAAAAATTATGACTCAATGAAATATGGGCAAGTCTTTGTGGTGTAATAGCTAATGTACTGGACTGCGACATAATAGTAAGCAACTTCAGACTCCATTTGTTGGGTAAATATATATTTAGATCAGTATCAGATTCAAACAAGTCAAACCTCAAGGCTAATGACTGTCCCCACAGTGTACATGGAATGTACACTAATCCACATGGGTTGTCTCCCTTGAATCTTCTTTAGAGTAAGGTATAATCTTACCTAGAAACTGTTCGATGGCCATATTAGCTATCACAGTAACATAAGAATGAAAAAAAGCCAGTAGGTTAGCATGGAAAAAATTTAAGAATGAATCAGCAAAGCACTTATCATTGTAAGATAAGGGAGTCTAGAAGGAAAACTCGGACCATATGACCTTTAGGCACTCCTTTTTGATCTCGATTAAGAAAGGACATGTTTTTCATTTACACCGTCAATATCCGGTTGTTTGTTAGGGGTTAGGGGTTAGGGTTAGGGGTTAGGGGTTAGTTTCATAATTTTTTTAAAAATCTAAAAATCGTCTGTTAAAACAACCAGATATTGACGGTGTAAATGAAAAACATGTCCTTTATTAATCGAGATCAAAAAGGGGTGCCTAAAGGTCATATGGTCCGTCTTAATTCAACCAGCAATAACTCTGTATAAAAAGTGACCTTGTGTCACATCCTGGCAGTAGTGTTGGGTAAATACATATTGTCATCTGTATAATTTATGTTGTAGCCTAAGGTCAATTGAATATTCCTGTAAAGACAAAAAAAATGGTCAATGGAGCATTCTCTTTGGCCACAATCCTTGGACACTGTCATATAGTACCTAAATAATGAGAATGCAATCATCTTTTTTTTTCTATACGTAATGTCTGACGAAACCTAAAAAGAGAGAAACGATTTCACAGGACTTGATGATTCAACCTAGCAAATATTTCTTCTCAAACTGTAAATTTACTGTCAAGGCTGATTTCAGAAACTGGATGTTTTGCTGATAGATGTATCACTTTTACCCTCATATTTCACAGCTTTTTTAATTCTCAAGCAAGGTCCAGGTACTTGACTATCTTTTCATTTTCTTTCATCTTCACCCTGTGATCTGCTGGGACTGCAAAATCTAACAGTTGGCAAGTTCTCTTTGTTTTTATAAATCAATACTACGATAAATAATATCATTATTATTTAATAATATCATTATTATTTAATAATATCATTATTTACATCCGTAAATGTAGCACCTTTGTAAATCTATGAAGCATAGAGTAAACCTAAAATTGATTATTATCTCTCCTCTTTATGTTTCTCTCATGACTAATAGGTTCGTGCATTGGAGATAAAATCATCTGATGAAACTAGAAAGAAAGAAAGAAAGAAAGAAAGAAAGAAAGAAAGAGACTACGATAGATAGATAGATAGATAGATAGATAGATAGATAAAAAAGTAAAGTCGTGAGACTATGATATATATACAAAAAGAAAAGAAAGAAAAAAAAGAAAGAAAGAAAAGAGAAGAGAGAGAAGAAAGAAAGAAAGAGACTATGATAGATAGATAGATAGATAGATAGATAGATAGATAGATAAAAAAGTAAAGTCGTGAGACTATGATATATATACAGAAAGAAAGAAAAAAAAAAGAAAGTGACTAAGATAGATAGATAGATAGATAGATAAATAAATAAAAAAAAGTAAAGTCGTGAGACTATGATATATATACAGAAAGAAAGAAAAAAAGAAAGAAAGAAAGAAAGAAAGAAAGAAAGGAAGAGACATAGAAAGAAAGAAAGAAAGAGACTATGATAGATAGATAGATAGATAGATAGATAAATAAAAAAGTAAAGTTGTGAGACTATGATATATATACAGAAAGAAAGAAAAAAAGAAAAAAGAAAGAAAGTGGCTACGATAGATAGATAGATAGATAGATAGATAAAAAAGTAAAGTCATGAGACTATGATATATATACAGAAAGAAAGAAAAAAATAAAGAAAGTGACTAAGATAGATAGATAGATAGATAGATAGATAAATAAATAAAAAAAAGTAAAGTCGTGAGACTATGATATATATACAGAAAGAAAGAAAAAAAGAAAGAAAGAAAGAAAGAAAGAAAGAAAGAGAGATAGAAAAAAAGAAAGAAAAAAGAAAGAGACTACGATAGATAGATAAATAGATAGATAGATAGATAAAAAAAGTAAAGTCATGAGACTATGATATATATACAGAAAGAAAGAAAAAAAGAAAAAAAGAAAGAAGAGAGATAGAAAGAAAGAAAGAAAAAAAAGAAAGAAACTACGATAGTTAGATAGATAGATAGAAAAATAGATTGATAGATAAATAAAAAAGTAAAGTTGCAAAACTATGATATATATACAGAAAGAAAGAAAAAAGAAAAAAAGAAAGAAAAGAGATAGAAAGAAAGAAGAAAGAAAGAAAGAGACTACGATAGATAGATAGATAAATAGATAAATAAAAAAGTAAAGTCGTGAGACTATGATATATAATACAGAAAGAAAGATAGAAAGAAAGAAAGATAAGGTGATCGATCTTTACCTCAAGGTCCCAGAGAATTTTATGTCTTACATTCTCAAGAACAGATTCTGGTTTATAGTTAGGCTAGATTGATTTTTTGCTTAGTAAACCTTTTCTCTCTCATTAATACTCATTTCTTCCTATTATTTCTCTGTTGACTAATACTAGAGTTACAACAGACACCTATATAAGCTTTAGTATAGTAGTATAGACTATGAGGAATAATAAAATAGGTACACAAATCATAATAACAAGTGAAAAGCAAATCATTTTAACCAAGTTTATTAACTCTTAATGTCCTATACCACCTCATTCCGCCCTGCTGGAAGTCACATTTGTTTGCACCTATATGATTGCCCCAACCCTATTGCTCTTATGGCAAGCCCCAATCCCTTTTTATCATATGGGTGCTAGAAGGCGGTGGCTGAGGGTCTACATGTCCTGGGAATGACGTTAAACTATCTGATGGTGAAGTTCCAGTTTTGGAGGTTTGGGGAATGTGGAGCACCCCTTCATTACCATTGCTGCCTGGTCCACTCTGACCCACAGTGGTAGTACCTGTTAGGGTCCCATCTATGGATTAAATAGAAAAACATGAGTTGATAAACAAAATTGTATTATCCATTAAGAATTGGTTTATTTCCAAACTTTATCGGCATTAAATGACCCACTGAGGTTGATATACCGTAAAACAAAATCAAACCAAACATTTGTTTCTCTAATCTGTCCCAAACGATAGCCTTTGTTTAAATGTAATATTAAACATATTTAGAAGTCTTTGATTTAAGGGAAATAACAGGTATCTTTAAATGAAAAGGAAATTTTAGCCATTTTTTGATAAATCCTTATAGGAAAAGGGCTCTGAACTTAGAAAATTCTCAACAGGATGTTTGGTTTGTTTGGTTTGGTTTGTTTGGTTTTACGGCATATCAACCTCAGTGGGTCATTTAATGCCGATAAAGTTTGGAAATAAATCAATTCTTAATGGATAATACAATTTTGTTTATCAACTCATGTTTTTCTATTTAACCCATAGATGGGACCCTAACAGGTACTACCACTCCGGGTCAGAGTGGACCAGGGAGCAATGGTGATGAAGGGGTGCATCACATTCCCCAAACCTCCAAAACTGGAACCTCACCATCAGATAGAGTTTAACGTCATTCCCAGGACATGTAGACCCGCAGCCACCGCCTTTCTAGCACCCATATGATAAAAAGGGGTTGGGGCTTGCCAAAAGGGCAATAGGGTTGGGAAAATCATATAGGTGCTCGGGCTTGACATGACCAGCTGATTGATCGGAGAGGACAGAATGTTAAGAATTAACATGTATAACACAACTAGACACAACAATATAATGAGTACTTGAAGGCAGTACTTACAGCTATTTATCTCCCTTGCTGAGGGATTGCTCAGGTAGTGTATGCAACTATGCTCCTTCACTGAGTGTGTTTTCTTCAGTCACAGTTGACTGAGTGGTGAGATTCCAATTCTATAACGCTTTCTCCTCGAGGTCGAGACAGGTTAAGAGGAAGTTTTTACAACCTCATAAGGGACGTTAATCTCTAACTTCCTGGCCCCTGGACACAGAAGAGTTCTAACCCCTACATCATGTTCACTTTTGGACTAATAACCTTGGGAAAGGTATAAACTCCCTTACCCCTCCCCCAACTATCTAGGGGATGAGTCTACAAATGTTTGAAAGAAATAACAACAGCTAAGGCGAGGAGAACAAAGACAAGGTTTAAAATACACAATTTTATTTGGAAACAACAAATTAAACAAATAGTTGGATTTTTGTCTTGAAAAGGACATTTTGCATGTTAGGAGTACATAATCTAGGCATATTATAAATATATATGGTGCTAATGTATCTCCTTGTAGGACTCCAGTGGCGATGTCAAAGAAATCTGTGTCGCCATCAGGTGAGCGTTCTATTGCTTTAGTGTCTTTGTAGTGCATCATTATAGCGGCAACCGTTTCCCACCTAGAAGCAGCAGCTGAGTGTGTACCAACCAAACTAAGAGTCAAACACTTTGTCCCATGGGAGACAGAAGCAGTTAGAGAAAAGAGAAATGATGTCAAACAAGCAGCCCAACGTAATAAAACAAATCCAACTAACACCGATCTACACAATCTTAAAAAAGCCCAGATAGACCTAACTGAAACATACAAAAAAGAACAAATAGAATACATCCAAGTACAGATAAATAATATCAGACAATCGATGGAAGACAGATAGTCGCGATTAGCATGACAAAGTAAATGAAATTAGTGGTAGGAAAAGTACCTCTAGATCAAAGCTAAAGGCAACCAGCCAAAAAGATAGACTTCAGAAATGGAAAGAATGGGAACCCCCCTAAAATCATAGAAAATAATACCCAAAAGATCGTAGATAGACAACTAAACAGTTGAATTGCTGGGCAAGTAGCTCGCCTAGGTGTTAGGCTGGCTGAGCTGCCACTGGCTTACTGGTCAACATTAGCCCAGGCATTAGACAGGCTACCTGGTCATTGTTAGCCCAAGCATTATGCTGGCGGGTGATTCCATGAGGTCAAGGGAGGTATGTTCTAGTTGTTTGCATGTAGTTTGATTTTTGTCCCGAAAAGGACAGTTCTCCTTGCCTTAACTGTTGTCATTTCTTTGAAACATTTGTGGGGACAGAAATTACACTACTGTCAACAAGTTTCACTCAAAATAACTACCATTAGCGTCAATCACAGCCTCAATCCTGCTAGGGAACTTGGAGCAAGCTGATGTTACAGTTTCCTTGGGAAGGGTTTCAAAAACTACCTTAATTCTCTCGATTAACAGGGCTTTTGTAGTACTGGCACAGCAATTGGTGTCTTTCTCCACAGCGCCCCATACATAATAATCCATGGAGTTAAGATCTGGAGAGTTAGGAGGCCAAACATTAGGACTAGTGTAGTCTTAAAAATTTGCCGACAACCATTTTTGAATTTTTCCCAGAGGTCTGGCAGGGGGCCGAATCCTGCTGCCATATATATGGCCTACTATTGGCTACCCTTGTTATCCAGGGCTTGACTATAGTGTTTAGCAACTCTACGTAGGCATCTGAGGGTCCTCTAACACTTTTTTCTGCAGATTTTCAAGGAATTCTGCTGTACGAACACAATCAGATCATCTGTTATGTTGCTTTCTTCTAGCCACAGCCTCGTAGTCTCCATTGCAATTCTCCAGTTCATGCCTGATTGTTTTTACAGTGTTCAGGGAGTATTGGGCAGCAACCACAATCTCTTTATTTTGATAGCCGGCGCAAATCATCATGATACAAGTTATTCTCTTCCATGATCCAGGTGGGTTCCAGTCATCCATTCTATCTATCATCACGTTTATGAATGAAGAAGGATACAAGCTTTCAAATGATGCATAGTGTGCGTCAATACCTCCAACCTATGAAGAAAAAGAAACAAATATAAATATGTCAAATTTATCCTGAACACCCTATATATATATATATATATATATATATATATATATAAAGTTAAACCGAATGAGTCATATATACCTACTAATAGTTTCGCTTGGGAGCTCATCAGGGCAAGAATCTGAATATAATTTTTTTTCTTTTGGCCAAGCATTATACTGTGAATCAATTATTTTCTGATGGTGCGACCCTCTTGGGTTTTTTTTTTTTTCATTTTTTTCCCCTGGTGAAGTTTGGTAATATATTTTTATTAACAAACTATTTGCCAGAGTTTTTTTTCTTACTGCAAGGGTTTAGTAATAGGATTAGTATATATATATATATATATATATATATATATATATATAGTAGTCCTTTTTTCTTTCTTTTTTTGGTATTGGAGAATTAAAAATAGAATGCTCGATTACATGTGTAAGAGCTGTATTTATTTATTTATTTATTTATTATAGTGTACAATTCATTCTAGGTGAAATTGTCACCATTGGTTTCCAGGCAGCATGTTAACCACACTTATTCAAGACAATGCACCTAACATGCTGCCTGGAAACCAATGGTAACAATGGCACTGTAGCGTTAGTTTCGTATTTGCCTGGGAGTTGTCTGCCCGTTTAGTTCGCTGGTTCCCGCTAGGGGGCCGTTTATATTTAAGCGGCTGGTTTGAACGTCTCTCTCTCTTTTCCTGTTCCTCAAACTACGAGACACATAGGTTAGATTCTGGTCTACCCCTTCTCATTGGGGCTTCGTCCCCCCCTTACATTACTGTAAGTGATTTATACAGCATGGACTATTCCTAGTTTCATGTCTGTGGCTTTTATGTTTATCTTTTTACCATTCATGAATGTGTCTTTATCTTTATTTATGTACACCTTGTATTATGTACCCTTTTATCCATGTGTTGTATACGTATTAAATGTTTTGTTTATCAAACCTTTGTCAGAGTTTGTATCTTCAAGTATAATATCACTTTAAATCTTACAGCACCTTAAATGTATTGCACACTATAATAAATAAACAAGTAAATTTCTGATGAAGCACTTTCAGAATATATTCAACCATCCTTAAGATTTAAGTATCCATGTTTCTACCTAAGTAATATGCGACAGTCCACACTAGGTTACATAGTACCAAAAAAAGGTCCTTATCTTATCTGGGGTTATATCTTTATCAAATATCATGGATGACTTATTTGACAAAGCCAATGTCCTTGCCAAGTAACATGAGACAGTCTATACTAGGTTACATAGTATCAGCTGCAAGGAAAGGTCATTAACCTACCTGAGGTCATTTCAAACATCATGGAATTTCTAGTGCAAAATGTGTTACCTGAGTATGCTCATCTAGTTGCTAAGTAACATGAGACAGGTGATATTGTTGCATAATCCTTTTTCTTTTTTTTTACTTCTGTTGTGTGTCTTTATTTTGTTAAATTTTTCTAACATTCATCAGCTGTCAGCTCCTTTATATTGGGATTTCTGCTTCACTCTCTTATTGGACAGGTCTCTCTCTCTCTCTCTCTCTCTCTCTCTCTCTCTCTCTCTCTCTCTTAAGCAAATGTAGGCATTTGAATAAACATAGACTGAGCCAGGTAGGTTCTGGAATTACATAGGGTGGTACACCCATGTACTTGAGAATGGATACAGCCGGGATATTAATAAGAGTAGATGACTAGAATAAGTGATTATTCCCTGAAGAATTGCTCCGGCAAGAAACTGCAGTTGGAATTTTATAACATTCGCTTTAAAAAAAACGTATATATATGACAATCTTACAATGTAAAAACATTTTTTTATCTTTTTAATTTATTTTTTTATTTTATTTTTTGAGAAGTAAAATTTTTCAGTTGTGCAATTCAAATAATTTGATCTTCCATCTGATGAGACTGGATTTTGGGGAGCTATATTAAATCAACTTAGATTTATATAGGCCCCATTTTGGTCGAAATAAATTCATTATGGAATTACGGTGTTGAGTTTTTCCTTCCTTTCTAAGATATATATATATATATATATATATCAAAAGGAAATAATCTTAAAATATATTTTTTTAAAAACAGGTTACAGGGAGAGGTAGGTTCATGCCTTTAACAAAGCCACGAACGCTAGGTGAACATGAGCATCTCTGGCTAGAATTTGAAGTTGGTTTTCTGTGGTATTTTTCCATTGGGATAATCATTATACTGTCCCAACGATGCAGTCTTCCATAATCTCAGCTCTTGATAAATCCTCCCATAATGCATACATCTCATAATGCATTCATTCTGTGATATTGAACAAAAAACAACAAAAAAAAAAAAATCAAGGATGGGCACTGATAACATCTGTCATTTTCTATGAGGAAATTTTCCAGTTTGACAACAGAGAAAAAAGAAAGGATTATCCTTCTTTGAGGATTTAGAATCAAGATACAGTCTGTCTATACGTAATCAGAACAGCTAATTTGTCAAAACACAAAATGCCTATTTATGCTGAATTGATTTTCAATAAATAATAAGCATTATATATATATATATATATATACTAGCAAATATATGCACGCTCCGGGTGCAAGTATTTAAGTTTTAATGTAATAAAATATTGTATTAAATTAGAAAGGCTAATGAAACTAAATAAGAATACAGATAAAAAGATTTGAAACAGAGGGAGTATAATAAAAGATTTGAAACAGAGGGGTATAATAAAAGATTTGAAACAGAGGAGTATAATAAAAGATTTGAAACAGAGGGAGTAAAGATTTGAAAACAGAGGGAGTATAATAAAAGATTTGAAACAGAGGGAGTATAATAAAAGATTTGAAACAGAGGGGTATAATAAAAGATTTGAAACAGAGGGAGTATAATAAAAGATTTAAACAGAGGGTATAATAAAAGATTTGAAACAGAGGGGGTATAATAAAAGATTTGAAACAGAGGGAGTATATAAAAGATTTGAAACAGAGGGAGTATAATAAAAAATGGAACAACTGAAACTTACTCTTCCATCACTCTCGTCTTTCATTGTTATTTTTCAAATTTAAGTATTTAGTTATAAGAGGAAGTAAAGAATAAAATGACAGTTATTTTATCTTGTTAATGGATTTCATTTAAGATTCATTGAAGAGATTTTTGCTTATATTCATTAAAATAAAACCAAACAGTTAGAAATCAATAATACTAAGCACATATTTATTAAATTCGATTTTTTAATATTAATATGCAAATTAGCCTTCCCGTTCACATTGTAAAGCGCTATTTTGTTGTGTATATAAATATAATTGCATGTTGTCAGTATGTAGACATAGTTAACAGTATTAATAATGTAAGACAATTTTTATTAATAATTGAGGTTTAGATAAAAATAAAATCATGGAGAATGTGATGTCAATAACTAAGAGAATTGTGACTTGAGTAGGAATATAGTTTCGGTTACAGACAGAAAAACACACAATCTCCATTATAATAAGATATATATATATATACATGACTTTCAAAGAGAGAAAAACTTAACGAACCGCTATCCCATTATATTTTATTAAAAGAAACTAAAAACTCAACTGATGCTGAATCGATCAGGTTTCTATCCTGGCTGTAGGTAGCTTACAAATGTCTAGCCACACTGAAGAGATGTGATACGGTGTCTGTGGATGACTATATATATATATATATATATATATATATATATATATATATGTGGAGTCAAAGAGTAATGCCATTTTGTTTAAGACAGGTATAATTATCAATACAGGAACATGTATCATACATCAAAATGAAGCTGGTCCTCTGTGGATCACATCACTACTTCTCCACATAGGTGAGTCAAAAAGCAATGCTATTTTGTTTAGGACAGGTATAATTATCAATACAGGAACATGTATCATGCATCAAAATGAAGCTGGTCCTCGGTGGATCACATCACTACTTCTCCACATAGGTGAGTCAAAAAGCAATGCTATTTTGTTTAGGACAGGATAATTATCAATACAGGAACATGTATCATGCATCAAAATGAAGCTGGTCCTCGGTGGATCACATCCCCACTTCTCCACATAGTCACTATTTCTCTCAATAGCAATGTTCCACCTTCAGATGAGAGCATGTATCCCTGCCCTGTAAAATTCTGTTGACTCTTTGAGCCACTTCTTCACTATAGATTTCACTCCCTCATCACTGGATTAATGTTTGTCTCTCAAACCCACTTTCATGGGGATATATATATATATATATATATATATATATATATATATATATATATAAGAATATATATATATAAGAAAGCAGTGGCAACAAAGCATCGTCACATCAACATCTTCAGGGTCAGCCTTCAAATACGAAATCCGTGGACGAGAATGTTTTTCAAACATCGGACTACACAGTCACAGGAGGCGCTGTAACTTCAGGGGCACAAAAACGTTATTATAGTCTTTTGAGACTGAAATACCAATGCATGATATATATATATATATATATATATATATATAATATATATATATATATATGTATGTGTGTGTGTGTGTGTGTGTGTGTGTGTGTGTGTATGTAAATATACAAGGGAGAATTGAAAATTATCTGCACTTTCACCATAACATATTGTCACACTGCATTCTGCATATGCATGCTTATAGTTGGCACTGTTGTGGTTACATGATAAAATTTTGAACTAGATCACACCATTTTGCTTGTTGTCTTTACAGTGTAAATATGGTTGCTCCACTTGCAGAAGGGTTGGTAAATATATATATGCTAGATGGTGTTGGCTGAGGGTCTTAGTGTCCTGGGTATGACGCTAAGCCTCATCTATTGGTAAGGTTCCACTTCTGAGCTTTGTGTGGGAGTGTGGTTTACACCTTCATTGCCATTACTCCCAGATCCACCCTAATCTGGATTGGTAGTACATGTTAGGGTCCCATATATGGGTTAAATAGATTAAAAAATGAGGACCATATTACCTTTAGGCACCCCTTTTTTATCTTGATTAAGAAAGGACATGTTTTTCATTTATACCGTCAATATCCGGTTGTTTGTTAGGGGTTAGGGTTAGGGGCTAGGGTTAAGAGTTAGTTTTATGATTTTTTTTTTTAAATCTAAAAATCGTCTGTTAAAACAACCGGATATTGACGGTGTAAATGAAAAACATGTCCTTTCTTAATCGAGATCAAAAAGGGGTGCCTAAAGGTATTGATAGTGTAAATGAAAATTCATTAACAGGATATTAATCCTTCTATTATACAGCCACAACAGATATTATTGTGTATTATTTATTACCAAACTCTGGAAATCAAAAAATGAAATATATATCTATATAAGATGAGGAAATTAATCCGACAATATGTGGAGAAAATTTAGTATATTTATGTTAAACAATTTAACAATTAATGCTTCTCTTGTTTTTTTATACATTTCTTAACCGAGATCAAAAAGGGGTGCCTAAAGGTCATATGGTCCAAAAATGAGTTTTAAAAACATGTTTAAGAAAAGAAAACAAGAATGAATAGAACAAAAACTTCTTTGGCATTAAAAATAATCCAAGGTTTGACATACCATAAAATCTATGGGAACCAACCAACCAACCAATTTGAGGCCAATATTGTGTGGCACCTAAGGAGGATCAAACTCATTTTAGTAGTGTTGTCTGCAAAATTAGCTTCCTAACCATTATGCTATGGCCATACACGATGTATTGATTTTTCTGTTCGTCTTATATAATAGTCTGTATTGGTCATTGTGTTGGTCAAGGGCTGAAAAACTGCCAACTGATTGGCACAATTTTCTTTATTTCTTATTCATTAACATTATGATTGAAACCAGAAAAGATTTCAATGTCATGCTGTATAAGGTCATTCATATATATATATATATATATATATATATATATATATATATATATTTACCAACCCCCTCCGCATGAGCAGGATGTGACACAAGGTCAATTTCTTAAGCGGAGTTTAACAGATTTAAATTCAGAGTTTTCCTTCTCCTAGACTGGTTACCTAGCCATGGTTAAAGAGTCCAGTCTGCCCTGCTATTTACCCATAGCTGGAGGGAGAATTGGATTCATATCTTTCCCAATATATATATATATATATATATATATATATATATATAGAGTCTATCTTATCTTATTATAATCGAGATTGTGTGTTTTTCTGTCTGTAACCAAAACTATATTACTACTCGAGTCACATTTCCCTTAGTTATTTATGTCACATTCTCAATGATTTTATTTTTATTTAAACCTCAATTATTGATAAAATTGTTTATGTTAGTAATACTGTTGGCCATTTCTATATACTAGGATATTTACCATATACCCCACGTGTATGGGTTAGGCACAAGGCCCTCTCACGAACCGAAGCTCATGTGTGGTGGGTGCAAAAAATGCATTGATCCTGTCAGCATTCACCCTCAAGGGGGTGCCTCAGGCACTGGGCAATGAACCCAGCCCCGCCCCTTTAAATCAAGGGGGCAGGTATTGCCTGGGGGGAGAGCCCACTGGGATCAACGCTGTTAATTACAGCAAACCCCACCTAAAGGCCGAATCTACAGGTATTTACCTCATACCCCACTTGTATGGGCTGGGCACAAGGCCTCGTTTTAACGTGGGCCCACCCACAAGCCAAAGCTCATGGGTGGGAAAGAACAAAAATTGTGTTGATCCCTTTGGCATTCTCCCTCAAGGGGGGTGCCTCAGGTGCTGGGCAATAAACCCAGCCCTGCTCCTTTAAATCAAGGGGGCAGGTATTGCCTGGTGGGACAGCCCCCTGGGATGACGCTATTAACTTGTAAAGATCCAGAGCCGAAGCCACTGGACCCCCACCCCAATGGATGGATGTACATTCTGTTAACGTGCAATTGTATTTATTTATACAACAAAATAGCAATTTACAGTGTGAACAGGAAGGCTAATTTGCATATGGATATTAAAAATTTTACTTTAATAAATATGTGCTTAGTATCAATGATTTCTAATTGTTTGGTTTTATCTTAATGAATATGAGCAAAAATCTCGGAGATAAATTTTAAAAGAATCCATTAACAAGAATAAATAACTGTAATTTTATTCTTTACTTCCTATTTTAACTAAATAGTTAAATTAGGAAAATTTATTAATAAAAGACGTGAGTTCCAGTTGTTCTATTTTTTATTATACCTGTTTGAAATTATACTTTTTGAATCTTCTTATCTGCATTCTTATTTAGTTTCATTAGCCTTTCTAATTTAATATAATATTCTATTACATTAAAACTTGAATACTTGCACTCAGGGGATGCATATATTTGCTAGTATATATAAAAAAGATTCTGTATGTCTGTATGTTTGTTTGTATAATGACCAAGTGAACATCTTTTGATAAAGGAAAATTGATGAAGACCAGCAAAGACCAAAGTTCATACCCTATTTTTGCTTGAAAGGGGATTAAAAAGACATTTTACCCCTCATTTTTTATAAGAAATGTTAAATAAAAATATAATTAGGGTATCGATCAACCAACACCAATGGTATATGAAAAAATTAATTAAAAAAATGATTAACAAATAAAACAAATTAGTAAAGGATAAAAATAATAAGAGATTCTTACTATTATCTGTGTTATTTGGACTATTGTCCTCGTCTTCATTGTTATCTGTACAACGTTTTAGCCGATGTGCCCTCCGGCCTTCTTCAGGTATTTCTTCTCGGACTCGGGAACCTTCTCGGACTCGGGAACTTTCTTTTCGAACTCGGAACCTTCTTGTCATAATCGGGAACCTTCTTATCGTAATCAGGAGCCATCACGGAACTTTGAATCTAACCCTTTATTCAGTCCATGGAGGTACCCTGTTCTCATCCCGCTAACCATAGCTGGGGTAAAGGTGTTAAGCCGTGTTAATTATTAATCTATGCTGCCCTTGATCAGAAAAAAATTAACATTCCATTCATTAATTTTTTTCAGAATACAAGGTGTGTCAAAAAAGTAGCAAGTTTAAAGGTGTATTTACTAAGATAGAAAGGAAGAATGAATGGAACATTATTTTTTTTTTAAGGTGTGTCAAAAAGTACAAAAAATCTCAATACTTTTTTGAAACACCTTATATATATATATATATATATATATATATATATATATATGAGAGTACGTAAATAAACACTGTGTTTATTTGATATGGCTTTTAGCCGACAATTTTTGGAGGATATGTGCTTAATTGAAGTCATACCTAATTTTTGAAAATTAATTAAGTTAATAATTAATGAATTTAGGTGGGCATATATGTTCAAATGTAAGGCTAAACAAATCGAGAAAATGTCAATCCCTGAATGTACATTTCGACCTATTAGGTCTCATCAGCAAGGTTATAGACATGGGAGACTGCTCCGTGTGTATATATATATAATACAATTGCTTGATTTCACTTTTCCACACACAGTCATCATACCATGATAAAGGCTGAACGTTCAACCGAAATATCGGAATAAATCGAACCAGGAACAGAACAACAGGTGGATATTGAAACTATGTTTTTTGGTTTCTTTTTCATTTTTGTTCACTATTTCATTTCCATGCTTCATAATACCAAAAAACAATGTTCACAAGAACAAAGTTTACACACAATCAACTTATATATATATATATAAGGCAAAGATATTCCTTGCAATTATTGTAGAAAAATAAAATATCCCCTTAATGCTAAATGTCAGCGTGAATGTATTGAATAGAAGAGGAGAATACAAATAAATAGCCAAGTAGATTTTTCTCCATCGATGTTTCAGTCCTTGAATTCAATTGGTCTTTTTGACCATAAACAGCAGATATGACATCATTATATGAACTTTTCAGCCCACCCTCGTAAATCTAACTTTGGATAGTGTTGATACAGAATCATCCAAGCTCTGTTATTCTAATATATATATATATATATATATATATATATATATATATATATATATGTTGAAAAAGTTGATTGGAAGAAAAGTATATATATATATATATATATATATATATATATATATATATTATGTTGGGATGAAATTTATTGCTGTTATTTAGTCAATATGTGTTTTTCAATCAGATTTTGTTTACATATATGAAAATTTTCTATGAAACAAATAAAAACAAAATATCAGGCATCCAAACTACAGATCTTCTTTAGGACACAGTGTTGTAGATTTTTTTAAAAAGTGAGTAATCAACAATGCTGTGTCCTGAAGAAGATCTATAGTTTGCATGCCTGATATTTTGTTTTTATTTGTTTTACATTTAAAATAATTTTAAATAGAATATTAACTCTTAATGTCCTATACCACCTCATTCCACCCGGCCAGAAGTCACGTTCATTTTCCTAATCTGCCCCAAATGATGGCATGCCCATGTGATGGCTTCCAAAGAAGAACGTCACTTATGAGTTCGTCCTTGTTTCTCTATCAGTGTTCAGCATGTCTTGTTCACCTTACATGGATGGTTTGTGTGATATGAGGCAGGTGGCCATACAACTGTTTTCTCATGGTGTGTTGTTTCCAAGTCTTGTTTTGGCATTAAATAATCCAAAAATGTTGATGTGCCATAAAACCAATGAAACAAATAATCTCTAATCGGACCATATGACCTTTAGGCACCACTTTTTGATCTCGATTCAGAAGGACGTTTTTTTATTTACACCATCAATATCCGGTTGTTTGTTAGGGGTTAGGGTTAGGGGTTAGGGTTAGGGATTAGGGTTAGGGGTTAGGGGTTAGGGTTAGGCGTTAGTTTTATAATTCTAAAAAATAACTTTAAAAATTGTCTGTTAACAAACATCCAAATATTGACGGTGTAAATAAAAAACATTTCCTTCTGAACCGAGATCAAAAAGGGGTGCCTAAAGGTCATATGGTCTCTCTAATCTTTGTTCCATCAGATTTGGAGCCTCACTACTGGCATTGAATAACCCACCATTGTTGATGTGCCATAAAACCAAACAATCTATCTTTGTTCCATCATATAATCAGTTTTTTCAGTTATTTACAGAATCTCCCAGATGGAAAATGGTAAACTAGTTATGAAGAGGTAAACAAGATAGAGAAATTTTTTTCTGGCCAAAAGTACGCCAAAAATGTTTTTGCCCTAGGCATTAATAAATTGTCTACTTGATGGGATTATGTCACTGAAAATGAAAGAAACTCTAGCCATTATTGAATTTGCAATAGGTCATTAAATATAAGTTAATTATATGTCTCAACAAAAAAGGAACTGGATTTTCTTAGTCACCTTATATGTTTGTTATGTGAAAAGGTGACACTTTGTTACCATTGATTTTTGAGTTTGTCATTCTTTGATGATAAGGAGTTTGCCAATATCTGATGATTATTTATAACTGAGTCACAAATCTCCAGCTATCATATAGAATGCTTATTTCATAGTGTTCATTTATGAATCATAGGACACTTACAATATAAACATTATAGGTTATTTCCTAATTGAGTAACATGATATTACAGGGTGACCCAGGAAAAACAGAACCCAAATTATTTATTTATTTTCCCATTAAACTAACCCTAAGCCCCAACCCTAACCCTAGCCCTAAACCCTAACCTCCCCTAGTTGAGTAACATGATATTACAGAGTGACCCAGAAAAAACAGAACCCAAATTATATATTTATTTTCCCATCAAACTAAGCCTAAATCCCAACCCCAACCTAACCCTAACCCTAAACCCTAACCTCCCCTAGTTGAGTAAAATGATATTACAGAGTGACCCAGAAAAAACAGAACCCAAATTATTTATTTATTTTCCCATTAAACTAACTCTAAACCCCAACCCTAACCCTAACCCTAACCCTAAATGCTAACCATAACCCTTGTTGGACTTAAACTTTAAAAAAAATTAAAATTAACAGTTTTATTACAAAATTTGTGGGTTCTGTTTTTTCTGGGTAACCTGTAATATTATGTTACTCAACTAGGGCGGGTTAGGGTTTAGGGTTAGAATTGGGATTTAGGGTTAGTTTAATGGGAAAATAAATAAATAATTTGGGTTCTGTTTTTTCTGGGTCACCCTGTAATATCATGTTAATCAACTAGGGGGGTTAGGGTTAGGGTTAGGGTTAGGGTTAGTTTAATGGGAAAATAAATAATTTGGGTTCTGTTTTTTCTGGGTCACCCTGTAATATCATGTTACTCAATTAGGAAATAACCAACATTACTCTACCTTTATACATAATATAATATAATCTTGGATATAAACCAAACTAGCCAACACACACACACACTCTCTCTTTCTCTCTCTCTCTCTCTCTCTCTCTCTCTCTCTCTCTCTCTCTCTCTCTCTGTGTCTATTATTGTTATGTTATTGGCATTTCAGTCTCGGAAGACTATAAAATAGTTTTTGTGCCCCTGAAGTTACAGCGCCTCCAGAAGCACAAAAATTCTCTCTCTCTCTCTCTCTCTCTCTATATATATATATATATATATATATATATATATATATACATATATACCAAACTTATCTTTTAGTCAGATTCTTGCCCTGATGAGCTACTAAGCAAAACTGTTAGTAGGTATATCTGACTCATTAGGTTTAACTTTATATATGAGATAAATTATGAATGCTAATCAACGAATGATAACAAACCTTTTCTAGATATTTTCCAAACTCAATACATTCAAAACATTCATTATCTTTCTAATTACATATATTTTTGTCTCCTTGACTAGTTTCATTATCCTGAAGAAGGTTTCTTTATAAACTGAAATGTTTGAACATCGACATTACAACTAATACATCCATTGTAACATCCTATCCGATCTCCCCGACAAGCTAAAGAGACGATTCTTCCAGGCTGTAGTTGTATCGGTACTGCTGTATGGCTGTACCAGCTGGACCCTAACGAAGCGCCTTGAGAATAAGCTAGATGGGAGCTGCACAAGAATGCTGCGAGTGGTCCTGAATAAGTCGTGAAAGCAGCACCCCACGAAAGAGCAACTGTATGGCCACCTGCCCCCCATCTCACAAACCATACGAGTAAGACGGGCTAGACATGCAGACACTGCTGGAGAAGCAAGGACGAGATCATAAGAGACGTACTACTGTGGAAGCAAGCACATGGGCATGCTAATGTGGGCCGCCCAGCCAGGACCTACATTGACCAACTATGTAGGGATACTGGCTGCTGCGCGGAGGAGCTCCCAGAGTTGATGAATGATAGGAAGGTTGGCGAGATATCGTCATGGATATCCGTGCAAATTGCACGACATGATGATGATGATGATGTTTGTTCTATAATATATATAAGGTGTGTCAAAAAGTACAAAAAATCTCGATACTTTTTTGACACACTTTGTATATATACCATATGAAAGAGAAGTCGGAGATTCCTTCTGGTTAGATTTTGATAAAGACACGTTTGATTGGGGAAAAGTTGAATGAACAACCTCATTAACAACAGAAGATGCTAACAGATAACGATGATAATGAGGATAATGGAGCGGAAAATGGAGGTTGTGCATTTATTTCTGGAATTGTTGCTAAGCAACTGAATTTACTCTGTGTATGTGTGTAATTTGCCATGCCATTTTTGCCCCTGTCAGGTGAATCTTGGTTAACATTTAAAACACGATCGAAAGATTTTTTTAGATAATTTCCTTTCTTTTTTTTTTTTCTCTTAGATCAACGGCCACATTGGAAACATTTCTGACAATAACCTAATTTTCATGTCAAACTTCTGCAGCATAATTTTTTTTTCTGTTGATATTTTTGCTTTTCTTTATACAATATTGCAAAGAAGCCTTTTAAAGAAAATTTGACAGCATTTTTTTTTTTTTTTTTTTTTTTTGATATAGAAGGAAGATGAGAAAATTCCAGGAGGAAATCATATCAAATGAAGCAAAAAATAGTTTTTTAATTGCTTAGGGGCAAGCTTCTAAACTGAACAACTTCTGAAACTACGGTCCCATTGCTTTAGTCATTGATTGGCTGAAAAAGAAATTTGGTGAAAAGCAGGAAAATTAGAAGAATGAAAATAAGTAAAAAGAAAAAATAATTTTTAAAAAATCTTATAATCAAGAAAAAAGTTAATGTTATCTTTTCTTTAAAATCCAGCAAATTTGAAAAAATTAAGTATCTAACATGCTTTCTGTGTAGAATTTACATAGATTTTGACCTCCAATGGGGCCACCTGTTGGCCAGGGTGGTGACCCATGATGCTTAAGGATAGAACCCAGATGGATGAACAGTCCATGACTTGCAACACTCCACTTTGGCCCTATCTTGGGCTAGACGGGCGGTCGGAGAGGCCCCCTCCGATCAATTGGCTGGTCACGTCAAGCCCTAGCACCTATATGATTTTCTCAACCCTATTGCTATTATGACAAGCCCCAATCCCTTTTTATCATATGGGTGCTAGAAGGCGGTGGCTGCGGGTCTACATGTCCTGGGAATTACGTTAAACTCTATCTGATGGTGAGGTTCCAGTTCTGGAGGTTTGGGGAATGTGGAGCACCCTTTCATCACCATTGCTCCCTGGTCCACTCTGACCCGGAGTGGTAGTACCTGTTAGGGTTCCCATCTATGGGTTAAATAGAAAAACATGAGTTGATAAACAAAATTGTATTATCCATTAAGAATTGATTTATTTCAAAACTTTATTGGCATTAAATGACCCACTGAGGTTGATATGCCGTAAAACAAAATCAAACCAAAATAGATTTTGAATATTTTTTTTAGTTTTACTAGAGAATTTGTCATTATTTATCAATAAATTATTAATGATAAAATAATGTTAAGAAAATAATCATCTTTGCTTTAAAATCCAGTTAATCAAAAAAAAAAAAAAATGTTTTTAAATATTTTAAATGTTTTCTGTCTAGCATATAAAAAGATTCGAGTATTTATCACTGGATTAAAAAAATCAAAACTATTTTAACCACTGTTGGCTGGGCCTGTAAAATATGCCGACTGCACTTCTGCTGGTGGGTAGAATCAAGGCCCTCTAAGATATCAGAAGGCCTGTTCATAGGTGGTGTGACGTCACAAAAGTAGGCCTTCGCCGAGCCTTCCAAATAGATATCGTTGTCAAACTCGTAAAGACAGTAAATAAACAAAACAATATGTTACGTTTCATTAAACTTTAATAACTGAAATTCGATCATAATTTTATTTATTTCAAATTGGAAAACAATTTTTATAAATTATAACAAACATTGTTTAGATTTGCATGCTTTTTATTTTAATTTTAAAAAACCTGTAAAGGCAGCGTTGAGGTACACAAAAAAACACATACCGTTACATTAAACTTTAATAACTGAAATTCGTTGATATTATTATTTTTTTTAAATTGAAAACAATCTTTTATAAATGATAATCAGCATTGTTTTGATTTACATGTTTTTTTTAATTTTAATTTTAAAGTGTATATCTTAGAAGGCGCTGGTAGAATCCCCCAATAGGGCCATACAAAATGAACAATGATGGTAGAATGTGCTTGAGAAGAAAATTACTGAAACATTTTCTATAAAATTGAACCAAATTTAAGAAAACAAAAAAAGATTGATAAAAAGTGTATTTAGTTTTGAATGAAACATGTTTAAGATTTGCAGTACAGGAGGATTAATATGGATAAATATTAACTATCTACACATGCGTGATCATACTGCTATCTTGTTTTCTTGCTAGATCTTAAATCTTTAAAGAGTAAAGAGAAGAAATTTCCAATACATTTTTACAGCAATATAATTTTCAAAATTATTTGAAATGAATTTCTATAGTAAAATGATTTCCAATGAATTTTTATAGTAAAATCTTTTCTAATACATAATATATAATTTCATAATAAAAAACAATAACATACTAATGCCGCACACACACACACACACACACACACACATATATATATGTTTCTCAGCAAGTGGCCCTAAGATCGCATAAGCAAGAAACTGTCGACTCCATGTCAAAACTACCATAACAGATATAAATGCTCTATCCATGTTATTGAGCACTATTTACTTATAAATATAGAACCCATATATATATATATATATATATATACACAAGATGTGTAAAAAATTATCAAGATTCTTTGTACATTTTGACACACCTTGTGTTCTGAAAAAAATAATGTTCCATTCATTCTTTATTTCTATCTTGGTAAATACACCTTTAAACTTGGTACTTTTTTGACACACCTTATATTCTGAAAAAAATTAATGATTGCAACATTATTTTTCTTCAGAATACAAGGTGTGTCAAAAAGTACAAAAAATCTTGATACTTTTTTGACACACCTTGTATATATATGTATAGTTCTAAAATGTAAGGATTGTGCATATGGTTCAAGTATTCAATTCAAAGGTTTTATAAAATTAAATGTATTGTATTTTTTTTTTTGAAGTATAAAAGAATAAGAATAAAAATAAAAATTCTCTTTGTTGAATCCAGTACATTTAATTCTACATATCCTTGCCCTTATATATATATATATATATATATATATATATATATATATATATATATATATATATATATATATGTATGTATGTATGTATGTATATATATAATACTAGCAAATATATGCACCCTCCGGGTGCAAGTATTTAAGTTTTGATATAATAAAATATCATATCAAATTAGAAAGGCTAATGAAACTGACTAAGAAGGCAGATAAAAAGATCTGCAACAGAGGGGGTATAATCGAAAAATAGAACAACTTTGAAACTAACTATTCCATTATTTTCCATTACTCCCCTCTTTCATTGGTAAATTTTCCTAATTTAACTATTTAGTTAAAATAGGAAGTAAAGGATACTATTACAGTTATTTCTTCTTGTAAATAAATTTCTTTTAAGATTTATCCACGAGATTTTTGTTTATATTTCTTAAGATAAAACCAAACAATTAGAAATCATTAATACCAAGCACATATTTATTAAAATAAAATTTTAAATATCAATATGCAAATTAGCCTTCTCGTTCAAACTGTAAACCTCTATTTTGTTGTATATATAAATACAATTGCATGTTATTAGTACGTAGATATGGTCAACAGTCTTAATGATGTAAAACAATTTTTATTAATAACTGAAGGTTTAAAAGAATGAAATCATGGAGAATGTGACGTAAATAATTAAGGGAATTGTGACTTGAGTAGTAATATAGTTTCGGTTACAGACAGAAAAACACACAATCTCCATTATAATAAGATATATTTGGGAGAATATGTGCTTAATTGAAGTCGTACCTAATTTTGAAAGTTAATTATTAATAATTAATTAATTAGGCGGGAATACCTATTCAAATGTAAGGCTAAACAAATCGAGAAAAATCAATCTCTGTATGTACATTTCGGCCTATTAGGCCTCATCAGCAGAGCTATAGATAGAAAGACCACCTTGTGCTCTATAGCTCTGCTGATGAGGCCTAATAGGCCGAAATGTACATACAGAGATTGATTTTTCTCGATTTGTTTAGCCTTACATTTGAATAGGTATTCCCGCCTAATTAATTAATTATTAATTAATTAACTTTCAAAATTAGGTACGACTTCAATTAAGCACATATTCTCCCAAAAATTGTCGACTAAAAAAAAAAAAAAAAAAAAAAAAAAAGCCATATCAAAACACATCGTTTGTGTATTTACTTCTCATATATATATATATATATATATATATATATATATAAATTTTCCTAATGAAGGGTCATTATGTTTTCGCAGTTTCCTGTTTTTCCTCTCCGTCTTGCATTAATAAATGGCCTCGTGGCATTTTATTAATCCTTTTAACCATTCATGGCCCTTATTCATGACGTCTGGGGCCATCCTTTATTGCTACTAAGTTTTCAGGAAGACTTACAGGGCCCAAATGAAATTGATCAATTCTTGCTCTGATGATGTCACAGTTGATTCACCCTTCCCAGCATGCACCAGCCTAGCCTGGATGATTCATGCTACCAATAATAGCAAAATAAAGTTCTTGTTCCACAAATACACCTTAAGTTGAAATAAGAGCATGATATTAAAAATTTAAAGAAAAAACAGTAGAGAGGGGAGGAAGTAATTAAAGAAGAAAAAAAAATGAAAAAAGAAAAAAATGAAGTGAAAGAAAAAAGTAAAAAAAAGTAAAAAGAGTAAATAAAAAAATTAAAAAAATAAATAAAAAAGATGAAGCAACAAGCAAACAAGATTTACAAATGAAAATCTGGAAGATACAAAAAAAAAGAAAAAAAAAAGAAAAAGAAAGAAAATAAAAGTTTAAAACAAGTGTAAAAAATATATAGCAAAAAAGAAGATTTATTAATTGTATCTCATCTTAGGATATTTTTCTCATATTACACTGTTGCAATTAAATAATGCAAGGTTCAGTAAGAATTACAATCTTTTTATCTTTATCTTTTTTTTTTTTTTTCTTTTTCACTCTAGTATTTTTGCAAGTCTGTTACCCAACTGACTCAGTCAGTGATTTTCTCTTAAATTTGGAGGGGAAGGTCGGAGTAGGGGTGGGGGTTAATTGATGTGTTTTTCCAACCTGTGAACATACTTCAGTTTTCTGCTAGACTTAGATTAATGAGAAAATGAATAACCCATCTAGATTAATAACTAGAAGTGCTTGTGGTGTAATGGTTATGGTCACAGCAAATTGAGCTCAAATCTTGGACAAGGTATGAATCCAGCTATGAGTAAATAGTAGGGCAGAAAAATGAATAACCAATCTAGATTAATAACTGGAAGTGCTTGTTGTGTAATTGTAAGTTGTAGGAAATAGATATGGCAGGCCGAGTTCAAATCCTGGACAAGACTGTTTGCATTTCACATAGTGCTAAATTCTCTTAGGAAAGGTATGAATCCAGCTATGAGTAAATAGTAGGGCAGAAAAATGAATAACCAATCTAGATTAATAACTGGAAGTGCTTGTCATGTAATTGTAAGTTATAGGAAATAGATATGGCGGGCCGAGTTCAAATCCTGGACAAGACTGTTTGCATTTCACATAGTGCTAAATTCTCTTAGGAAAGGTATGAATCCAGTTATGATTAAATAGTAGGACAGAAAAATGAATAACCAATCTATATTAATAACTGGAAGTGCTTGTGGTGTAATTGTAAGTTGTAGCAAATAGACATGGAGGACCGAGTTCAAATCCTAGTCTAAGACTGTTTGCATTTTACATAGCACTAATACTCTTGGGGGAGGTATGAATCCAACTATTCTCCCTCCAGCTATGGGTATATAATAGGGTGGACTGGGCTCTTTAACCTTGTACAGCAACCAATCTAGGATGGTTGGTTGTTTTGTTTTACTGTCATCATTGGCATTTCAGTCTCGGAAGACTATAATAAAGTTTTTATGTGCTCCTGAAGTTACAGCGCCTCCTGTGACTGTGAAGTCCGAAGTTTGAAAAACATTCTCGACCACAGATGTTGCATTTGAAGGCTGTCCCTGAAGATGTTGATGTGCCGATGCTTTGTTGCCGCTGCTTTCTTCTAGACCTCTTAGCTTCATGGTGTTGCGCCCGGATGACTGTTGACACAATATAATGTTGATATACAGTAAAACAGCTTACGTCTGTTTTACTGTATATCAACATTAAATTTTGGGTCATTTAATGCTGAATCGATTCATTTTGATATTCGGTCTCTCATAGTACCTGCTGTTGCTTAAATGGTCGCACAATTAAGGTTTTAGAGGTTCATCATTACTTCTGTGATCAAGTTTGTGATTTGACTGTAATAATTAATCTAGGAAAAGTAAAACTGAATTCCAACCTGTTAAACTCTCCTAAAAAATTAACCTTGTGCCACATACTGTTTGTGCGAAGTGGTGGTAAATACATATATTAATAACAGGGAGGCGCGTGGTCTAATGGTTAGAGTCGTAGGAAATGGACTCATCGACCTGAGTTCAATTCCTGGACGAAGCTGTTTGCATTTCACATGGCGCTAATACCCTTGGAAAGGTATGAATCCAGTTCTCCCTCCAGCTATGATAAATAGCAGGGCAGACTGGGCTCTTTAACCATGGCTAGGTAACCAGTCTAGGAGAAGGAAAACTCTGAATTCAAGCCTGTCAAACTCCACTTAAGAAATTGACCTTGTGTCGCATCCTACTCGTGTGGAGGGATTGGTATATATATATATATATACGGTCCCAATTTCGGTTGAGCACTTTATTTAGAAGGGATTTAATTGTAAAATTTACTGTATTTGGCGTACAGCTAAGACTCACTTTGTTTACATAAAGTTTGAGACCTCTAGGTGAGTTCATTTCCGCTTAGAAATGTAGCTATTAAATAGCCTGCTATACTTGGCAGCTGACTGTGGCCGTATGGGTAAGAGGATTGGCGAGTGAAAGTTTGTTCGGGTCTCGAACCCGGCCAGGGTAGCTGCTAAAAATGGTATAACTGCACTGATGAGAGGTGATACCTCGAAACACATGTCTGTAGTTTATTTTATATATATATATATATATATATATATATATATATAAATAAGTGAAAAGAGTTTGTCTGTCCAAATGGTTTGATGTAGAGATACCAAATTTGGATTAAATTTTTACATCAAAACCATTTCCATTGCATCTTTGTAGTAAAATCCTTTCCAATACATTTTTATAGTAAAATCTTTTTCAAAACATTTATAAAGTAAAATTATTTCCAATGTATCTTTATATTAAAATCCCTTCCCATGCATTTTTATAGTAACATCCTTTCCCATGCATTTTTATAGTAAGATCGTTCCCCAAGCTATTTCTCTGAATGTTTGAGATGAGGCTTGATGATTAGTATTATCTGCATTATTCGGACTATTGTTCTCAGCTTTATTGTTATTTGTACAACGTTTCGGCCGATATGCCCTCCAGCCTTCTTCAGGTATTTCTTGTCGGACTCAAGGCCTAATGGATAAGGTAGTTAGGTTAAGACAGTTCTAAGTGACAGTTATCTCTGGATTCTGGGTCAATCCTGAGTGGTGGCAGTAACATAGAAAAATAATTAACACAACTCCTACCCCAGCTATGGTTAGCAGAATGAGAACAGGATACCCCCATGGACTGAATAAAGGGTTTGGTTCAAAGTTCCGTGATGGCTCCCGATTACGACAAGAAAGTTCCCAAGTTCGAAAAGAAGGTTCCCTAGTCTGAAAAGAAAGTTCCCGTATCCGAGAAGGTTCCCGAGTCCGACAAGAAATACCTGAAGAAGGCCAGAGGGCATATCAGCTGAAACGTACAAATAACAATAAAGATGAGGACAATAGTCTGAATAACGTAGATAATACATTTCCCAAGCATTTTTATAATAACATGCTTTCCAATGCATTTTTATTGTAAAATCATTTCCAATTCATTTTTATATTAACACTCTTTCAATGCATTTTTATTGTAACATCCTTTCTAGTGAACTTTTATGGTAAAATTATTTCCAATGTATCTTTATAGTAACATCCTTTCCCATGTATTTTATAGTAACCTCCTTTTCAATTCATATTTATGATAAAATATTTTGCAACCAATCTATATTAATAACTGAGGAGAGTAATTTATAAAATGTTTGTTGTAGAACATTGAAGTTTCAAATTAATTTCATTTCTTTCAATTTCTTAGGAACTTGATTATTTTTAATGATAAAAGACATCAGGTTTTTTTTGGAATTAATTATTAATCAAAATTGAAACATCAAAGAATCTTCTTTAGCCGTTATAAGGAAAGTATACTCATTAGTATTTAACCTGCATTTTATTGCCCAAGATTTTTTCAGGGAATATTAAAAGATTTTTGAAAAGGTTTGGGTTGGAAGGGTTCAAAGTAATTTAACGGATTTGGCAACTTTTCCAATACGTGTTGTAATACTCTCTTTACTTCTATTATTCTTCTGGCTCAAATCTTTGGTATTTTATGTTCTTCTTCTAGCGTTTGGACTTTGTGTCTGGTCTTCCATTGGGTGTTTCTCTCTTTATCTGAAGCCTGTGGTCATTGGTAGTTTTTTAGATAAATAACCCATGACTTCAATTTTGCTTTAGATCATAATTTTAATTTTCGAAATTCCCCACCAGACGTACCTGCGCAGATTGAGTCGGCAGTGGTGCTTAACGGACTTACCACCTTTGTGGTTTGGCTGAATACTGAACTAAACTCTCTTTCTTAATCTAAACCGGAGAGGGTCCTTCTCACCGATTCTCACGGTAAATCCAACCGGAAAGGATCAGGATTGAGGTCAACCATGTCACTCCAAATCCTTCAAGGCCGCCGGCTTGCAACTTATAACAGTCATTTTGGGTTTCTACAGCTACACTGTAAATTAAGTGTTAGGGTACTCACAATTATGTAACAATAGGAAATGATTTGCCCTTTTCAAAATCCATTTGATTGATTCTGAACCAAGATTTTAGGAAAGATAAAAAAAAAAAAAAATTTTTTTATTAAAAAATTTAAAAACAGCCTAAAACATGGCTAAGTAATCCCGTGCCTTATTATATTGTTTACAAATACATTTTTGGGACCAAGTTACCTTTAATAAGCACCCAGGGGCGAACTGATTCAGAGGGACATGGTTCGCTTTGCAACCGTCAAAACATCCAATGTTTGTTAGGGTTAGGGTTGGGTTAGGATTAAGGTTACGGGTTGGGTTAAAAGTTAGGGTTATGGTTAGCAGTTAGTTTTATAATTTAAAAAAAAATGCATTCTAAAAATCGTCTGTTAGGGTTAGGGTTAGGGTTAAGGGGTTAGGGTGAGGGTTAGGGATGAGGGTTAGGAATTAGGAGGTTAGTTTTAAATTTTAAAAATAAATGTGTTTAAAAATTCGTCTGTTAACAAACACGTGTTTGATGGCGCAAAGTGAACCATGTCCTTCTGAATTCAAGTCGGCCTGGGGTGCTTTAAAGAATAACTTGGTCCAAATTTGTTCATTCTCTGTTAATGTTTATTTATTTCAACTCCCAAAACCCAATTATTAATACAAAATTGTTTTTTTTCAAATGCCTACTGTATGTATCTCTATTTATTCAAAATTCTTATATATATATATAATATATATCGCTGACATGGATTAATTCCATCATCTAATCTTTTCATGTCTGATATTCCATCTTCTTATCTAATTCTAATCTATCTATCTTTCTGGCTGGCTGACTATTATCTTTTGGCTGGCGCTGACTATCTATCTTATCTGGTTGCTGGCTATCGAATCTATCTACATTTTTTATAAAATACATATATAAATAACATTTATATATATAAAATATATATATATAATATATATTATAATATTATATATTTGTTATAATGCTGACTTATCTGGGTAACACTTATACCAACCATACATTGAGACAACCCATATTTTTTACGGTAAGATCATTCCTTTTTAACCCCCCCCAAATGTCAAGTACCAGGTGTTGACATCTTGTCATAGTCTACCGTTAACTCAAATATCTATCTATCAATCTTACCTATCTATCTATCTACCTTCCTTGATAATTACAGTTAGAAAACATGTCCATTCCCTATAATGGATAACCATTACATCACCATCAGTAACCAGGTGTTGACTACGTTGTCTAAGCTACCTTAAACTCAAATATCTATCTATCTGGTCTATTATATATCCTCTAATATTGCTGTAAGGACTGTTCCTTTCAGTAATTCATGATGACATTTTTTGTCTGGATTCTTTTGAGATGCGTCCCCCAACAGAATTAAGGCTGACATTCCAAAGAATTACGACAAAAACTGATCAAATAACTTTACCATTTTTTTCTGACTTTCTTTTCTTTTTTTTCTTTTTTTTTTTACCGGTGATAAAATCTTTTTTTGTCCACTTCTTATTTTCCGCCTCTTTAATTGATATGTTTTTTTTTTTTTTTTTTTGCTACTTTATTTCAAGTGACTCACTCTTGGGTCTAATACATGATATTTGGCGTGAAATAGTGACTGGCTTATTAACCACTCCTTTAAAAAAAGCAACTTTCAAACCAGTTTATGCATTTTGTGAATATTCTCTTCGCTAATTGCTCATAGTTTTTACTTCCTGTCGTTCACTGGATGCCGCAAGGAAATTGGACTCAAAATTCTTTTGTACCTGAAGATGAAAGATGCATTAACTGATAACTAACACATACAACACACATACACCACACACACATACACAATACTATACAACACACACTTTACTAATCCAAATAAGGAAATAAAAATACATAAACAACTAGACTGAAAAGTCATTTTTTTAATTTCATTGATTTATATTGGACGCATATGACCTTTAGCACCACTTTTTGATCTCGATTAAGAAAGGACATGTTTTTCATTTACACCGTCAATATCCGGTTGTTTGTTGGGTTAGGGTTAAGATTTTATAATTTTTTAAAAAATCTAAAAAACTCTGTAACTAACCACCGGATATTGACGGTGTAAATGAAAAACATGTCCTTTCTTAATCGAGATCAAAAGGGTGTCCTAAAGGTCAATGTCCAATAAAATCAATGAATAAAAAAAAATGTACTTTTCAGTCTTTGTTATGTCATTTTTTATTTCTTATTTGGATTAGTAAGTGTGTGTGTATATGTATGTGTATGTGTGTGTGTGTGTATGTGTGTGTATGTGTTAGTTATCAGTTAATGCATCTTTTCATCTTCAGGTACAAAGAATTTTGAGTCAATTTCCTGACGCATCCAGTGAACGACAGGAAGTAAAAACTATTGAGCAATTAGCAAGAAGATATCACAAATGCATAAACTGGTTTGAAAGTCTTTTTTTTAAAAAGGAGTGGTTAATAAAGCCAGTCACTATTTCACGCCAAATATCATGTATTAGACCCAGAGTGAGTCACTTGAAATAAAGTAGCAAAAAAAAAAAAAAAAAAACATATCCAATTAAAGAGGCGGAAATAAGAAGTGGACAAAAAGATTTTATTCACACGGTAAAAAAAAAAGAAAAAAAGAAAAGAAAGTCAGAAAAATGATAAAGTTTGATCAGTTTGTCGTAATTCTGGAATGTCAGCCTTAATCTGTGGGGGTACGCATCTCAAAAGATCCAGCAAAAAATGTCATCATGAATTACTTGAAAGAACAGTTTCCTTACAGCAATATTAGAGGATATATAGATAGACAGATAGATAGATATTTGAGTTAAGGTAGCTTAGACAAGTGTCAACACCTGGTTACTGATGGTGATGTAATGGTTATCATTATAGGGAATGGACATGTTTTCCTAACTGTAATATCAGAAGGTAGATAGATAGATAGATAGATTGATGATAGATATTTGAGTTAAGGTAGCTATGACAAGATGTCAACACCTGGTTACTGACATTGTGGGGGGGGGTAAAAGGAATGACTTACGGTAAAAATATTGGGTTGGTCTCAATGTATGGTTGGTATAAGTGTTACCCAGATAAGTCAGCATTATAACAAATATATATATATTATATATAATATATATATATATTTATATATATATAATGTATTATATATGTATTTTATATAAATGTAGATAGATCGATAGCCAGCCAACCAGATAGATAGATAGTCAGCCAGCCAGAAAGATAGATAGTCAGCCAGCCAGAAAGATAGATAGATAGATAGATAGATAGATGAATGATCAGACAGACAGATAGATGGATGGATAATCAGTCAGCGATATATATATATATATATATAGATTTGAATAAATAGAGATACATACAGTAAGCATTTGAAAAAACAATTTGTATCTAATAATTTGGTTTTGGGAGTTGAAATAATAAACATTAACAGAGAATGACAAAAATTGGACCAAGTTATCTTTAAGCACCCCAGGGCCGACTTGAATTCAGAAGGACATGTTTCACTTTGCGCCATCAACATCTGGTTGTTTGTTAACAGACGATTTTTAAACACATTTTTTTTTTTAAAATTATAAACTAACCTGCTAATCCTAACCTCATCCCTAACCCTCACCCTAACCCCTAACCCCTAACCCTAACCCTACAGACGATTTTTAGATGCATTTTTTTTTAAATTATAAACTAACTGCTAACCATAACCCTAACTTTAACCCCTAACCCTAACTTAATCCTAACCCCTAACCCTAACCTAACAAACAATTGGATGTTGACGGTGCAAAGCGAAACATGTCCCTCTGAATCCAGGTCGCCCCTGGGTGCTTAAAGGTAACTTGGTCCCAAAATGTTATTGTAAACAATATAATAAGGCACATACTTAGCCATGTTTAGGCTGTTTTTAAATTTTTAAATAAAAAAAAAATTTTTTTTTTTTTATTCTTCTAAAATCTGGTTCAGAATCAATCAAATGGATTGAAAGGCAAACTCATTTTCCTATTGTTAATAATTGTTAGTACCCTAACACTTATTTACAGTAGTGTAGAAACCAAATGACTGTTATAAGTTGCAGCCGGCGCCTTGAAGGATTGAGTGACATGGCTTGACCTCAATCCTGATCCTTCCGGTGGATACCGTGAGAATCGGTGGAGAAGACCCTCTTCCGGTTTAGATTAGAAAGAGAGTTAGTTCAGTATCAGCCAAACACAAAGGTGGTAAGTCGCGTTAAGCCACTGCCGACTCAATCTGCGCAGGTAGTCTGGTGGGTTGATTTCGAAATAAAATATGATCTAAAGCAAATTGAAGTCATGGTTATTATCTAAAAACTACCAATGACACAGGGCTTCAGATAAAGAGAAACACCCAATGGAAGACCAGACACAAAGTCCAAACGCTAGAAGAAGAACATAAATACCAAAGATGAGCAAGAGAATAATAGAAGTAAGGAGAGTATACAACACTATTTGAAAAAGTTGCCAAACTCGTAAATTACTTTGGACCCTTCCAACCAACCTTTTCAAAATCTTTAATGATCCTGAAATCTTGGGCAATAAAATGCAGGTTAAATTACTAATGAGTATTACTTTCTATAACGGCTAAAGAAGATTCTTTGATGTTTCAATTTTGATAATATTAATTTCCAAAAACCTGATTCTTTAGTCATAAAAATAATCAAGTCTTAAGAAATGAAATTAATTTGAAACTTCAATGTTCTACAACAAACATTTTAATAATTACTCTCCTCAGTTATTAATATAGATTGGTTGCAAATATTTTATCATAAATATGAATTGAAAAGGAGGTTACTATAAAATACATGGAAAGGATGTTACTATAAAGATACATTGGAAATAATTTTACCATAAAAGTTCACTAGAAAGGATGTTACAATAAAAATGCATTGAAAGAGTGTTATATAAAAATGAATGGAAATGATTTTACAATAAAATGCATTGGAAAGCATGTTATTATAAAATGCTTGGGAATGTATTATCTACGTTATTCAGACTATGTCCTCATCTTTATTGTTATTTGTACGTTTCAGCTGATATGCCCTCTGCCTTCTTCAGGTATTTCTTGTCGGACTCGGGAACCTTCTCGGATACGGGAACTTTCTTTTCAGACTAGGAACCTTCTTTTCGAACTTGGAACTTTCTTGTCGTAATCGGAGCCATCACGGAACTTTGAACCAAACCCTTTATTCAGTCCATGGGGGTATCCTGTTCTCATTCTGCTAACCATAGCTGGGGTAGGAGTTGTGTTAATTATTTCTATGTTACTGCCACCACTCAGGATTGACCCAGAATCCAGAGATAACTGTCACTTAGAACTGTCTTAACCTAACTACCTTATCCATTAGGCTTGAGTCCGACAAGAAATACCTGAAGAAGGCTGGAGGGCATATCGGCCGAAACGTTGTACAAATACAATAAAGCTGAAAACAATAGTCCGAATAATGCAGATAATACTAATCATCAAGCCTCATCTCAAACATTCAGAGAAATAGCTTGGGAACGATCTTACTATAAAAATGCATGGAAAGGATGTTACTATAAAATGCATGGGAAGGGATTTTAATATAAAGATACATTGGAAATAATTTTACTTTATAAATGTTTTGAAAAAGATTTTAACTATAAAAATGTATTGGAAAGGATTTTACTACAAAAGATGCAATGGAAATGGTTTTGATGTAAAAATTTAATCCAAATTTGGTATCTCTACATCAAACCATTTGGACAGACAAACTCTTTTCACTTATTTATATATATATAATATAATATATTTAATATATATAAAATAAACTACAGACATGTGTTTCGAGGTATCACCTCTCATCAGTGCAGTTATACCATTTTTAGCAGCTACCCTGCCGGGTTCGAGACCCGAACAAACTTTCACTCGCCAATCCTCTTACCCATACGGCCACAGTCAGCTGCCAAGTATAGCAGGCTATTTAATAGCTACTTTCAAGCGGAAATGAACTCACCTAGAGGTCTCAAACTTTATGTAACAAAGTGAGTCTTTAGCTTGTACGCCAAAATACAGTAAATTTTACAATTAAATCCCTTCTAAATAAAGTGTCAACCGAAATTGGGACCGTATATATATATATATATACCAATCCCTCCACACGAGTAGGATGCGACACAAGGTCAATTTCTTAAGTGGAGTTTGACAGGCTTGAATTCAGAGTTTTCCTTCTCCTAGACTGGTTACCTAGCCATGGTTAAGAGCCCAGTCTGCCCTGCTATTTATACATAGCTGGAGGGAGAACTGGATTCATACCTTTCCAAGGGTATTAGCGCATGTGAAATGCAAACAGCTTCGTCCAGGAATTGAACTCAGGTCGATGAGTCCATTTCCTACGACTCTAACCATTAGACCCGCGCCTCCTGTTATTAATATATGTATTTACCACACTTCGCACAAACAGTATGTGGCACAAGGTTATTTTTTTTAGGAAGAGTTTACAGGTTGGAATTCAGTTTTACTTTCCTAGATTAATTATTACAGTCAAATCACAAACTTGATCACAGAAGTAATGATGAACCTCTAAAACCTTAATTGTGCGACCATTTAAGCAACAGCAGGTACTATGAGAAGACCGAATATCAAAATGAATGGATTCAGCATTAAATGACCCAAAAATTTAATGTTGATATACAGTAAAACAGACGTAAGCTTTTTTACTGTATATCAACATTATTTGTGTCAACAGTCATCCGGGCGCAACACCATGAAGCTAAGAGGTCTAGAAGAAAGCAGCGCAACAAAGCATCGGCACATCAACAATTTCAGGGACAGCCTTCAAATGCAACATCTGTGGTCGAGAATGTTTTCAAACTTCGGACTTCACAGTCACAGGAGGCGCTGTAACTTCAGGAGCACATAAAACTTTATTATAGTCTTCCGAGACTGAAATGCCAATGATGACAGTAAAACAAAACAACCAACCATCCTAGATTGGTTGCTGTACAAGGTTAAAGAGCCCAGTCCCACCCTATTATATACCCATAGCTGGAGGGAGAATAGTTGGATTCATACCTCCCCCAAGAGTATTAGTGCTATGTAAAATGCAAAACAGTCTTAGACTAGGATTTGAACTCGGTCCTCCATGTCTATTTCCTACAACTTACAATTAAACCACAAGCACTTCCAGTTATTAATATAGATTGGTTATTCATTTTTCTGTCCTACTATTTAATCATAACTGGATTTCATACCTTTTCCTAAGAGAATTAGCACTATGTGAAATGCAAACAGTCTTGTCCAGGATTTGAACTCGGCCCGCCATATCTATTTCCTATACTTACAATTACATGACAAGCACTTCCAGTTATTAATCTAGATTGGTTATTCATTTTTCTGCCCTACTATTTACTCATAGCTGGATTCATACCTTTCCTAAGAGAATTTAGCACTATGTAAATGCAAACAGTCTTGTCCAGGATTTGAACTCGGCCTGCCATATCTATTTCCTCAAACTTACAATTACACAACAAGCACTTCCAGTTATTAATCTAGATTGGTTATTCATTTTTCTGCCCTACTATTTACTCATAGCTGGATTCATACCTTGCCAAGATTTGAGCTCAATTTGCTGTGACCATAACCATTACACCACAAGCACTTCTAGTTATTAATCTAGATGGGTTATTCATTTTCTCATTAATCTAAGTCTAGCCAGAACTGAAGTATGTTCACAGGTTGGAAAAACACATCAATTAACCCCACCCTACTCCGACCTTCCCTCAAATTAANATTAAATGAAGGAAAGAGAGAGGAATTTTTTAAAAAAAGAGAGAAAATAAAAAAGAGAAAGTTAAAGAGACTGAAAAACAAGAGAGAGAGAGAGAGAAGAGAGAGAGAGAGAGAGAGAGAGAGAGAGAGAGAGAGAGAGGGAGAGAAGAGAGAGAGAGAAAGTGAAAGAGAAAGAGAAAGAGAGAGACACAGAAATGAAAAAGTAAAAGTGGAAAATAAATGAGGGAGAAAGAAGGAAAGAGAGAAAAATCATATTTTTAAAAAAGACAGAGAGAGAAAAGGAGAGAGTGGAAAATGAGAGAGGTGCGGGGGGGGAGAATGAAGTATAGAAAAAAAGAAGGAATGAGAGAAAAATGAATTTTATAAAAAAGACAGAGAGAGGAAAGGAGAGTGGAAATGAGAGAGGTATGGGGGGGGAGAATGAAGTAAAGAGAAAAGAAGGAATGAGAG
>CM042150.1:84428495-84510995 GCA_023376005.1 Doryteuthis pealeii
CAAGAACAACAACCACAGTGTGAAACATGTCAAACACCTTTGACTGTTAAACACTTATTCACGGAATGCAGGTTTTTTGCTCACATCAGAAACCGTTATTTTAATGCAAACAATATGAAAGATCTATTTGAAACATGGAGGATTTGTCTTTTTTGAGGGAAATAAAATTATACCATAGAATATAGACATGAACTTAATCAATACCATACAACATAATCCCCAATGATGCTAACACATTGTTAAAACCAATTACTAAAAAAGTATAAATATAAATACACAACATATATTACTTCGTAACCGTTAGACATGAAATAACACCGGATGGGTTGATATGCCATTAAAATCAATCAACCAACCAACCAACAACCAACCAGCCATCATTTTTTTTTCAAACTCATTTTTTAAAATATATTTTTTAATACTCATTTTTAAAAATCTATTTAACCCATAGATGGAACTATCTTAGAGGATTCCATTCTTTTGAACACCCAAAGAAATTCACCTGAAGAACCTCTAATTCCAATACAAAAGGGGTAAACTCCTTTTTAAACACACGTTTATGCATGTACCCACATTATTTTGTCTATAAACAATTTTTTTTTTCCATAAGACTAAAGAAAGGAAGATGACATGACTTTTCTATAATACCAAATTTAATGTAACATTTTGACACAGAAATTAAACTTCACTTAAAAATAAGTAGACTCTTTCAACAAGAACAATATTTACCCATCATCTCAGCAATCCATGTCTCAAAACTTAGTTCATTGTTTGTATCTTTGTTTATGCAAGTTAATATAATTAAGATTTTGTTGAACTTTTTAAACCAACAGTGATTCTGTCTTGTATATAAAAGAAAGTGTCTTTTTCCTTTGTTGACCTGGGGACCAACCTTGCGTAGTGGCCTGCCTCACCACCTCTTCTCACAGTTGAACCGGCAGACAGTAATTTGTAGTGTTCTTCCTTCCTCTTGTTTGAGGGGCTATGTAAACATGGGTAATTTATGATGAAGTGCGTCCCGGTCTCCTGCCTCAGAAATTGCTACCCAGTGACTATTAAAATAACGTCCCCAGCTATGTCGGTGTTACTTGAAAGAAAATAACCAACTTAGGGCGTTAAATGTATTTTAGAGGGGGGCTTCTCTTTTTTGGCGTAATTCTTATTTATTTATCGTAATTTGTTGTAATTCTTGTTCATTTATAGAAATTTGTCATAATTCTTGTTTATTTATTGTAATTTGTCGTAATTCTTGTTTAGATATGAAGATGGATATATAGTTTGGAATAGACTGAGATAGATAGATAAACAAAATAATATAGATAGATTTTTGTCATAATTCTTGTTTATTTAAACTAAAAACAAGACATTAAACAAACATGAATAAAAGAATATCTGAGATGACATAGCTAGGAATGTTATTTTAATAGTCACCGGGTAGCAATTTCTGAGGCAGGAGACCGGGACGCACTTCCTCATAAATTACCTAAACACGTACAAGGCCAAATAACAGTTGAACCGGCAGACAGTAATTCATTTGTAGTGTTCTTCCATCCCCTTGTTTGTGGGGCTATGTAAACACGTGCAAGGCCAAATCAAGTAATAGATTAGAGGGGTTTTTTTTGTTTATTTTTTTTTTGTTTAATGGCATATCAAACTTCATGGGTTATTCAATGCCAATGCATAGTTTAATAGCATTAAATAGTCTGGAGTCTGAACTCATTTACTATGATGTCATAGTTCAGCACATTAACCACAACACCATGGGTGGGGGGCTCTGCCATCATATCTATAGACTACCAGTGAAAAATAATGGCTTTTGCAGATTAAAAATCTTTAGTAGATAAAAAAGACCATCTTTACTGTTGGTTTCTTTCTTTAATGGCATATCAACCTTCATGGGTTATGTAATTCCAAAGCCTTGTAGAAGAACTATAGTGGTACTATTTCTCAGAATTTTGAGATGAGGCTTGGTAATTAGTATCATTTATATTATTTGAACTATTATCCTCTTCATTGTTATCTGTACAACGTTTCGGCTGATATGCCCTCCGGCTTTCTTCAGGAATTTCTTGTTTGACAAAGAAAGTTCCTGAGTGCAAGAAAGTTCTCGAGTCCAACAAGAAATACCTGAAGAAGGGTGGAGGACACATCAGCCCAAACGTTGTACAGATAACAATAAAGATGAGGACTGTAGTGGTACTATTTAACCCATAGCTAGGGGGAGGAGGGGGGTTCTTACCTTTCCCAAGGGTATTAATCTGAAAGTGAAGATAAAGCATTACTGGAGTTAATACTTGCTTACTATATCACTGTTGAGTGCTTTAACCACTGCACAATGGCAACAATGCTGGAATAACACATCCACAATAAACTCTTCCTAATCAAACCCACTTTGGGAGGCTGGAGACCAACTTTAAGGAAGTTTAGAAAGGAACAAGTCATTGTGTTCCAATTACACATTGGTCATACAAGACTAACACACTCCTATATACTCAAACAAGAACAACAACCACAGTGTGAAACATGTCAAACACCTATGACTGTTAAACACTTATTCATGGAATGCAGGTTTTTTTGCTCACATCAGAAACCGTTATTTTAATGCAAACAATATGAAAGATCTATTTGAAAATGTCAGCATGGAGGACATTCTGACTTTTTGAGGGAAATAAAATTATACCATAGAATATAGACATGAACCTAATCAATACCATACAACATGATCCCCAATAATGCTAACACATTGTTAAAACAAATTACTACAAAAGCATAAATATAAATACACAACATATATTACTTCCTAACCGTTAGGCATGATATAACCCCAGACAGGTTGATATGCCGTTAAAATCAACCAACGAACACTGTGCAATGGGAAGTTCTTCCTAACTAATGGCATTGAATAGTGGTCCTATTACAACACTATTTTGAAGAAAATTAACATTTCATTCAATGTTCCTTTCTGTCTTGGTAAATAAAGCTTTAATCATGATACCTTTTGACAATACTGAGTTTGCCATGAAAACCACTGAAGACACAATAAATCCTTTCTAACTATTTTCTGGCACCTCTTCTTAAACTTTATTTGTTCATGGAACACTATGTACAATTAACCTTTTTGGGATTTTATTTATATATATATATATATATATATATATATATATTTAGATATATATATATAGATAGATATAGATATAGATATAGATATAGTATGGAGGCGCGTGGGCTAGTGGTTAGAGTCGTGGAAAATGGACTTATCGATTCGAGTTCAATTCCTAGACGAAGCTGTTGGCATTTCACATAGCGCTAATACCCTTGGGAAAGGTATGAATCCATATATTCTCCCTCCAGCTATGGGTTAAATAGTAGGGCAGACTGGGCCCTTCAGCCTTGGGTAGGTAACCAGTCTAGGAGAGGGATAACTCTGAATTCAAAATTCCTGAGGTTGGTCGCTGATTGGGTTTGTGGCAACCCTTGATGCACCAATTCTTTCCTATCGACTGTGCCAAAAAGTGTGGATGGTCCAACACAAGCCTTCACCACTATAAACAAATCCCTGTGTGGGAGTTCATTGTGTGTATGAACCCTCATACATCGAAAATCGACGGGAGAATCCATTATATAGTATATAGTGTGTACATAAATAACCTACTCGAGTTTCACCATAAGGTTCTTCAGGGTTAAATCCACTGAATTAATCAAAACATTGATTAATTACAGTTAATTAATCAATATCTTGATTAATTCAGTGGATTTTACCCTGAAGATCCTTATGGTGAAACTCGAGTAGGTTATTTCTGTTCACACTATAATACTAAATCTGCTCTACTCACATATTGAGCACTTTATATTTGTTATAATGCTGACTTGGCCAAGTAACACTTATACCAACCAAATATTGAAACCAACCCAATATTTTTACCAGTAAGTCATTCCCTTCACACACACTCACACACACACATATATATATATATATATATATATATATATATATATATATAACAAATTTTTGGTACAGCTGAATTTATATAGAATTTTAAAAAATAATGACATACTTTTATTGATCAGCAATTTAACAAAGCGAAAGAGAAAAGAAATTAAAAGGAAAAACTTAAGGGCCCTTTCAACTGGTGCTTTTTCAAAAGTAACGACCGGTAGATCATTTAAAAGTCTCAATGTATATGAAATTTTATATACATTGTGACTTTTAAACGATCTACCGGTCATTACTTTTGAAAAAGCACCAGTTGAAAGGGCCCTTAAGTTTTTCCTTTTAATTTCTTTTCTCTTTCGCTTTGTTAAATTGCTGATCAATAAAACTCTCTCTCTCTCTCTCTCTATATATATATATATATATATATATATATGAGAGGTATCAAAAACTTGGTAGTAAGGGATGATTCTATATGTGATTTCAAAGACACACTGTATTATTATTCTATGATCCAGTATGTATAAATACAGTGAATCTTAAATCACTAAAAAGAGCTCAATGTATAATAAACTTTTTAGATTATATACTGAGCAATATTTATCTTTGAAAGGAAGGAAAAACTCAACACCATTATTCCATAAAAAAATTATTTCGACCAAAATTGGGGCCTTTATAAATCTAAGTTGATTTAATATAGCTTCCCAAAATTTTGTCTCATCAGATGGTAAATCAAAATGATTTGAATTGCATAACAGAAAATTTTCTGTTATGCAATTCAAATTATTTTGATTTACCATCTGATTATTGAAGTCAGTTAGTCTACTGTTGGTTTTAATAACAGCAGCTAGTAAATACAACTCAAGCAGTGTCCAAGACAGCTGGTATAAATAGGACTCAAGAATGATCCATCCATGAATCTGGGTGATTTGGGTGATTCCATTCTTTGAGTTCTGATTGGCTGCGTGACTGCTTGATTTGAATGACATTGTGGAGTCTTATATATACTTTGTCATTTTGCAGTGGACCTTGTAGAATTCAGGTTTGTATTTGAGTTACAACCGTTTGTTGCCTTGTTTTCCCAGTTCAACGGTAATTGGAACTTTAATTATTCTTCACTGATGAGACGGAATTTTGTATGTCATGTATCTTTATTATTATCACACTGTATTCTGTGCATGTGTTCTTATAGTTGGCACTGGTCGTGCCATTTTGCTTGCTATCTCTACAGTGTAAACATGGCCACTTCACTGGCAGTATGCACCAAAAAAAGTGACCAGATTTCTCTGGCTGGAAGAAGTGTCAGGGGCTGAAATTCATTGGAGATTTTTAGCATAATATGGGGACAGTGCACTACTGTGTAGAAGTATGTATGTATGAGTGGATACAGAAGTTTGAAAGTGTCCATGCATGAAGAGGGATGGTATTGGCAAACTGGCAAATTATCATTAATGAGGTAGCTTGTCTTCTGCAGATTAGTCATGGTTCTGCCTATCAAATCATCCACGATGAGCTCAACTTTGATAAAACAAGAGTGTGGTTAATTTTTTAAACTCCCTTGTATGTTGTTATATGTTATATATATTAAACATTCATATGTGTAATTTTCATTCGAGTTAGTTGTTTGAATTAAATCGAACTTAACAGACCTAAATTCCACCATCGTATATCACCCCACTGAAAGAAAAAAAAAATACCAAAAATCAGGGAATTAACCAAATTTAATGAAATTTTCAGTGTTGATATATTAATAAATAAAAGATATAATACACCAATTATTTTATTTAAAACCTTTTACATTTTTCAAGTCAGTTAACTTTGAACCATATATCTTTGAGGTGTAACACAGATTCTCAAAGATACATGGTTTAAAGTTAACTGACCCGAAAAAATGTAAAAGTTTTTTGAATAAAATATCTGGTGCATTATATCTTTTATTCATTAATATATCAACACTGAAAATTTCATTAAATTCGGTTAATTCCCTGATTTTTTTTTATTTTTCTTTCGGCAGGTGACATACAATGATGGAATTTAGGTCCATTAAGTTCGATTTAACCATTGTTTGTCTTTTGATAGCTGTCCAGGTCTAGACTAATGCCTCCAGGCAAGTCATGGGTAAGTGACTCTAGGACAAATGATAACAGTTTAAATAGTGTCTTAAGTAGTAAGCTGGTATTAGGTGTGGTACTCTACACCAGGCACAAAAACAAACTCCCTCATCTAGCGCCAGTGTAAAGGGGAGAGACTTCCTTTCAGCCTGGCTGATATGAACAATAGGCTACTCTGCTGACTTTTTTTTACTTGAAACCCTCTATAATTTAGAAGATTAATCAATACTCTTGAATGAATGATGTTTTTAGTAAAGAGATTATATTTTTTATATTTTCACCTGTTATAGAGGCTGTTTTTTGGAAACAGTTTGGTTTGTTTTGTTTTACGGCATATCAACCTCAGTGGGTCATTTAATGCCGATAAAATTTTGAAATAAATCAATTCTTAATGGATAATACAATTTTTTATAAATACATTTTTCTATTTAACCCGTAGATGGGACCCTAACAGGTACTACCACTCCGGGTCAGAGTGGACCAGGGAGCAATGGTGATGAAGGGGTGCTCCACATTCCCAAACCTCCAAAACTGGAACCCACCATCAGATAGAGTTTAACGTCATTCCCAGGACATGTAGACCCACAGCCACCGCCTTCTAGCACCCATATGATAAAAAGCTTGCCATAAGGGCAATGGGAAAATCATATAGGTGCTAGGGCTTGACGTGACCAGCCGATTGATCGGAGGGGCCTCTCCGACCGCCCGTCTAGCCCAAGATAGGGCCAAAGTGGAGTATTGCATGTCATGAACTGCTCATCTACCTGGGCTCTATCCTTAAGCATCATGGGTCGCCACCCACGGCCAACAGGTGGCCCCATTGAGGGCGTCTTACCCCTCTGCAGAGGTGCAGTTGGTGCATTCTAATGCCCCACTAACAGGGCGGTTTGGGAAACAGGCCATCCCTGTTAGCAAAAGATAAGTGAGTAAAGTCATCGGGGTGGCCTAATGTCGATATCAGCCAGACAGTGAAGGAGTCTATCCCCTTTTCACTGCATCAGAGGTGGGGCGTCAAACCAATTATCAGCTCCTCACTTCACCACACAGATCCCTGTGCTACTCATATGCTGAGTTGGTGAAGGGACGGTATCGAACCAGGAACCTTACAATTACCAAGTCAAATGCTCTACCGACTGAGCTAAACCGGCTCTATTTGCAAAAGACATTAATAACACTGGCCTTCACGCCTGTGGGTCCGGTGGCTTTGGCCACTGGACTATCAATGTTAATTAACAGCGTTGATCCCAGGGGGCTATCCCCCTAGGCAACACCTGTCCCCTTGATTTAACTCTTAACATCCTGTTCAGACTTTTCAAAGTCCAGAGCCCCATTCCTATAAGGATTTATCTAAAAATGGCCTTTTCATCTAAAGTTATCTAAGATATTTCTCATAAATCAAAGACTTCTAAATATGTTTAATATTACATTTAAACAAAGGCTATCCTTTGGGGCAGATTAGGAAATGTGACGTCTGGCCCGGGTGGAATGAGGTGGTATAAGACGTTAACAGTTAAAGGGGCAGGGCTGGGTTTATTGCCCAGTGTCTGAGGTGCCCCCCTTGAATGGGAATGCTGACAGTATCAACGCATTTTTTGCACCTACCACCCATGAGTCTCGGCTCGTGGGTGGGCCCACATAAAAATGTTCTTGTGTCATGCTTGCATAAGTGGGATGCATGGCAGACTGTCCATTTCAAATATTACGAGAACTGATTGTATAGGCTTGCTGTAATTTGACAACCCATCAGAGAGAACGTTAACTTGCATGGGTGAGCAGAGCGGACATTCACCAATTACCAGGGGGTGCAGGGGGGGAATCATCATTTGGAATGTTTTCTAGCACACTAAAAGTGTGCGTGTTTGTGTGTACGTCAATCTCTAATGCTCAAAGCACCCTACTCACCCACAGTTTTAGCTATCGTGTTTCTCCCCTTTTCCTCCCCGCTGTGATTCAAGTTCCCTCCATTATCCTCACTAAGTTGTGGTCATTTACTCATTGTGACGGCAACACCCAGGCAAGGAATGAGTAATGACAAGAGTCAACTGGTGAAGACACTTTTATTTGTAAAAATACGGGAGTTGTCACTTGTCCTCCCAAAGGACTATGTAATTTCACTAATACACAACTAATAAAGTAATGACAGAGATTTGTAAAAATATGGGAGTTCTCACTTGTCCTCCTGTTTTGCAACTGGTCTTCAACGTGAAACTACAATAGAATACAAAGGACTATGTAGTTTCTCTAATACACAACTAATAAAATCGAAAAATGAGGAAAAGTTTGCATGTTGACACTAACCTTCTTGTCCCCTCAGTTCCTGCCTACTAAAAGAATTGAAAACTAGCGCCACACACACATGTGACTTTTACCGGTGTCGAACGGTGCTTGTACCCACGCAATAGGATGGCCGAACAAAACAAGGGAGATAATTATCTTGCATTTACACTCAGGCTTGCCTAGTTTGGCACGAGGTCAGAAGAAAGTGGCATCCAGTGAGAATCAAATTCATTTAAGATGGTCTGCTAGACTAACTCACTAATCATTACATCATGCAAGGTGCTCTGGTCATTTATTAAACTTGGCTTAGTTTGGCACAAGGTAAGAAGTATGGAGCATCCAGTGGGAATTAATCTCACTTAGAATGATTTTTATCATGAAGTTTATCACACACACACACACTTTATTTTCCTCTTGCTCTCTTTTTCACTTTTTCTATTTCTTGCCTTTGTATCTCTCTCTCTCTCTCTCTCTCTCTCTCTCTCTCACACACATACACACATACATACACTAATTTTCTCTCTAGCTCTTTTGTTTCACTTTCTCTCTCTCTCTCTCTCTCTCACACACACACACTCACTTTCTTTTTCCTTTTCTCTCTTTCTTTCAGATTCTTTCTTTCTTTCTCTTTTTATTTCTTCTCTCTCTTTCTCTCTCATACACACACACACACACTTTCTGGAAGGCAGTGGCTGAGGAGTAGGTGCTTGCTATAAGAGTAATTTGAAGAATACAATCAGGCCTCTCTGACTACTTGACTAGACCAAGGGCCAAAGTGGAATGTTGCGTGTCATGAGACTTCAAACTGCTCAGCCACTGCGATCCTGTCCTCAGACATTACAAGTTGTCCCATTGGGTGAGGTAGGGATAGGTTGATTGATTTGTTGAATTGTATGGCATATCAAGCCTTATTGGGTTATTTTATGCAGAAGACATTTTTTATTCTTTCTTGATATGTAATGATGTTGGTATTTTTAAAACTCAATCTTTTTTAAAAATATTTTTTAAAACTCATTTTTTTATCTATTTAACCCATATATGAAACCCTAGCAGGTACTATCACTCCAGGTCAGGATGGACCTGGGCATAATGGTGATAAAGGGGTACTCCACACTCCCTAGAGCTTCAGAATTGGAACTTCAGATCTAAACTGTTGTTTAACGGCGCACCCAGGACACTCTAAGACCCTCAGCCACCGCCTTCTAGCACATATATGATAAAAAGGGTTGGAGGTTGGCATAGGGTTGGGACAATCATATAGGTGCTAGTGACCAGCTGATTGATTGGAGGGGGCCTTCCCAACCACCCATCTAGCCTAAATAAGAGCCAAAGTGGAGTGTTGCATGTCTTGGATTGCTCAGCCACCAGGATTCCATCCTTAAGCATCACGGATCACCACCCACAGCCATTGGGGGTATTTTACCCCTCTGCAGAGGTGCAGTCGGTGTATTCTCCAATGGATCTAATAACCTAGTCTCAAGTATCTGAAAAGAGTCACAAATATAAAGTAAAGTAAGGTAAAGTCAGCGGGGTGGCCTAAAATCGGTTTTCAGCCAGACAGCAAGGGAGTCTATCCCTTTTTCACAAGCACTACACCAAGGAGATTATTTTAGCATCTGAGGTGGAGCACCACACCTACCATAATTTTCTCACTTTACCACACTGATTGCTGTCCTACTCATACGTTGAGTTGGCAAGGGCCAGTATCGAACCTGGAACCTTGTGATTCCTAGGCTGACGACTGAGCTAAACTGGCCAAAAAGAAAAAAAAATGGAAAAAGAAACATGATAATATTGTATATCATAGGGACTGGCAAAAAAAATCGGATACTACGAGTTTTAAAAGCGAATTAAGAATAATTAAATCTATTATTTAAGGTTAAACTTTGTCTAAATCGATAAGTAGTAGCATAATAACCATCATTAAAAAAAGAAATATATAATTACATATGCAGTTTATTTTTAAAAGATTTAATACTATTTGTTTTGGTCAATTTCGACGCGATCCGCCATTTTGGCTGTTTTTCAATGGTTTTAGGCGCTTGTTTACAATTTTAACGTAACATTTGGGATGGAAAAAAATTACCAAGAATCAGGTAATTATCCGATTTTAATGAAATTTTCAGTATTGATTTAACAATTAATGAATTTTATAATGCATCAGTTATTTTATTTCAAAACTTTAATTTAGTATTTTTGCTATGAAAAATTAATATATAAAATTCATTTAAAATATGAAAATCTTGATGTTAAGTTTAAAATGTTTTATTTTTAGATTCTAAAAATAGATATCTACTTAATGCAAAACTTATTTTAGGCGCCAAAAGTAATAAATTTTGAAGAAAAAGTCGATTGAAAATTTTTTAAGCAGAAAAAACATCGATGTAATATTTTTCTTTTATAAAATAATAGCCAATTAAATAATTATCGAAATGAGTAAAAAAGAAATCTCCTTTCAGTACTTATTTTCTCATAGAAGCGCAACCGTAAAAAGTTTGTTTTTGGTTTCTATTCATAACTTCGGTCTTTTATCTCATTATTTATACTGTAATTAGTATCGAAAATGATCAACTTGCAAAACATTTTACGCCCCCAACATAAGGGGGGGGGGTCAAAATTAAGTGACCTGAAAAAAATGAGAAAGTTTTAAAATAAAATAAATAATGTATTATAAAGATCATTCATTGATACATAAACACTGAAAATTTCATTAAAATCCGATAATTTCCTGATTTTTGGTAAATTATTTTCTGTAGGGGGGGCTAAAGTCATTTTGTCAAAAACGCATTTTAGGCTCAGTTTGCCAAAGTATCGAAAGTGAAATTACTTTTTCTATATAATATTATAAGTCTCAACCAACGCATCCAACAATTAAATGTATGCATCGACTGAGGCTGTAGAATATACCTACTGCATCTCTCCAGACCATACTAATTATGAACCGTATAGCGGTTTGAAGGCATTTTTATCAAAAAGTTTAACTTTTTTACGGCATATCAACCTCAGTGGGTCATTTAATGCCGATAAAGTTTTGAAATAAATCAATTCTTAATGGATAATACAATTTTTTATAAATACATCTTTATATAAAAGCGATATTTTACAGCCCCCCTCCCCCAAGTTTTTTTCATCCACACGACAAGTAATTGTAAACATTTTTTTTTAAATCCGTGTGTGGTAGGGGCTGTAAAATATTGCTTTCTTATTGTATTAATTTGTCGATAAAAACACCTTTAAACAGCTAAAAAAAAAAAGAAGATATTTGTTAACAAAAACACCTTCTAACCGCTAAAAAAAAGATATTTCAAAGAGAAGTTAGGATTAAAATATTTACAATTACTTATCGTGTGGATAAAAAAAAAACGGGGGGGGGGCTGTAAAATATCGCTTTCATATCGCATTGACTTGTCGATAAAAACGCTTTCAAACTGCTACACGGTTCGTAACTAGCACGGTTCACTCTTTTAGCAGGCGCCGCCTACCGTATTTTAGGGCAGAAGGCCGAGACGACAAGCAACCGAAAATCACCAAATCTTTTGTACATTGCCGCAGTCATTTATTTGATGTGATATTCTGGAAAGTACTTTAACAGCCTTACATAACGATACAGTAATGGGGATTCCCCGATCAGAATTCAGGCCGGTCGGGTATTATGTAATCGTAGGGTAGCGACACAAACACCGGCCGGTCAGGTTTTCCGGGTTAGAAACCGGAAGCAGAAAACATTAACTAAGGGAAATAACTTACTTAAGTCAAGTTGAGTTATGTCCCTTAACAAAGAAATACTAAAAATAAACACATTTTTAAATGGTTACATTAACTACAGTTATGAGTTATTTAACCGTTTAAAACAAAAGACACCAGAAAACATTAGGGAGAGATCATAAATTTAAATTAGGAGTTTCTAGTGCTTATGAAACTACGGGCTAAACTATATCTGTACATCTAGAATATACTAAAAAAGAAACTGTATAATAATAAGTTCTAAACTGTATCCGTGCTTGTATAATATTTAGTAAATAAAATTAAATTTCAATCTCGATACCTTTCGATGAGTAAATATAGGTACCACCAAAATAGGTCACGTGATCAGTTTAGGCCAAAACGTAATATTTTTGAACTTTTTTTTAAACGTAATATTTTAGAACTTTTTTAAAAAAAATCTCGCAAAAAAAACCCCCAAAAAACGAACATAAAAAGCTGTTACAAAGAAAAACCAGTTAATTCAAAGATCAAATTATCTGATTGGGGAAAAATTACTTACCGTTATCTTGAAAAATAAGTAAAATAGTTCGTTTTTTTACAACAGTGTCAATTTCTTTATTGATATTTTTTAGCAGAATTCTGTATTCATGGTTCTTTTACTAAAAAGCTCTCGTGTCGAAACTTATAAAAATCTTGATATAATTATTCAGACTCTTATCTTTATAGAAAAAAGTAAAATTCGCTTTTTTCGGTTCATTTTTTTTCATATTTCATAAAATAAAATAGGAGGGTAGACCTCGTAAAAAAAAAAAGATTCCCCATATATTTTAGGAAAAAAATATTTCAGACATATTTACTTACATCAAAGGTAAATAATTATGGAAATTTTCGTGAAAATCGGACCATTAATTGATTCTTCATAGAATTTTTTTAAAAGCCGGTAGTCATAACTTGTTTTTGGCTACGTTAAATTTCAATTGATTTAACGGTGCAAAAATGTAAACATTGTTTTTCGTTCATAATTTTCATTATTTCCTTAAGCTGAAATTTTTTTTTTTTAAATCATCAGTTTTTTTAATACTTCTTCTTTTGAATGGACAACATATACTAAAGATAATATTAACCTTTATGCAAGTTTCATTGTGTTAAATATAGGGGGGGGGGTATAAGTTTCACAGGGAAAATTGGTGATACCTAGTAAATATTATTTACACATCCTAATGTATCAAAATTAAAATTTTGATTTTATTGATTTTAAAGTCTAAAATATATATGAACGCATGCAAAGAGCTGAGCAACTAATATCTAATTTAAAATAAAAAAAATATTTTTAAATAATGAAATTTATTGCGTACAGTGCTCAGGTGCACCACAACTTATCAAAGGTTCATGCATAGTACATAGAATAATGTACTAATGTCAGGAACATGAATTGCATACAGTAATAAAATACATGTATGTATGTGTGAGCGTGCATTTGTATATGGAAAGAGGATATCAGGTATAGTTTCTGTCGAATTATCGGAAGCATGGACATTTCTTTTTTAAAGTGATGATGTCTAAATGTCTAGATGAGGTGTCAAGACTTTGTCTAGACAAGTCAGTGCCAATATAAAAAATGAAGCCATTTTCCATACTTTTAAACAAAAACTGTTTGGTATTGAATGTGGCCTATCATGTGGCCAACCTTTTGAATGTGGCCTACGAAATCATGTCTCTCTTATCTTATGTGTGGCCAACCTTTTGAATGTGCCTAAATCATGTCTCTCTTATAGTATGTGGCCAACCTTTTGAATGTGGCCTAAATCATGTCTCTCTTATATGTAACCGTGTCTCTCTCTTATAGTATGTGGCCAACCTACGAAATCATGTCTCTCTTATAGTATGTGGCCTACCATAAAAAGCATATTATAAGGTTATAATAACTCCTAACCCAAACCCTATTTCAGAATTTTAGAATATTTTAGCATTACATAGATCTCTGATTCATGTAAATTATGGATAAATTCTTTTTTGAATTATTCTTAATTACTATATACAGCTTATGACTGAATTGCATTTCTTGAAATTGAATATATATGAAAAATAATTAGTTTCAATAAATTGCCTACTACTTATATCTATAAATATACTCTTACTGAGGTAGAACACATTCAAACCGGGTAGGCCACATCCTATAAAAGAATCAAAAAGGTGCACCACATACTATAACAGCACCAAATGTTTTTAGCAAAACACAGGATTGCGCAAGTGCAAAACCCTCCATATTTCTGCAAGTTTTTCTTATTTATAAAACACCATATCACAGAGACCAACATGGTGCTGCGAACAGGATTTGGGGTTTTGTTATTAGCTTTTTCAGGAAGTGGCCGTTCCTGAGTGTAATCCTAACCGATCCGTTGACTCGGATCCGGTATTGCTGATGTGGGAGAACTTCTATGATGCTGCCTGTAGTGGTCCACCGGTAGTTTGATTGGTTTTGGATGGCTACTTTGTCGCCACTCTGTAGCAGGCAAAGATTGTGTGTGTGCCTATTGTATCTTTCCGACAGCAGGGCGTTCCGTTAACGGATGCTCTTCTCTTGGCTTTGTGCTGCGGTTATTCATTCAGGATGTGGTTTGCAGAGGATGGGTCTTAATGGGATTGAATCTGGAGCTGATGGTGGAGCAGCAGCTGTGCTGGGGATAGACCGATTGAATAGGGGTATTGGGGTATTGGAGTATTGCTCAGGCGACATTATCATTGTCAAGTGAACTCTGAGAGCCTGTATTGCCATGGATTATCCTTTGGTTTGACAGAGAGTTCTGCTCGGCTATTGGATTGAGGGTATGCTGCTGATGATTTTCTGTGTTTTACACACCACGTCCTGAATGGATCGCCGTGTCACAACCCCAAGAGAAGAGCATCTGTTAACGGAACGCCCCGCTGTCGGAAAGATACAATAGGCACACACACAATCTTTGCCTGCTACAGAGTGGCGACAAAGTAGCCATCCAAAACCAATCGAACTGCCGGTGGACCACTACAGGCAGCATCATAGAAGTTCCCCCACATCAGCAATACCGGATCCGAGTCAACGGATCGGTTAGGATTACACTCAGGAACTGCCACTTCCTGAAAAAGCTAATAACAAAAACCCAAAATCCTGTTGGCAGCACCATGTTGGTCTCTGTGGTATGGTGTTTTATAAATAACCTGACAGTTTGCAGTAGGCTTGCAACAAGGTAAGATTGATATTGAGTTGCGGCTTTTTTGTCTGCCAAATTGACGGTAAATGGAAGTCTTCAACAAAAACTTGTTTTAACAATGTGCATCATTTTAAGTTGCATACTTAATTTCTGAGTTGACAGGGTTGTTCTTTATTCTATGTATCAATGATTTTGACAATAAATTAAATACTCATTAATAAACTTATGCAATTCCCAAGGGTATTGTTATGTAAACAGAGACATAGTTCAGGTTATAGACAGACACTAAATTTCCATTTTAAGATTATATATATATATATATATATATAATCTTAAAATGGAAATTTAGTGTCTGTCTATATATATATATATATATATATATATGCATTTTCATTCATTTACTGTGTTCTTTTCCTGATCTATTTTTTATCTGCTATGGTGTAAATATTTGTATACATTTTTCAGATCATATGACCTTTAGGCACCCCTTTTTGATCTCGATTAAGAAAGGACATGTTTTTCATTTACACTGTCAATATTTGGTTGTTTGTTAGGGTTAGTTTTATAAATTTTTAAAAAAATCTAAAAATCGTGTTAAAACAACCGGTTATTGACAGTGTAAATGAAAAACATGCCCTTTCTTAAAAGAGATCAAAAAGGGGTGCCTAAATGTCATATGGTCCCATTTTGTCCTCCAGTCTGTTTGTGGGCCAATTGTATTTTGTTCCTCGACACCCAGATATTTTTTTCTTTTTCTGCCTTTTTCATTCACCATGTCTTTATCTTCTTTTTCCTGTCTCCCCCCCCTCTATCTTTTTCGTATTGTCTATCGTTTTGTAGATTTTTTAATTAATTCTGATGAACTTTTTTAATAAAGATGAAATATCAATTGAATAATTTGTTTAAGCTGGTTCATCTACTTTTCCATTTATATCTTTTAACACATACATTATATATACAGGGTATCCCAGAAGTCGCGCACCATATAATTTTTTTTTTTCAGTTTTTATTGGATATGGGTGAGAAATTAACAATGCAAGAAAGAGTTAAATTGGTTTTTATGTTTGGAAGAAATGGGGCTACATACTGCTTTGTAGCTGAAGAATTCAACCGCACTCATCTCGAGCGAGAAAAACCATTGAACCATACCACTGTTTGCTGTTTGATAAAACGTTTCCAAGAAACTGGCTCAGTTGCTGACCGTGAGAGATGTGGTTGACGAAAGAGTGCAACTGATTGCTATGAATGGCACATTATGCATAATGTACCGTTCATAGCAAAAGACACATACTTATAATTGTCTACAATCAACCAACATCTTGATTTACACAGTAGAATTAACCCTGAAGATCCTCAACATGGTGAAACTTGAGTAGGTTATCACTTGGACCTATATTAAATATATATATATATATATATAAGGTGTGTCATAAAAGTATCGAGATTGAAGCTGTATTTACCAAGATGGAAATGAACAAAACATTAATTTTTTCAGAATACAAGGTAAAGTACAAAAAAATCTCAATACTTTTTTGACACACCTTGTGTGTGTATGTGTATATATATATATATATATATATATATATATATATATATATCTTAAAGTCCTATACCACCTCATTCCACCTAGCCAGAAGTCTCATTCGATTTCCTAATCCACCCCTTTGTTTACATGTAATATTAATATATTTAGAAGTCTTTGATTTAAGGGAAATAACAGGTAACTTTAGATTCAAAGGTCATTTTTAGCCATTTTTTATATATCCTTATAGGAATGCTCTGGACTTTGAAAATTCTCAACAGGATGTTAAGATATATATATATATATATATATATATATATATATATATATATATATATATATACTGTCTTGAACACATCCTAGAAGCAGCACCCCAACAAAAAAAAAAAAAAATTTTAATTTAAAGTTTCAATACTTTCTGACTTGTACATCATACCATATAATCTTTAAATTTATATATTCTTTTTAATGAATTAAAAAGGAAAAATGATAATTCATTGGAGAAAATGAGATTCAGTTGTACAGAAGCAGTGGATTCAAAATGTACAATTATCAATAATTTGGAAATTCATTGTTGGAACAATTCTTCCAATGCTATTTACTACAGACAATTAACTCAGCTTTTAATATTTGATTTGGTGGGTTGACTGATTTTAACGGCATATCAACCCGTCTGGGGTTATGTCATGCCTAGCGGTTAGGAAGTAATATATGTTGTGTATCTATATTTACACTTTTGTTGTAATTGTTTTAACTGTGTTAGCATCATTGGGGATCATGTTGTATGGTATTGATTAGGTTCATGTCTATATTTTATGGTATAATTTTATTTCCTTCATAAAGGATAGAATGCCCTCTGTGTTGAATTTTTCAAATAGATCTTTCATATTGTTTGCATTAAAATAACGGTTTCTGATATGAGCAAAAATATACTCTATAGAGATTTTATATTAATTATATTAATTTATATTAATTAATATTTGAATAAAACTGAATAAAACTAAATAAATGCTTTAGAAAAATTACAAGAATTTTTCTGAATTCTGTAACATCCATGACTTTTGCTTGGAAAGGTTAAATGTATCTAATTGAAATTTACAAATTTACAATTTTTTAAATTTGTTTAAAATCTATATTAAAAAAATAAATGCTACAAATTTTTTTTTCATCATACGAGTAAAAAATACAATGTGCGATACCCTTCCCCTCGTCAGCTGCTAACTAGGTGTGATAACAGTTTTGGCAGCTAAAAGCGGGACTGCCACACCTAGTGCCACCAAGCAGCCTTTTGGCCACCGGGTAGGGTATTAAAAAAAAAAAAAAAAATGAATAAATAAAAAGTGTATATATATATATATATATATATATATATATATATAATATATAATGAATGAATAGAGAATGAATGAGAAAATGAGAAAAGTATTAGCATGAAAAGGTGCTCAATGCTAATAAAGCAGAGCAGATTTATAATCAATTGTAATATTATGGACTTGGACTCATAACTCAAAGTTTCATGGTTATGCAATCATCAGATGAGTCAAATGGTTGAGATCTTAAAAACCAGAAGTCAAATGGTTGAGATTTTTTAAAAATGGTTGAGATTTTAAAAACCAGTAGTTTTTTAGCGTTTATATAAACGTGAAGCGTTTTCACGTGATGGGATAATATAAAGCTAAAAATTGTTTTTTTAAACTGTGGCTTGTCTAACGTTTATGTGATGTGGATCATGTTTTATTTTATATAAAATAAAATAGATGAATAAGTAAATAACGTCTGTTTATCTTAGCAGTTTCATGTTGAATGTATTTTGTGATTTTCTTAACGCGTTTACTTTCACCTGTTGATATCATTAGGTGCTTGTATTAACCTTTATTAACTGTCGTTGATGTCACGAAATCACATGAGTAGCACGTTGATAGATTGTGGTAAATTTAGTATGTATATGGAATCTGTTTAAGTTTTTTTACTTCAAATTCACTGCCTGCTTAGATAATTTACCAGAATGAAAATAACGCTCAGTGATGAGGTCCAGAATTCTGTGGAGGGTGATCCGGTCTCCTAGCCACATTGATCGATTTACATTCTCTGAGAGAGGAACAATGGTGTTCACATCAGCGTGTCTTATAGATCGTAAACCTCACAGGCAGTTGAATTTTTGTCATAGCTGGGTACAAGTCCAAGTTGTTTCCTTTTGAGTTGCTTTTGTGGGTGATATATGCTCCCTCCCCACTACAGACACCCAGAGGGCATTCTTCATCTTTTGTACTATTTATAAATATTCAATAAATTAAATTAATAAATAGTTGCTATAAACTTAAGAAATATTAACAAAAACAAATTGTTGATGGTTGAAAGTTATATTGGGGGTAAAAAAGTGGACATGATTTTGTTAAAAAAATGTGTCAAATCATGGACCAATTCAGAACAAGAAATTCAGTAATTTCTTCACCATTTTTTTTATTGTTGAAGCAATTTTGATAAAACTTGGAATTCTTATGTAAAATTGTATGGTCTTTCTAATTCTGCACTCAAATTATATGTATAGCTATATCATTAAAATATAAATAAATGAATGAAATAAATTGTGAAAATACTGAATTTTAACTAACAAAAATTATAAATTTATTTATGATTTAGAATTAACTAAAAATTAAAAATAGTCTTAATTATAATAGAATTGTAAGAATTTACTTTTTAAACTTGTTAGAAAAAAAGAAAAAAAAATCAAGATAAAATTTACGATTTTATAGATTTCTAGAACTTGAAATTAGTATGTTTGGCAAAATACTATCTTTTAAGGTTTGGTTAATGGCATATCAACCATTGTGGGCTAGTTAATGCCAAAGCCATCCTTGTAGAAGAACAGTAGTTATACTATTTATATTTTAATCCATAGATATGGGGATTAGGGGATACATACCTTTTCTAAGGGTATTAGTCTGGGTAATCTTGAACTTTAAGTGACTAAATTCCTACTATAAAATTGTACTTGAGCATTATTTAAACTTAATTGTTACTAAATAGACATGTGATATGAAACTTAGAATTTCATCAATTAATTAGATATTTTCTGTATGTAGTGTTTGTTTGTTTTTTTTTTCTTTAAAGATTTTTTGGTCGAATTTAATTGTTTGAAATGTATTAAAAATAAATTACATATGTAATATATTTTGCATATTACATATGTAATTTATTTTTAATTTATTCTAAACAATTAAATTCTGCCAAAAAATCTTTAAAGAAAAATAAAAAAAAGAAGTCAATGAGATTGATATCCCTTTTTTTTTGTTTTGTTTGGGAAAAAATGGGAAGTAAATAGTCTGTCATTATCAAATCGCTGTAAATGATACCCTTTTTTTTTTTTCCAAATTGTTCAAATCACTGCGTGTTTTAACACGAAAATATCATAAAATGTCTATTTAGTAACAATTAAGTTCATCTTAAATAATGCGTAAGAATAATTTTATATTAGGAATTTAGTCATTTAAAGTTCAAGATTACCTTAGTCTGACACTAAACATAATAACACAACTGGAATAACTGGGAACTAAAAAATCTCTTCAAAGTACAAAATTCTCAGTTGGAACTGAAAGGTAAAAAAAAAATAAATAAATAAATAAAAAAAAAAAAAATATCAAGAAAATCTAATAATTCTATAAATTTATAGAACTGGAAACTGAATTAAAAATCTCTATAGAGTATATACAATAGGGTAGGTCGATTTTTCACTTTTTAAAAATATCAAATTGTCCATCTATGCCAAAGTTGTGTGTTAGCATACTGAATACTGATACCAAAAATGAGATCTTTTACTTGTACCATTGTCTGAGGAAATAGCATCAAAGATCATCTACTAAAATGCACTAAAAATCCTCATTTTCTAAAGGCTAAATTTTGCGAAAACTAGGATTTTTAGTGCAATTTAATAGACGATCTTTGATGCTAAAAGAAATTCAGTAATTTCTTCATTTCTTTATTTTTGGAACAATTTTGATAAAACTTTGCATTCTTATGTAAAATTCTATGTTCTTTCTGATTTTGCACTCAAATTGTATGTATCTATGCTGTGACCAATTATTTAAAGAATAAGAGGTACCGATAGCAGTTTTTTTTCTAAGTTTACCACAAGATTATTGAACATTTTCATTTTTATACTGCATGTATACATATATATCTTATTATAATGGAGATTGTGGGTTTGTTTGTCTGTAGCCGAAACTATGTTACTATACAAATCACAATTCCCTTTAGTTATTTACATCACATTCTCTATGATTTTATTTTTATTTAAACCTCAATTATTAATAAAATTGTTTTACATCATTAAGACTGTTGACCATATCTACATACTAATAACATGCAATTGTATTTATATACACAACAAAAGAGAAGTTTACAGTTTGAATGGGAAGGCTAATTTGCATATTGATTTTAAAAATTTGATTTTAATAAATATATGCTTGGTATTATTGATTTCTAATTGTTAGGTTTTATCTTATTGAATATGAGCAAAAACCTTGGGGATAAATCTTAAAATAAATCCATTAACAAGAAGAAATAACTGTAATATTATTCTTTACTTCCTATTTTAACTAAATAGTTAAATTAGGAAAATGTACCAATGAAAGACGGGAGTAATGGAAAATGATGGAAGAGTTAGTTTCAAAGTTGTTATATTTTTCAATCATACCCCCTCTGTTCCAAATCTTTTTATCTGCATTCTTATTCAGTTTCATTAGCCTTTCTAATTTAATATGATATTTTATTATATTAAAACTTAAATACTTGCACCCGGAGGGTGCATATATTTGCTAGTAATATTAATTTAAATATATAACATCACTTTGAACTTAAAAATACATTTCTAAATGCTCATGTTGAATTACATAAAATAAATAGAATACCTATTTACATATGCTTTTACACAAACCCGGTCCATGTGTGCTGAGTTTTGTTTACATTTCTCGTAAATTTAAGTTTTTTTTCTTCTTCAAAATTGAAACTTTGACGAAGAAACCCTGACGGTTAAGCAACATCTAAATAACACATTACATATGAAAATAATTCTGAGACTATCTTCTATTAGTGATAGAGTGCTTTTTTTTTTTTTGCTTATCTTATACTTTTTGAAGAAATTTCTTAACTTTTGTCTATCACATTTTGGTTTCAAAATGTCAGAAAAGAAAAAAAACATGTTCCTACTTGTATTTTAAGGTGTGTGCTAATTGAATGTAAAATTTCAAGAATATTGATAATTAGCCACTTTAATTTTACGAAATAATTTACCGTATAATTTTTATTCAAAGAAAAAAAATCTTATTTTGTGTTTACGGCGGTTGGAAGACTCACCATGAAAAATAATGCAATGGATAAAATTACATAAAAATCATATATTTAGAAAGATTATTTTCTTTTCTTTCCAGCCATATAAATATTTTAAAGATTGGATAAAAAATACCCTATAAATTGTGATTTAAACAGATTAAGGTTGGAATTTGGAAATGTCCAACACAATCAACGAAACAGCTGGTGTTGCTAGTATACTAACACACAACTTTCTCATAGATGGACAATTTGACATTTTAAAAAAGTGAAAAAAAAAAAAAAAAAAAAAAAAAAGAAGACCTCCCCTAATATACAAGCTTTTCAGTTGTAATTGACAGAGGTAGTAAAAAAAAAGAAAAGAAAAAAAATTTCCACCCTCTTTTTAAAGGGTTGTTTCACTAATAATAAAATATTCAATAATATAATACATGAGACTTTAAAAAAAAAAAAACAATCACAAGAAAAAAAAACAATCACAAGAAAAAGAAAGAAAAATTTAAAAAAAGACAAGAAAGTTGATATACTTGATAATCCTTTATATAACCATGAACATTTTCCCCTGCCTGCCTTCCAGAGGCAGAAATAGGGTTGAAGTTATCTCCCCTAAATTTTAAATAGAGAACCCGGTGGTGTAGAGAGAGAGATAACAAGAGAGCAAGCAAGGCATTCTTCAAACTTTTACAGAGGTCATTCAGTAGAAGAAAGAAATGAACTAAAAGTTGTTTGGTGTCTATGCATGTGTGTGTGTGTGTGTGTGTGTGTGTAATATATAAACGATAGGAGAGTAAATTGTTTTTGGTTTCCTTTCTTCATTTCTACTCTTTTTGTCGTACCAAGAAAACACGGCTTTGAATTTAATTTTATGACATGTTCAACCAGCCTTTTAGTTTTGTCAAAACAGTTTCAGGAATACAACGATCCACGGGTGTTGCCAAGTCTTTGGTAAAAAAAAGCTATACAGCAGCATCTGATTGCAAACATGACCACATTTTTGGTTGGTAAGAATACATTAAGTGTTTTTGGGATTTCAAGCAAGAAGTCTTTTATCCATAGAGAGGCAAAAAAATATATATTAAGACTTTTTTTTTTTTATTTTTTTTTTTTAAATTTTACCATTTTATGAACAATTAGAATGACAAGTTACGCTACTTGGCTATCACTTTTAAAACAGTTCCTTTAGTAATGCTGATACAACAAAACTATTCAAACTGAACTAGTTGACAAATGACGTTTATTGATATTCAAATGCAATTATGGTATTTTAGGCATGGCCAAAATTTCACGTTTTTTTCCTCACCCTGCCTCATGAATTAAAATTAAACAAAACTTTAAAAAAATTAAAAATTAAAAAAAATGAATGAAACTTAAGTAATTTTTGCTGTATCATGAAGAGGAACGATTAAAACAAAATTTTTAAAAAAAAGAAGAGGAAGAATTTTTTAAAAATTCAAAAAAATGTAAAAATTATTTTTTTAGTCTTTAAAACAAGAATTTTATAAACTAAAATCTGTATGACGCATTTTTGCCATTTTTCTCTCTCTTGAAGACATGCTCTTTTTAAGGTGATTATTTCATTGTTATGATTAAGAAATTTAAAAAAAAAAAATTTTATAAATAAGTTTAGGCTCTGTTCTGAAGGAAAAAAAAAATTAAGTGAATTTACAATTCTTTAATAAAATTTTAAAGAAAGGGTGATATTCTGTTGTACTGAAATTTTGGCCTTACCTATGATATCTAGATATTTTAGAATCTTGTGAGTTGGCAAAAAAGTCAAAATATAAACATCAATTATTTCTTTGTAAAATAACAATTTCATAAAGCATTGGAATTGCTTTCTCTTCCGCCCCCTTACTTCCAAGAAATCCAATGATTATGTTTTTGTTTTCAAATCCAAGGAACAGTCTGCAAATGATACCAAAGGAACAGTCTGCAAATGATACCAAAAAAAACAGCCCCTCCCAACAACCCCTTGCACATTTTAATCTGTTGGTTTCTAGTCAGTGACATTGCATCTTGTCAAATATTTTTCATACAATCTTTTCAGACTTAAGTAGTTCTACTACAGTAGTGGACAAAAAAAAAAAAAAAAAAAAAAGAACCATTCTTTATTATTGTCACAAATCTTAATGAAACTTCAATGACTTAGACTCACATAGGGAGTGATTATTTTCCTTGATTATTGTTGTCAAAGTTCCCTTAGTCATAATTTTCTATTTGATATTGTAGTTTGTGTTTAAGTCCTTTGCTAATAGCAAGTAAATAGAGTTTGAAAAGGGTCAAGTTGTGACATACAAAGATTGTGGATTATCACTTTACAATATTGCAAAGAAATTGAATCATCATTCATCAATTGATATTTTTGTCAGAAATTATAAGAAAACTGAAAAATTATCATCAAAAAGAAGATTGTGTCCACAAGAGAAATAACACTGCATCTGATGATAATTGATACCCCATCAAATATTAAGTGGACATAAGTTGTCCTAACTTGTTACAAACTATATCAATTATCTTAAGTTTTTTTTTTAAATGTCAGCTGTGTCCTTTTTTGTCCAATACTGTAGGTACATCAATGTCTACAAATAAAGAGGTATAAAGTTATCACAAAATTTAATATTAAACTCAAAAACATTGCCGTGCAGATAGAATTCTTTCACTATTGTTCAAAGGCACAAATAAGTTCTATTTGGTATGGAACTAAACTTTGGTACTATTAAAACTAACAAATTATTCATACATTTATTTACAAAAACAAACTAGTTAGCATTAATAAGAAAATAAATAACTACCAAAATCTAAATACCTTTCACATTACAAGATTCATTTAGGTTTACTTTTGTTCAAAAAAAGAAATTATTTTTTGCGGATAACAAAAGCTAAAAAAGAAGGCACTGCTTAATATCCCAACAAACAACTTAATGTCCATTATTCTCTCCTTGACACTTTTGGCACTTCAGAAATGAAGAGTTCCACAAGCAAAGCCTCATCGATTTAGATGCATCTAAACATAAACTTACAGTCAGTTACCCTGGTGTTTTAGAGCAGTACAACAAGTAAAATAAATGCAAGACATGAAAAAAACTGTTTCAGTCAACAAATATGTGTGTGTGTGTTTTTATATATATATATATATATATCTGTGTGTGTGTGTGTAGAATAACAAGAGACATTTGAAAAATAAGTGTGCAAAGACAATCCAGCCATATTTGTTATTTGGGCAAAAGACAACTTGAAGAAAATAAGTAAACCATAGTGAGGTGACAATGTGTCGATGAAGCAGTTGACAATATCTATATCCAAGTTATAGACAACAGTGCAGTTACACTATCATATCGAAGGGCAGAGATCACTAAGAAAACCATCCACTAATCGTGCGTTCGAGGAGACTCAAGATATTGTGAACAGTCCAAATAGCACAGGCAGGAACAGTGTGAGTAAGAGGCAGGTTCGTTTGATAGGAGGTACATTTTTTTTCTTTTTTTTTTGTTTCTTTTCAGAATTACAAACAGATAGACCAAGCAACAGACAGAGTCAAGAGATCACAAGGTTTCTTGTTTGTATTTTCTTTTCTTTTTTTTTTTTTGTGTGTGTGTGTGTTTTTCTTCTGTCAAACTTGGTAAGATTTTGGCAAGTGTCCAGTCTGAGGGGTGAGGGTAGAATTTTGACCCTTGAAGTCATCAAAAGCCCAAATTAAAAAAATAAATTAAAAAAGTGAAAATTTATTGTAGCCTTTAAAGCTCTGAGTGCAATCAGTGCTTTTAAGTGGGAGTTTTATGATAAAGGGAGGAGGAGGAGAAAACCAGGTGATGTTATTGACCACTTAATTACGGTTAAGGTAGAGGAGAGTCTGTCAATTTTTGAAGGGGAACCAAAACAGTTTCTAAAGGGACAGTAAAAGCATTGGCTTAAACCTGGGAACAAATACAAAATTTGATTGGATAGATTTTTGGACCAATCACCAAAGAGATAATCCATTTAATGTATCACGACAAAAGACTGACTACCAAGACCATGGAAAATAGTTGACACAAAATCTAATAGGAACATATAAGCTTTGGTTAGACTGTTGTGTGTAAAAAAGGGGGGGGGTGTTGTGTGTGTGTGTGGGGGGTGAATATGTATCTTTTAACACTCAATAGTTCAGAAGATTTAACTTATTCCCTGTTATTTCCCCTCCTTCATCCAAGTAGTAATAATAGCCAGGGCTTGTGTCTATGAACATGAATGCGCACGTGTGTGTGTGTGTGTGTGTGTGTGTGTGTGAATTGAGTTGGGAGTTTTTACATCTCCTTATTTGATCAGCATCCAAATAATGCACTTAATGACACAATGATGAAAATGATGAGATCAACAGTTTTTTTAAAAGTTTTTTTTTGCCCAGTCTTTAAACTCTTCCAAAAGCTTTCGTTTCTATTCCAAACATTTTTTTTTTTTTTTTCAAAAATCTAATTTAACTTTTTTTTTCCTGCTTCTTTTCCGTCCTGGAATGTTCTCCAGTAAAAAAAAAAAACCCATTAGAGTTCAAAAAGTGTACCTCTGGAATGTTCCTTCAGAACCAGTGGTAATTTAATTGTCCCACCACAGGGGACTTCCTTCATTTAAACACTGTGCCAATGGCTTACCAGATTCAAATCTGAAATCAGAAAGAATACTCATTTCTTGACTCGGCCGAACAACGACCAAATCAAAAAAAAAAAAAAAAAAAAAAAAAAGAGAAAAAAAAATTTAAATTCAGAAATAAATAAATAAAATGAAAAATAAATAAATAAAATATAAATTTAAATATAAAAAAAAAAAAAAATGACTTTTTATCAATTAAGGCAAGAACATAATTTCATGCCTATGTGTTTGCGGGTACGTATGCGGATTTTGATTGCCTCAGAGGAACATTTTTTTTTAATGGAGAGCTGAAATTTTTAAAAAAGAAAAAAAAAAAAAAAAGAACACATGGGCTACTTTAAGGATTATAATACACAATGCTGGATGACATCTTTGTCCGATTTTGATTGGCTTATAAAGTTTGAAGGAATGCATTACTGACAGAATTGATGGCAAATGTTGAAAAAAAGTCTAAGAATAAATATGATTTCTTAATTGAAAAATCAAAAAGTTCATTAGGGCAAAGCTTTCAACATTTTCCAGTAATTATCTGTTTTGAATTGAAAAACTGTTGAAAATACAGGCATCATCAAATATCAACAACACAGTCATTTCTCATTTACAATTGAAGAAAGATTTGTTATTGTTTAAGTAGAACTAAACGGGGGCGGGGCGGGTGTAAAGAATCAGCAGGTAATAAGTTTAAGAATACCTATGAAGCTTATTTTGGTGGGTTGATCTAAAGTTATAAACAATGGGGGTCTTTTATTTTTTGACTTTACTTAAAAAAAAGAAAAAAAAAAAAAAAAAAAAAAAAACAAAGAATAAAAAAAATTAAAAGAAAAAAGAAAAAAAGAAAAAAAAAAAAGAAAAAAAAAAAAAAAAAAAAGAAAAAAAAGAAAAAAGAAAAAAAGAAAAAAAAAAAAAGAAAAAAGAAAAGAAAAGAAAGAGAAAAAAGACCCCTCTCCGAAAAAAAAAAAAAAAGGAAAGGAAAAAAGACAAAAAAAAAATGAACAGAAAAAAAAGGGACAGGAAAAAAAAAGATAAAACAAAAAAAAAAAAAAAGAAAAAGAAAAAGAAAAAAAAAAAAAAAAAGCAAAGAAAATAAAGGAAAAAAAAAAGGAAAAAAAAGGAAAGAAAAAAAGGAAAAAAAAAGGAAAGAAAGAAGAAAAAAAGAAAGAAAAAAGAAAAAAGAAAGAAAGAAAAAAAAAGTATTCTTCAACTGTAAATCCAAACGGCTGATGTTGTGTTTGAAGACCAACGTTGTTACTCAACATTAATTTTGTGTGTGTGTATTTATGTATGTGTATATGTGTGTGCGTGTGTGTGTGTGTGGTAGTGGTAGTAGTGAAATTAAGGAGAAGACGATGACTGGAGAATGCAGAATCTGCCATCTATGCTCCCTAATAGTGCAAATAGCAGACACACATACACACACATTGCAGAGTTAAAGCATCTCGGGTTTTCTCTCTCTTACATGGGGGGACGGATGCTCATCTGGAAAGAAAATTTTTTAAAAAGATTGTTAGGAAGTGAAACCACTTTGAATCTTTATACAACAAATGAGAAACACATGTAACAAAGTATTAAAAAAAATAAAAAGTAAAGAAAACAAAAACAAAACAAAAGCATAATAGTAGATAAAAGCAATTTATATACACCCCTAAAAAGAAAAACAACACAACAAAACCCCCTTAAAATAACTGGCATCATAAAGAGTCATAAACAGAGACATGTGAGGAGGAAGACATCTGATTCTTAAGTATAGCAACATCTATATGGGACAAATACAGTTTAATATCTTAGGTTTGTTATTGATAATGTTACTGAAAAAGTAGGCTGTGGAGTACAAACACAAAACCTTTCACTTTGACTCCTCTTTATATAATTAATTCATAATAAATATAAAACCATCATTTTTTTATTATATATACTAGCAAATATATGCACCCTCCGGGTGCAAGTATTTAAGATTTAATGTAATATTATATTAAATTAAAAAGGCTAATGAAACTAAATAAGAATGCAGATAAAAAGATTTGAAACAGAGGTTGTATAATCAAAAAATAGAACAACTGAAACTTACTCTTCCATCACTCTCGTCTTTCATTGTTATTTTTTCTAATTTAAGTATTTAGTTAAAAGAGGAAGTAAAGAATAAAATGACAGTTATTTTATCTTGTAATGGATTTCATTTAAGATTAATTGAAGAGATTTTTGCTTTAGAAATCAATAATACTAAGCACATATTTATTAAATTCGATTTTTTAATATTAATATGCAAATTAGCCTTCACGTTCACACTGTAAACCGCTATTTTGTTGTATATATAAATATAATGCATGTTGTCAGTATAGACAGTATTAATAATGTAAGACAATTTATTAATAATTGAGGTTTATATAAAATAAAATCATGGAGAATGTGATGTCAATAACTAAGAGAATTGTGACTTAAGTAGGAATATAGTTTCGGTTACAGACAGAAAAACACACAATCTCCATTATAATAAGACTAGCAAATATATTCACCCTCCGGGTGCAAGTATTTAAGTTTTAATGTAATAAAATATTGTATTAAATTAGAAAGGCTAATGAAACTAAATAAGAATACAGATAAAAAGATTTGCAACAGAGGGAGTATAATAAAAGATTTGAAACAGAGGGAGTATAATAAAAAATGGAACAACTGAAACTTACTCTTCCATCACTCTCGTCTTTCATTGTTATTTTTTCTAATTTAAGTATTTAGTTATAAGAGGAAGTAAAGAATAAAATGAGTTATTTTATCTTGTTAATAGATTTCATTTAAGATACATTGAAGAGATTTTTGCTTATATTCATTAAATAAAACCAAACAGTTAGAAATCAATAATACTAAGCATATATTTATTAAATTCGATTTTTTAATATTAATATGCAAATTAGCTTCCCGTTCACACTGTAAACCGCTATTTTGTTGTATATATAAATATAATTGCATGTTGTCAATATGTAGACATAGTTAACAGTATTAATAATGTAAGACAATTTTATTAATAATTGAGGTTAAATAAAAATAAAATCATGGAGAATGTGATGTCTATAACAAGAGAATTGTGATTGAGTAGGAATATAGTTTCGGTTACAGACAGAAAAACACACAATCTCCATTATAATAAGATATATATATATATATATATATATAGTGAAAAATTTGAAAATAAAATGTGTGATATTTATTCAGCCAATGCTGCAGTGTTTCAACCTGTTTAGTAGATCTACTTCAGGGCTTTTGATGATATAAGGAAAAGTAAAATTTATCACAAGAATAATAAGGAGACTATGATAGTTTTTGTTGATCAGTTTGTTTAAAATGTGAAATGCAAACAGCCTTGTCCATCCAACTACTCTCCCTCCAGCTATGTGTAAATAGTAGAGCAGACTGGGCTTTTTAACCTTGGTATGGCAACCAGTCTAGAAGGAAACCACTGAATTCAAATCTTTTAAACTCTAAAAAAAAATTGACCTTGTGTCACATCCTACTCATATGTATATATTTAACATAGGATTTTATTGGATTGCCTAGTATTCTATATAATATCCAACATTTCGTTTTAGCAATGTACAAAATAAGTTTGTTTGCTTTGGATCATATATACTTTACCTAGATATTCTATATAATGTTCAGCATGTTCTTTTTAACAATGTATGAAATAAACTTTACCTATATATAAAAATATACTTTACCTAGGATTTAAATAGAATACCTAGGCATTTATAAAGAAGTTGTGTCTGTTTTGGTATGTATGTGTCAACACATAACTCAGAAAATAGACGTCATTGAGCATTAAAATCGTACATACACTTTAATATGTTTATATAAGGAAATGTATAAAATTTCATTTTTGATTTTTATTGTTAATAATAATTCAATAAGAAACAAAAAAAAAAATCAATCAACTTGTAGAACTCTTCACAGTTTTTCATAATAAGTACAAAAAGTACAAATACATTTTTTTTTCACTGTAACTCAGCAGGCAATTAAGAACTGAATTTAAATTTTTTGTCAAATTTCATAGAACAAAAATACACTAATTTTTAATCAGTGCAACTAAAAAAAATGTTTTAAAAGGAAAACTATTCATGGAATAAACAAATAATTTTCAGCATTATCTGCGTTATTCGGACTATTGTCCCCATCTTTATTGTTATTTGTACAACGTTTCAGCCGATATGCCCTCCGTCATTTTTCAGGTATTTCTTGTCGGACTCGAGAACCTTCTTTTCGAACTCGGGAACTTTCTTGTCGTAATCAGGAGCCATCACGGAACTTTGAACCTAACCCTTTATCTAGTTCACGGGGGTATCCTGTTCTCATTCCGCTAACCATAGCTGGGGTAGGAGTTGTGTTAATTATTTTTCTAACTGCCTCTACTCAGGATTGAAATCGGGATCCAGAGATAACTGTCACTTAGAACTGTCTTAACCTAACTACCTTATCCACTAGGCCATTTGTCCAATTGGTAGTTAGGTTAAGACATTAAGAAGGTTCCAGAGTCCAACAACAAATACCTGAAGAAGGCCGGAGGGCATATCTGCCGAAACGTACAAATAACAATGAAGATGGGGACAATAGTATGAATAACGCAGATAATACTAATCTTCAAGCCTCATCTCAAACATTCAGAGAAAAAATAATTTTCATTTGAATTAATATGTGAAATTCCCTTACAAATAAAGACACATGTTTAATTGTTAGCTTCTTTTTATTGTTAATTTTTAGAGGTAAAATAAAAAAATTAGATGAATATGTTTTTTTATCAAGTAAAAACTGTATTTAAATTTTTGTCATACGTACAAAAAAGGTTTTCAGAAATACAAAATCATGTTTTAAAACATTCATCATGAGGTTAGTGCTATATTTTTAGAAATTATATTTTAAATGTGGAAAAAAAAAAAAAAAAAAAAAAAAAAAAAAACAATTTCTAAAATAAACATTGTAATATGCAAATTCTTGGAAATTAAAAAAAAATTTGATAAAGAATTTCCAAAATTATTTTCCTCTTCTCTTCTCTCTCATTCCCTAGTATTCCTAAAATCCTTTTAGTCTGGTCATGGACTGGGTACTTCTCCTAGTTCTATATAATGTCAGTGATGTTGATAGCTTTTTGATTTAATGTGTCCAGGGATGCATATATTTGATTTGAATCAGTCCCCAGGAAATTTGATGGGTCCCAACGAAAGTTTCTTCATAAATTGTAGGTTTGGTTTGGTTTGGTTTGTTTTACGGTATATCAACCTTTAATGCCGACAAAGCCTTCAAATAAATTTATTCTTAATGGATACACAATTTTTTTTTATAAACACAGTTTTCTATTCAACCCATAGATGGGACCCTCACAGGTACTATCACTCTGGGTCAGAGTGGACCAGGGAGCTATGGTAATGAATGGGTGTTCCACATTCCCCAGAACTCCAAAACTAGAACCTCACCATCATATAGAGTTTAATGTCATTCCCGGGACATAAAGACCCTCAGCCACTGCCTTCTAGCACATATATGATAAAAAGGGTTGGGGCTTGCCATGAGGGCAATATGGTTGGGTCAATCCTGTAGGTGCTAGGGCTTGACGTGACCAGCTGATTGATATAAATTGTAGGGGTTTTATTTATGATCTGAGGAAACAACTAAAGTCGTTTAACTCCTACCTTGTAACTTATCCTGTGTAATTCGTTTTTAAGAAACTATTGAAATGTATTTATTGTTAGCTTGAAATGGTGAGGATGAAAAAAGAAAAACACTGGGATGCATGGATATTATTTTACTACGTCCTTTTAGATTTTAATGTGTCATGGACACAGGACGTGTACCTATCAGCATCTCTGAATGTCCAGCCCGGACCATATTACCTTTAGGCACCCCTTTTTGATCTTGATTAAGAATGTTTTTCATTTACACCGTCAATATCGAGTTAAGGTTATAATTTTCTTTTTTAAATCTAAAAATCGTCTGTTAAAACAACCGGATATTGACGGTGTAAATGAAAAACATGTTCTTTCTTAATTGAGATCAAAAAGGGGTGCCTAAAAGTCATATGGTCCATCCAGCCGTTTTTTTATCAATATATGAAATAAACTTATTTCATCCTGACCTTATATACTTTACCTAAGATTTTAATAGAACACCGAGGAATTCTATACAATGTTAAGGATTTGGGGGTGGGTAGGGGTAAGCTTGACAGTGACAACAGGAATTGGATATTTTGTTGACTTGAAATCTAAAACCAAAACTAATTAAAAAATATAATAGAAATGAGAAAATTTAATTAGCAAATTGGAAGAGGAAACGTCAACTAAAAAAATATTCTGATGAACATCATTTTAATTTTCTGTTTATTGTAGCAGTCAAGGAGTGTGCTAGCTGTTCAAGAATAAAAACATCGGTTCATAACATACAAGTGCAGTGATGCTGATAGTTTTTTGATTTCATGCATCCTGGGATGTACATATTTGCTTTGAAGGAGTCCCCAGGAAAATTTATGGGACCCAACTAAAGCTGTCTAACTCCTACCTTGTAACCTATCCTGTGTAATTCATTTCTAAGAAACTATTGAAATTTATTTACAGTTAGCTTGAAATGGTGAGGGAAGAAAAAAAAAGAAAGACTCTGGGATGCATGGATATGATTTTACAGAGTCCTTTAAGATTTTTGTTCATCAGAGACACAGGACACGTACCTATCAGCATTTCTGCAGGTGTGAAAGTGAAAGTGGATTTGTGATCGCTTGATCCTGGATAGGATTATAAAACTGTTAATCATCATTCCTGTATGAATGATGAAAAGAAATAAACTAACATGTCCCATTTCTCGGAAATTTTTGAGATGAGGCTTGATAATTATTTGGTTTGGTTTTGTTTTACAGCATATCAACCTCATTGTGTAATGCCGATAAAGTTTTGAAATAAATCAATTCTTAATGGATAATACAATTTTTTTATAAATACATTTTTCTATTTAATCCATAGATGGGACCCTAACAGGTACTACCACTCCGGGTCAGAGTGGACCAGGGAGCAATGGTGATGAAGGGGTGCTCAAAATTCCCCAAACCTCCAGAACTGGAACCTCACCATCAGATACAGTTTAACGTCATTCCCAGGATATGTAGACCCTCAGTCACTGCCTTCTAGCACCCATATGATAAAAAGGGATTGGGGCTTGCTATAAGGGCAATAGGGTTGGGAAAATCATATAGGTGCTAGGGCTTGACGTAACCAACCGATTGATCGGAGGGGGCCTCTCCGACCGCCTGTCTAGCCCAAGATAGGGCCGCTTGATAATCAGTATTATTTGGATTATTTGGACTTTTGTCCTCATCTTCATTGTTATCTGTACAACATTTCGACCGATGTGACTGAATAAATGATTACGTTCAAAGTTCCGTGCTGGTTCCCGATTATGAAAAGAAGGTTACCGAGTCCGAAAAGAAGGTTTCCGAGTCTGAGAAAGTTCCAGAGTCCAACAAGAAATACCTGAAGAAGTCCGGAGGGCACAACATTGTACAGATAACAATGAAGATGAGGACAATAGTTTGAATAATCCAAATAATACTAACATATCCCATGTTCAAAATATCCACATTTGTTTCATATCGCTTTCTTTATGAAAGGCCAACCTTTTACATGGGTTTTCAGCAGTTATTAGAGAAAGGAGGAAAATTCCTACATATCATATGATGTATCCCAAACGGGTTAAAAAAGTGCTAAAGTTCTAAGCTGTAACTTTTTAACAAACTCAAATGTGATAGTAGTAATATCTCATCTACAGAAAGCGATATGAATATATGCATGTGAGGCATAAACTGCTATAGACAAATTATTGATCATATGGAAACCTGATCTTTCTGATAAGACAAAGCTAGAATTCTTCCAAGCAGTAGCTGTGTCTGTGCTACTGTATAGCCGCACTACCTGGACTAACAAAACACTTGGAGTAAAAGCTGAATGGGAACTGTACAAGGATGATATGTGCCATCTTGAACAAATTCTGGAAGCAGTACCCAACAAAAGGGTAGCTGTACGACCACTTATCACACAAACCATTCAGGTAAGATGAACAAGACATTCTGGACACTGTTGCAGAAGCAAGGACGAACTCATAAGTGATGTTCTGTGGGCACACACACATGGACAGAGCAGTGTGGATCGGCCAGTAAAAAAACATTGATCAGCTCTGTGAAGACACTGGATGCTGTGCTGAGGACCAGCCAATAGCAATGGCTGATAGGGACAGGTGGCAAGGAAGCGTCATGGAAATCCATGCTGTCGGTATATGATGATGATGATGATGATAATTAACTAATCAGGGCCCAGACATCCACTGATAATTCCAGCCTATTGTTTTCACTATTATATTCTCAAACCCACACAGAAATTATTTTGACCTTTGATCTCTAGTCTGAGTCATGAGACAGGTGTTGAAATCTGAGCCAATTTCACTCAGTGCCTAACTATCTATACATATATAAAGGGCAGTTGGTGTGTGTGTGTGTGTGTGCACATATGTATGTCCGGATGAAACTACAAAAATAAAACAATTAATGACAAAGTAAAATATATATATACACATTATATAGATCTCGGCATGGTTATATGTAATTTTGTGCCTTATCACTCAGCAGGAGATACAGTTAGTATATTCTAAGCCTTGCCGACAAGGTGAGATAACTAGCTTAGCATGTGTAAATTCCAAAATAATTTAATTAAAACTTTGAATGTTAAAATTAATATGTTAATTAAAACTTCATGATAAAATATTTTTCATAAAGTAATTCCCCTTTTAGGGCTCCAATTTTTTTCAATGTTAGATTGCATGACTTTAGGAAAAACGTAGATAAAATATATATTTATGTACGTGAGTATTTATGTATGGAGGCTAGTGGTTAGAGTTGTGGAAAATGGACTCGTCGATTCGAGTTCAATTCCTAGACGAAGCTGTTGGCATTTCACATAGCGCTAATACTCTTGGGGAAAGGTATGAATCCATATATTATCCCTCCAGCTATGGGTTAAATAGTAGGGCAGACTGGGCCCTTCAGCCTTGGGTAGGTAACCAGTCTAGGAGAGGGATTACTCTGAATTCAAAATTCCTGAGGTTGGTCATTGATTGGGTTTGTGGCAACCCTTGATGCACCAATTCTTTCCTATCGACTGTGCCAAAAAGTGTGGATGGTCCAACACAAGCCTTCACCACTATAAACAAATCACTGTGTGGATGTTCATTGTATGAACACTCATACATGGAAATCGACGGGAGTAGTCCATCATTGATGTATATATGTATATGTGTGAAATGTAGTTTAGCGTGTCAGATTGTATAAAGTGCTACTGGTAACTCAGTAACACCTGTTTCATATTCGATTCATCAGCAACTAAAACGTTGTCCCACTGAGTTTATCTGGTGTGGAGGGTGGCTAGACATCCTGGATGACAAAAATCAAGACCTACTAAAGGGCAGAGGATACATTTTGCTTAAAGGCCATTTAGCATATTATTTCTGGAAGTGTTGGACCTCTTATTCTTTGACAGGTTAACCAACTAAGAGAAGGAAAACTCTGATATAATACCTGTAAGTAAAAGTAAAGTCGAAAGGCGGCCTAAAGTCGGTATCAGCCAGTCAGCAAGGGAGTCTATCCCCTTTTCAATAGCACTAGACCAAGGAGATTATTCGAGCATCTGAGGTGGAGTGCCACACCTACCATCAGCTCCTTACTTTACCGCACAGATCCCTGTGCTACTCATACGCTGAGTTGGTGGCGAGGATCGGTATCGAACTAGGAACCTTGTGGTTTCTAGCCGAACGCTCTACCGACTGAGCTAACCCGGCCCATTAATTGACGTGATTACCAGTTATCTTGCTTCAGCTTGTCACTGGATAATTTAGCTCAGTCGGTAGAGCACTTGACTAGGAATCACAAGGTTCCGGGTTCGATACCGGCCCTTGCCAACTCAGCGTATGAGTAGCACAGGGATCTGTGCAGTGAAGTGAGTGAGGAGCTGATGGTAGGTGTGGCGCTCCACCTCAGATGCCAAAAACAATCTCCTTGGTCTAGTGCTAGTGAAAAGGGGATAAACTCCCTTGCTGTCAGGCTGAGACTGACATTAGACCACCCCGACGACTTTACTTTTTACTTATTCATGTTGTACAAGTGCTGGACCATTATGATACCATGTCCAAATGTTACAGAGTGATCTTTTCATTTACCAGACTTTTTCTTGAAAAAGTCCCATGGCAGTGGGTGTGGTGACGTGTGCATACCTGACCAGTTGGAAGCAGGCAGTTACATATCTATCATTTGGATTATTTGGACTATTGTCCTATTCTTTATTGTTAGATCGTGCAGATAACAATAAAGATGAGGACAATAGTCCAAATAATACAAATTATCAAGCCTCGTTTCAAAAATTCAGAGGGATACATATCTAAGCATGGCAGCAGGAGTCTTATCCTAACATCGCTGTGTTATCTTCCTGTGATGGGGGACTGAATCCAGTGATTACTTTTGTGTCTGGGCAGTCCCTATTTGGGAGAGCACTGCTCACCTAAACTAATGGGATTAGTGCTGGCAAGGGTGCACTAAACATTGCTTGGTGTCTCAACCCTGGTTGGTTTCATGTGGTTAATGGTGGTTCATTATTGGCAGGAAAGTTGTAAGATTTTGAGGAACAGCTGTGATGTGCAAAGATTAAGCAATTGCCATATGTAGGGGCTGGGGTCTTAAGCGCCGCTCGGTCAAAAGTTTAGGTACTGTGATACTATGATTAAGGGAGAACATGGTCAGAAAAATTTAAAAAATAGAAAAAAATAGAATGTGTTAAAGCCCAGGAATAGATAAATGGGTGGGTGGTTGTCCTTTTTACGGACACAAAAGACTAGGCCGTAAAGTTTAAGAGAATTGTACGGCCACCGTGAAGTTAAGCCACTTAGTGATCATATCTTTATGCCTCTAAGTATTAAAAGCAAAAAGGCTATTTTTATGAGGAAATCTCTTTTGAAGAAATTAATGGTCGAAATATTGAAGACACAAAGTCTGAGCATAAGAGTAAGTGCTTTAATTTTAAGGGATAATGTAGTCAGAAAGTCTGAATTGAATTTAAGTGCCAAGCATCTGGGTGGTCAGGCCGTGGAGAGGTGTGGGGTGGAATTTTACATAAATTCAGCTAAGCGTCAGGCCGTGGAGAGGTGTGGAGTGGAATTTTACATAAATTCAGCTAAGCTCCAGCCCTTAAGCAGTTCAGAGCCCGGCCGTTGAGGTGATATTGTCGTTAGTAGCAGCAGAGATAGAAATATCCAGGGATCCCAACAGTGAAGCCAGTAGTCAACAACTTTCTTGCCAGCTGATATAGACTACCACAAACTACACAAGTGTCACAACTTCCTCTTCCATCAGCATCCTGTTATCAAACTTTGTGTTTTTTTTTAATCCTTGTGAATCTGTCTCTGACTCGTGCCCTTCGAATCAACCAGTACATGATATCACAACGTTGGGGTCTAGACATTGTGCAACGAAGGTGCAGGAGTGCAGACCGGGTATTCTCACAGTACAAAAGCCACAAAACTTGAAAAGGGCTTGGGTTTAATGTTTTCTTGGAGACAAACTGACTAGGAATAATTTTTATGCTCACACTTTTTAAGAGAGATTGTCTCACAGACCTAAAACTAAAAAATATTTTGTTTGTTTGGTTTGTTTTATGGCATATCAACCTCGGTGGATTATTTAATGCTGACAAAGTTGTGAAATAAATTCATTCTTAATGCATAATACAATTTTATTTATCAACTCATGTTTTTCTATTTAATCCATAGATGGGACCCTAACAGGTACTACCACTCCGGGTCAGTGGACCAGGGAGCAATGATGATAAAGGGGTGCTCCACATTCCCCAAACCTCCAAAACTGGAACCTCAGATGGAGTTTAATGTCATTCCCAGGACCTGTAGACCCTCAGTCACCGCCTTCTAGCACCCATATGATAAAAAAGGGTTGGGGCTTGCCATAAGGGCAATAGAGTTGGGAAAATCATATAGGTGCTAGGGCTTGACATAACCAGCCGATTGATTGGAGGGGGCCTCTCCGACCGCCCATCTAGCCCAAAATGGAATATTGTAGGTCATGAACTGCTCATCACGATGACGACACAGCTAACGTATGATACTGTGAGACAAATGAAGGTAGCAGGGTGCACGGCCTGAGCAGGGTGCATTCCCAATTGCATTATGACCAGGATATGATCATAACTGGTTCAGCAATGAGGAGGGCACATTCCCACATACTGGAAGATGCAGTGTACAGTTGATTTCATCAATTTGATGTAAACATGTTTTCTTTTGAAGTATAAAAGTGGGACAGTGTGATGCAGAGCAGTTAGCTGGGAAAGGTGTCACAGTGAAAATCGGCAAAGAAAGAGAGACCTGGTGTGCTAGGAATTAACATTTGTAACTTTGCTGATCCAAGTAATAAAGATGTGCATGGATATGAGATGGTTAGGTTCCATTCAGCATGACACATGCCAATTACTGAGGATGGAAGTAGGTAGGTAGATAGTTACAATTGTATTAATATATAGGTTTTTTTCATAATGTTTATAATGAATACTGTTGAGTTTTAAAGTAGTGTCAAGGTAAAATAAAGAAATTAAACACTTGGGTCTGACAGGAATAATAATATTGAAAGTTAAAAACATGGTGAAGAAAAGAGGAAAGGAAATAATGGAATAGAAGAAAGGAGAGGAAAGAAAGAGAGAGAGGAAGAGAGGAGAGGAGAGAGGAGAGGAAGAGAGGAGAGGAAAGAGAGAGAGGAGAGAGAGAGGAGAGGAAAGAGAGAGGAGAGAGAGGAGAGAGAGAGAGGAGAGAGAGGAAGGAGAGGAGAGAGAGAAGAGAGGAGAGAGAGAAGGAAGGAGAAAGGAGAGAGGAGAGGAGAGGAAGAGGAGAGGAGAGAAGAAAGGAAGAGGAAAGAGAGAGAGGAAAGAAAGGAAAGAGGGAGAGAGAGAGGAAGAGAGAAGAAAGAGAGGAAAGAGAGGAGAGAAGAAAGAGAGAAAGGAGAGGAAGAAGGAGAGAGAGAGGAAAGAGAGGAGAGTAAGGGGAGAGTAAGGGAGAGGAGAGAAGGAGGAGGAGAGAAGGGAGGAGAGAGGAAGGGAGAGGAGAGGAAGGGGAGAGGAGAAGGAGGAAGGGAGAGAGAGGAGAGAAGAAGAGGAAGGAGAGAGAAGAGGAGAGGAAGGAGAGGAGAAGAAGGAGGGAAGGGGAGAGGAGAGGAAGAGAGGAAGGGAGAGGAGAGGAAGGAGAGGAAGGGAAGGAAAGAGGAGAGGAAAGAGTATGGTTGCATAGTTGCTTTGTTTAATGGCCTATCAACCTTCATGGGTTATTTAATGCTAAAGTCATCTTTATAGAAGAACAGTAGTGGTGCTATTTAACCCATAGCTGGGGAGAGGAAAAGGGAAGGGGAAAAAGAAAAGAAAGAAAAAAAAGAATAAAAGAAAGAGAGCGTGTCTATATTTACCTGTGAGTTTGATTACGCAGCCTCACAAGTGATGCTTGCCAAGGATTGAAGACTTGCATTATTTCACTTTTTATGCACTCGCCTCCGGTGGATTTGCAGTTGCAACATATTGGCCAGTCCTCGGCCACAATCACAGCACTGTACTGGCGTACAGTTTCTCTTCCGGTGCTGGTCATAATAAAACTTGCACGAATAGCAGTTATTACACTTATCGCAGAAGTACAGCCCTTCTCCATTGTGTTTCTTCTTGATGTGAATTTTCAGAGAGTAAGCTCGATAAAAATTCTTGTCACATTTCGTGCACTGATACTTAGCCTCTTCGTGCGCAGCTATCATGTGTCGTTGACATGCCGATCTATCGGAGAACTCCTTGCTGCACACAGTGCAAATATTGAACGAGTTTAAATGTCTTATGTCGGAGGTTTTGCTCACTGGACTGGCAGTGTCACTATCACTGTCGTCCGAGCTGCTAACGTCATCGGTGACCGTGTACTCTTCCCCGATTGTCTGGATGCCGACGTCAAAGTAGGTGTTCTCTAGCTCCTCGGTCGCTATCACCTGAATCGGAGCGTTCAAGTCGTTCGTTCCGATCAGAGAAGAGTTGTCTTCGTCAATCAGTACCACGCTCGGTTCACTGAATTCTTGCTTTTCTATCGGGATCTCTGGCTCGGCAGCCAGTTCAGTGAGGGTCACATTTTCAGAATCGTTACTCGATTCTGTGGTGATGCCTTCGTTCTCGATTTTCACCGTTACGTCGGTAACCAAACTGATCAGCTGAATCTGCATTTGCCATTCATCGTCCATCTCGTTATAATTGCCGTCGGCAATCGTGTCCCCGTTTTCTGTCTTAACAGTCACGTTTGTAATATCTGTGACCAAATTGTTACAGTCCGGGTTGCCATTAGCAACCATATGCATGTGCCACTCATCATCGATTTCAGCATAGCTGGTGTTGACGATGGTCTCTTGCGGCGAGATGGCATCTGTAGCAGGGAGGCCAGCCATTGACAACGTGTTGTCAAGGATAACCGTATTGTGGTCAGCAGCAGTTGAAGTAATGACTTCAATGTCGGGTTCTTGAATGATCTGGTCCTCACTGCTTTGGTCCATCAGGATCGGCTGATCACTGTCCATTGCACACTTCAGAGGGGGATGTTCCAACATGGCAGCTCAAAGGAGGAGAAGAAAATAATCTAGTCTTTGAGCTGGGCTTTTGGTTTATCTAGACTTGGGTTTTCAGTAAGCCATATTTTACTATTTCAATGTTGAAAATTATCTGAAAAATAAAATGAAAATTAAGGGTAAAATCATTGGACAACTTTTAATGTATGCAGGTATTAAATACTAAGAACTCATGAATTAAGAGAAATTATAATACCAATTATATTTTCCAATTACAACCTCTGTCCCAAAATAGTTGTTACATATCTTCTTATTATAATGGATATTCAGTATCTGTATGTCTGTAACTGAAACTAGATTACTGCTTACGTCCAATACCCCCAGGAATTACATAAGTTTATTAATATATATTAGGGGCTGGGTTAGCTCAGTCGGTAGAGTGTTCGGCTAGAAATCACAAGGTTCCTAGTTTGATACTGGTCCTCGCCAACTCAGCGTACGAGTAGCACAGGGATCTGTGCGGTAAAGTAAGGAGCTGATGGTAGGTGTGGCGCTACACCTACCATGCTAAAAAAAACAATCTCCTTGGTCTAGTGCTATTGAAAAGGGGATAGACAACCTCGCTGACTGGCCGATACCGATTTTAGGCCGCCCCGTTGACTTTACTTACTTTATTAATGAGTATTTGATTTATAATCAAAATCCTTGATTAATACATAGAATAAATATTATTTATTACCGATGTTTTAATGAAAATCTGAGATTTGCCTCAAAACAGCCCATATCTTATTATAATGGACATTCAGTTAAATCGAACTTAATGGACCTAAATTCCATCATCGTATGTCACCCGCTGAAAGAAAAAAATACTAAAAATCAGGGAATTCATCGAATTTAATGAAATTTTCAGTTTTGATATATTGATGAATAAAAGATATAATGCACCAGTTATTTTATTTAAAATATTTTTCAGGTCAGTTAACCGAACTATGTATCTTAAGTTGTAACACAGATTCTCAAAGATACATGGTATAAAGTTAACTGACCTGAAAAAATGTAAACGTTTTTAAATAAAATAACTGATGCATTATATCTTTTATTCATTTATATATCAACACTGAAAATTTCATTAAATTCGATTACTTCCCTGATTTTTGGTATTTTTTTCTTTCGGCAGGGACGATGGTGGAATTTGGGTCCCGTTAAGTTTGATTTAACTAGAAATTCAGTATCTTTATGTCTGTAATGGAAACTAGGTCACTGCTTACATCCCAATACAATAAAAAAAATTCAAGCAAAAAATAAAAAAAAAAAAAAAAAAAAAAATCTATGCATTTGTAATCAAAATCCTTAATTAATACATAGAATAAATATTATTTATTACCAATGTTTCAATGAGATTTGCCTCAAAACAGCCCATATCTTATTATAATGGACATTCAGTATCTGTAAACGAAACTAGGTCACTGCTTATGTCCCAATACAATAAAAAAAATTTAAGCAAAATAAAAAAATAAAAATGAATAAAAAAAATTCATTTTCATACCTAAAATCCAATTCCCTTTAAATTTAATAGTATTTCCCATAGGATTTTGAGGTTAACAAAATGACAAGTATATTTTGAAGTGTACAGTCAAGTACCACATACGATTAAATATTTCCTCAATTACATCTACTTATATACACTGTATTTTTATATGTACAAGGGAGAGTCAAAAATTATCTGCACTCTTGTTCTATGGAAGCCAAGCTCATCGTGGATAATTTGAAGAACCATGAGTAATCTGCAGAGAACAAACTACCTCATCAATGATAACTTGCCAGTTCACCATTATCATCTCTCAAGCTTGCTGAATCTTCTCATCAGTGGTGGAGTTGCAAGGCATCCTGCTCCCTCTTCATGTGTCAGGCATGTCCAGCCACTTTTATACATCTCTATCCACTCATATACTTCTATGCTTTAGTGCACTGTCCCCATATTGTACTAAAAGCCTCTGATGGATATCAGCCCCTGACACTCCTTCCAACCACAGAAATCAGGTCACTTCCTTGATGCATACTGCAAGTGGAGCAGCCATGTTTACATTGTAAAAACAGCAAGCAAAATGGTGTGATCAGGCTAAAACTTTGATCACATGACCACAACAGTGCCAACTATAAGCATGCATGCACAGAATGCAGTATGACAATAATAAAGATATGATATGGTGAAATTGCGGATAAATTTTGACTCTCCCTTGTATATAGTTATTAGCAACACCAGCAGTTTTGTTGATTGTGGTGGACATTGACAAATTCCGACCTTAATTGGTTAAATCGTAATTTCTCGCGTATTACTGGTCCAAACTTTAAAATATTTATATGGTTGGAAAGAAAAGAAAATAATCTTTCTAAATATGTAATTTTTATGTTTTTATCCATTGAATTACTTTTTATGGCGAATTAAAACGGTATTTGGCTTCAAACAGCCAGAAATTCGTAATAGAGTTTCTTTTTTTCCCCCCAGAATAAAATTTACACAGTAATTTATTTCGTAAAATCAAAGTAGGTAATCTTTATCAATATTTTTGAAATTTTACACTTAATTAGCACACACCTTAAAATATTAGTAGAAACTTGTTTTTTTCTTTTCTGACCTTTGGAAGTGAAATATGATAGACAAAAGTTGACAGAGATTTCTTCAAAAAGTATAAGATCAGAAAAGAAAAAAAAAAAGCAAAAAAAAAGCACTATATCACTAATAGAAGATAGAATTATTTTCATATATGACATGTGACATTTGGATGTTGCTTAACAGTCACGGTTTCTTTCAATTTTGGAAAAAAAAAAAAACAACTTAAAATTACGAGAAATGTAAACAAAACTCAGCACACGCCGGACCAGCTTTGTGTAAAAACATATATTAATAGGTATTCTATTTCTTGTATGTAATTCAACATGAGCCTTTAGAAATGTATTTTTAAGTTCAAAGTGATGTTATATATTTAAATTAATACTATATATGTGTATACATGCAGTATTAAAATGAAAATGTTGAATAATCTTGTGATAAACTTAGAAAAAAAAACAATAAAACCTGCTATCGGTACCTCTTATTCTCTAAATAATGGGTTACAGCATAGTGATACATACAATTTCAGTGCAGAATTAGAGAGAACATAGAATTTTACATAAGAATGCCAGGGAGTGATATTTTGGTTCAAAGCAGTATGCAGATACTACACTCTGATCTTAGAAGTGCTCAACTGTACATAAATAATTCTATGAAAAATCACAGGAATTATGTTAGCAATGAAAATAATTGACCCAAGAATCTGGATATTTAAAAACTATTCATACTAAAAATTGTAATCAGAGCAGGTGTCTCAAATTCAAGGATATGGAAAGAAAAAAAATAAGTCCATTATATGCAGCAGGCTGAAAGTGAGGCTGGGATGCAATCCACAATTTTCACCAGTTATTGTGCTAAACTCTAACACAACTATAAGAGGCAACTGAAGGAGACCCTTTATTTATCAACATGAATGTACTGGGTGGTTCAAAAGTCTTGTCACTCCCTACATATTTTTTTAATAGGTAAAATAATTACATAATGAAAACCTGAAATTTGAGAAATTGGTTTAATTTTTAAAAGATTGTATTTAGTTGAAATAATTACGTAACTTATATATTATTAAAAAAATAAATAATGAAAATTAAAACAATATGTAGGGTGACAAGACTTTCGGACCACTCTGTAGATGTGACTAAATGTCTGAAGGTAAGAAAACTATGACAAAAATAAATTGATAAAATAACCACGTTTTCTAGCATAAAAAAAAAAATATATATATATATATATATATATATATATATATATATATATTATCCTGCATCCTATGTAATGGTATTTACCTTAACCTCCCACCAGGTCAAAATGTAACACAAAGTCTTTTAAAAGTGGGAAGCCATACACAAACCAAAGCTGTGATGGCTAGTTAAAAAAAAAAAGAAAAAAAAAAAAAAAAAAGAAAGTGTGGATCCCATCAGACCACGCTGCTAATTTGTCCAGCGGCCAGTAAAAAGCTGTATCCTATCTAATGGTTTTATGACTAGAGGCCATCTACCAAAGTTTTATATAAAGTCTTATGGAGGTGCGTGGTGTAATGGTTAGTCATAGGAAATAGACTTGTCAACCCGAGTTCAATTCCAGGATGAAGCTGTTTGCATTTCACATACTCTTGGGAAAGGTATGAATCCAATTCTCCCTCCAGCTATAGGTAAATAGCAGGGCAGAAGAAAAAAAAAAAAAAAGAGTTCTGATTTGGGCTATTACTATATTAAAGCAAGTTATTTTAAATAAATTCAGAAAAATTCCTAGATTAAGAAGATTTTGGGGGCTTCCTGTGGTGTAGTGGCTAATGTGTTGGACAGCGACATTGTAGTAAGCAAGTTTGAACTCGAGTCACATTATCACATTTACTTTCAGATTAATGCCCTACAGAAAAGTATGAACTTCTTTAACCTCCCAGCTATGGATTAAATAATACCACTACTGTCCTTCCACAAGGATGGGATTGGCATTAAATAACCCACAATGGTTGACATGCCATTAAACAAAGAAACCAAATCAAAGATTTTATGATTGTGGCATTTTGCAAGTTAAAATTTTCATAATTAGTGAAGCTCTAATATTTTATCTTGCAAGAAAGTTTGTCAAATTCCAAAGTGGTTTTAAAATATTATTGGTACCAAATCTTATTATAATGGAGATTGTGGGTTTGTCTGACTGTAACTGAAACTATGTTACTATACAAGTCACAATTCCCTTCGTTATTTACATCACATTCTCCATGATTTTATTTTTATTTAAACCTCAATTATGAATAAAATTGTTTTACATTATTAATACAGTTGTCCATATCTACATACTAATAACATGCAATTGTATTTATATATACAACAAAATAGCGGATTACAGTGTGAATGGGAAGGCTAATTTGCATATTGATATTAAAAATTTTAATTTTAATAAATATATGCTTAGTATTATTGATTTCTAAGTGTTTGGTTTTATCTTAATGAATATGAGCAACAATCTCGGGGATAAATCTTAAAAGAAAATAACTGTAATATTATCCTTTATTTCCTATTTTAACTAAATAGTTGAATTAGGAAAATTTACCAATGAAAGACGGGAGTTATGGAAAATGATGGAAGAGTTAGTTTCAAAGTTGTTCTATTTTTCGATCATACCCCCTCTGTTCCAAATCTTTTTTATCTGCATTCTTATTCAGTTTCATTAGCCTTTCTAATTTAATATGATATTTTATTATATTAAAACTTAAATACTTGCACCCGGCAGAGGGTGAATATATTTGCTAGTTCTAATAATGGCAACATATTTCATTTTGAAAGCTTTGTTAATTTTATCAAAGGATGTGGGGAAAAAAACAAATCTGACTTGAATAATTTGATTTGCTATTATTATTACTATTACTACTACTACTACGGTTGAAAAGGTTACTTAAAATTCAGCCAAGATCCAAAATGCTTATAATCATAAATTTTATTACTTTTAATTTAAGTCATGAAAACCCAATCTTTTAGACATTGGATTTTACAAGTTTCAAATATTATTTGAAGTTAAGGCATCCCATTGTGGTGTAATGGTTAGTAAGCTAGTCTTGCAGATCCATTACTACTGAATAGAGAGTTTGATCCTCATTGGATGCCCCATACTTGTGACCTTGTATCAAATCCTACTCATGAATCATTTATCAATCAAAGCCTGAAGAAGATACCAGAAGATCTGAAACACGTGTTGCATATGTAAAACAAAAAGAATTTTAAAAATTTTTTTCTGAGAACAAAATACATTTTGCGGACCTTCTATTTTTATAAAATATTGAATTTTTCCCGTTGGAACCAGAACAACATATATATATATATATATATATATATATATATCAATAAAGGAAGAACTCAATACAGTTTCGACAAAAATTGGGCCCTACCGGAGTTTTGCCTCATCAGATGGTCTCAATTCACTGAGACCATCTGATGAGGCAAAAACTTGTTTAAATCAACTTAGATTTATACAATTTTTGTCGAAATAAATTTATTATGATTACTGTATTGAGTTCTTCCTTTATTGATAAATATTGCTCTGTATATAATCTAAAAGGTTATTTTACATTGAGCTCTCTTTAGTGATTTATGATACTGGCAATATTAGTACAGTGGATCTTGAAATCACATATAGAATCATCCCTTACTACCAAGTTTTGGATAAATCATATATATATATATATATATATATATATATATACACACACAAGGTGTGTCATAAAAGTAACGAGATTGAAGATGTATTTACCAAGATAGAAATGAACAATGAATGGAATGTTAATTTTTCAGAATACAAGGTGTGTCAAAATAAATCTTGATACTTATATATATATTATATATATATATATATATATATATATATATTCAGATTCAGACCAGAATGTTTTTAATTTGCTCACGGAATCTGTCTGATTCTAAGATGGTATTATATATTGGGTTATGGCCTATAGGAGAAAAGTTGAAAAAAATGTGACACACTGACATTCGCATTTATTATTAGAGAAATGAAATGAAAAAAAATTAGTAATTATTTCAGCAGCTTGAAATTGACAAAATTTTAACTGAAGATTAATAATACAATACTGGATTTTTTTTTTATATAACCTTTTTTTTTAAAAATCAAGTTTTCTTTTCCTGTCAAGCTCCCTTATAGGTTGACCTCTACGTGAAGCGTCTTTCCTCCTTTTTCCTGACATATCATTATTTGTACTGTTGAAAAATTAACCTAAAATTTAACAAAGATCTGGAAGGCTTCTATTTTGAACTTTTATTTAATTTAATTTCCATTAATCACTTCAAGTTTTAAGTTCATTTTTTTAAATACCTTCAAGACTATTTCTCTGTTTTTTAGGAGTGACATTGTCGTAAGCGAGTTTGAACTCCAGTCACATTATCACATTCACTTTCAGACTAATGCCCTACGGAAAAGTGTTGTATACCTTTCTTTACTTACTTCTATTCTTCTTCTAGCGTCTCTTCTAGCGTCTGGACTTCGTCTTGGGTGGTCGGTCGCACTTAACTCATTTCTTCTTCTAGATCAGTCTTGTTACCAAGACATTCACCAACCACAACACCATGTTATTTTCTTAAGCTTTTATTTACTTAACTAAACATTTCATGTAATTAAACATCTGACTAACATAGCGCGCGTATGCAGTGAGTTTCAGTTAAGGCAGTACATCTCTGCCCGACGTCCAAACTGAAACTGAGGACCCAACCAGGTCCCACGTGACTTCACATATTTCGCGGGCTTTCTGTACTATTCCATGGAAAGTCCCACCCGTGATATGAAAAGGGCCATCCCTTTAGAAATACAGGGGATTGACAATAATCTTATGCAACTGCATAGATTATGTAACAAAAGCATGAGTGTCTTTATCCTCCCAGCTATAGATTAAATAATACCATTACTGTCCTTCCACAAGGGTGGGTTTGACATTATGGTTAGCAGAATGAGAACAGAATACCCCTGTGGATTGAATAAAGGGTTGGGTTTAAAATTCTGTGATGGCGCCCAATTACATCAAGAAGGTTCCTGAGTCCGACAAGAAATACCTGAAGAAAGCCGGAGGGCACATCGGCCAAAATTTGTACAGATAACAATAAAGATGAGGACAATAGTCCGAATAATCTAAATAATACCTTGAAGACATCTTACATTTTTTACAAGTTTTCCATAATGAGATTTGTTGGATGAGGATGATATTTTTAGTTATTTTGAAAAAATCATTTTAAAATGACTTTTCTTTCTATAAGCATCAGATGGGATTTTTGTGGTTTGGTTTTGACCTTATTTGAAAAGGATGAATTCTGAGGTGAATGGATAGGGAACTTTAAATATCCCATCATACAGTTAAAAAAAATACAGGGGAAATTTGGTAGGCAAAGAGTTAAAAATAGTAATTTGTGAATCAAACTAATAATTTATATTTTTATATGCAGATTTTAGACCATAGATTACCTAAACAACTCATATGCATAAAAAAAAAAATCTGTATTTCAATACTTTATAAACCATATTTCCTCGACAGATAAGATGCACCCCTAAAAAAAATATCAACCTACCAGTGATCCAGATAGCTTTTTTATTTAGTGCATTCTGGGATGCACATATTTTATTCAAATGAGTCCACGGGAAAAATTATGGGTCCCAACTAAAGTTTCTTAATAAATTGTAGGGTTTTTATTTATGATCTGTGGAAACAACTAAAGCCATCTAACTGCTACCTTGTAATCTATGCTGTGTAATTCATTTCTAAGAAACTATTGAAATGCATTTACAGTTAGCTTAGAATGTTGAGGGTAAAAAAAAAAATACTGGGGCGCATGGATATGATTTTACCGTGTTCTTTTAGGTTTTTATGTGTCAGGGACGCAGGATGCGTACCTATCAGCATCTCTGCCCTACATTGTATATCCTAATGACTGGGATTGGGTAGGTTCTGGGACATAGTTGTTTCTTTTTTTCTTAAATAATGCTTGAAAATTTTTTTAGGGCATCCTATTGTGGTGTAATAGTTTGCAAGCTAGTCTCACAGATCCATTACTACTGAATAGAGAGTTCAATCCTTGCTGGATGACCCATAATTGCACCTTGTGTCACATTCTACCTGGGTTGGGTAAATACCTACTATTTGAAAGAAATTGGTGAATGGGTTGGGTAAATACCTACAATTTGAAAGAAATTGGTGAATGGGTTGGGTAAATACCTACTATTTGAAAGAAATTGGTGAATGGGTTGGGTAAATACCTACTATTTGAAAGAAATTGGTGAATGGGTTGGGTAAATACCTACTATTTGAAAGAAATTGGTGAATGGGTTGGGTAAATACCTACTATTTGAAAGAATTGGTGAATGGGTTGGGTAAATACCTACTATTTGAAAGAAATTGGTGCTATGTCGGGAAATACAGTTTTTTGTTGTTTTTTTTAATATAGCACCGGTTCCTTTAATGATGAGGACCTCTTGTTTTTATTTATTTTAAATTCTGACAATATGTTTACACACTATCTGTATTTCTTTAAAATTCTGTAAAGCCTGTAAAATGTAATATCTACATATATAAAGGGTAGTTGGTGTGAAAATACAATAATTAACGACAAAGTAAATATATATATATATATATACACATTAAATATCAGCAGTTTTTGATTTTTGTGCAAAAATTATGAAGATTTTATTTATATCTCAAATTGTTTAAAAATTAAAATATACATATAAACAGCATTGAAATTCTACTTAAAAATGTCCAGCATTTGTAAATCTCATAAGTAAACGAATACACCACGGTTCCCCGCCACTACTCAGGCGATGCTGGGTAGCTGCTTCTAGTATCAACATAAAACCAAAAAATTGTGGCTGAACTTGCACAAAGGTGTCAAAATTAGGGTGACCCAGAAAAAACAGAACCCACAAATTTTGTAATAAAACTTCATTTTAACTAGGGGGTTAGGGGTTTAAGGTTAGTTTAATGGGAAAAATAAATAAATTTGGGTTCTGTTTTTTTCTGGGTCACCCTAATTTTGACACCTTTGTGCAAGTTCAGCCAAAATTGTTTACTTAATTATTTGCAGGTGCATGAATATTTGAACTAAAATAAAAACAACAAAACTATGCAAAATACTTTACAACTTGTCCTGATGACCAAGTTACAGTGTGACTAGAATAAAAACAAATCTCGCTTGGTCCTAAGCCAGAGATTGAAATTAGGCCAGGATCAGGTAAGTTGGGCCAGTGGGGTTGTTTACTTTTAACATTCAATCAATTACCCTGCCCAACACGTCTGGTTTGCCCGTCCCCTCAGACAACAGAAAAGATTCGGTTTCACTTTAGGATAACAAACATTGTTTTTTCTATCTTAACATCCCCTAGCAACATTAAATATAATACGTTACGTAGGTTACTTTCCGTAGTAACAGCCCCACAAAAGAAAGTTAGCAAAGTAGGTGCAATGTTTAGGAAGGAACTTTTTTTTTTTTTAAACGTAAACACGTTTTATTATTATTATTATTATTATTAGATAGTATTTTTTTAAAAAAACACGAAAAATATAGATAAAATAAATTAAGATGTATAAATAAATTATTAAATGAATTAAATAAAAACGAAATCTGGCAAGAAATGTTTTGGAACTTGGGATCATTTGTACATTAAAAAGCTAAATTATGACTATTAAAAATATTGACAAGAAATGGAATTTTTCTTAATTTTAAATGTAAATGACTAGTTTGACGTTTATACTAATTTTTAAAAAATCAGATCTTTTGTTTATAAATTGTTAATAAAAACAAAAAGACGATGTATTTAAGAAAATAATGTAAAAAAAAAAAAAGAGGAACATTTGAAATATTTTTAGCAAACGATTTCAGTTTAAAAAAGAAAAGAAAGAAAAATTACAGTAGAGGAAAAACAATTACAAAAGAGAAACATTTCCATCAAAGTGGAAGTTAACAGAAAAGACAATAAAAATGTCCAGTAATTATTATTTATATCATTTATAATTATAATGAAGCTGACAATCTAAAGAAGGAAAGTTAAATGTTGTAAAAAAATATATATTTGCTAGTGTGAAAAGTAACTCAAGCAACTATTATGAGAAATTGTCCATTATTTTAGAGTCTGTGATTTTTTTTTTAGTAGTTCGTTGTAAAATTTCTCCACAAGTCCAGGATGACACCATTTTGGTTTAAATACACCAAACTCCACAAATAAATACTGGATTTAAAAAAAAATAATTCTTGCAATATATTGGATTCGATTCCTGAGTAACTTAGTAAGTAATTAACATTAACAAAGCAAAAATAAATCAATAGTAGTAGTAGTAATAATAATAATATTAATAATAAATAATAATAATTTCTAAGTCTAGAGTATTTTTATTCACAAAATTATTAAGAAATTAAGTGATAATTGACGATTCAAAGATAAATGGTATGCAAATTAAAAAAATATATATATATAAAAAACAAACTAAAAACCGACTTCTCTTATAGATCTTTGAGAAAGAAGGAAATTAAGTTTATTTATCGAGTTATAGATTTTCGAAACGAATTTTAAAGAAGGTTGTTTGTGTGGAGGGAGAAGATTTATTTTCTTTTTAGATAAAAACATAAGAAGCATATACCCTTTGGTTAGATAATTTAAATACGCAAGAAATTTCGCTATATTTTCCCCTTACATCTACCCCCCCAAAACACGAAGAGGAAACACAGTGTACATCCCAACAGTTTGCGCTAAAGAGGAAGACAACAAACAAAAAAACAAACAAAAAAACACGTGGCTTATCTCCCCCACCCACCCGTCATTACTTACTTACATAGATATATAAATAAACATACAAATATATACATCCATAGTACATATACACTCACAGAGTCAAATGAAAGTGATTCGCGGTTACATATATATTTCAGATACAAGAAGGATTTTTACTCCATGTTGGTTGTCAAGTCGAAAAAGGAGGAACGATCTGCTCAGTATAGACAAACATTAAAAAGCAAACAATATACAAACCCCATGCTACTATTAAGGGTTTAAATAAAATCTGCAATAATCAAAAAATAGATCTAAATCGGGAAAACAAAGGCAAAATAACATATGCAGGAGGGGAGACGACATTAAAACGATACATAAGCCGAGAAGAGAGAATGGAGGAAAAAAGGTGTTAGATGTGATCAAGAAAGGGCATTATTATACATTAAAACTACTAGCGTACATCTTTCTTATCTGCAACTGATACATTAACGGTTGGACAATTAACCTGCAAAATAAAGAATGCACTTACCAATTACAAGAAAATATAGAACTTACGACATTACTAATTATTAATATAAAAAAAAGAAGGAAATTCACTTGCAGCAATCCGTCAAATTGTAAGGATTGACAGGTGTTATCTCCCCTTAGTTGAAATCTACCGGCCCAGAACAAGCGTTTTGATTGGTCAAAACTATTCAACAACAAAAGTTTCTATTGGCTACTAACTGAGTCACCTAGTCGTAGTTCTCCGAGTTGGGATTCCTAAGTTCGTCCCTTGGCTCTTTGGAGCCCCAAAACTTTCAATTTTTTCTGTTAGTGTAAATAATATACATTGCGATAATCTTTCTAGTTGTATTCCGAATTAATCCAAATATTGTTAATGAGCCAGTGTTTTTTTCTTTTTTAATGTAAGAATTAGATAAGTAAACAAATGAGTGCGAGTACACTCATATCTTGTTTTCTTAATTCTATTTTTAAAGAATGGAATATTTTAAGCATTTATTTTTATTTTATTTTATTTTATTCTTTATTACTAATTTTCTATTGTAGCTCTTATTTAGGAATATCAGGTTTTAGATATAATTGACTTTTTTTTTACTCATACGAGACAAGAAAATACTTCTATAAAACAAGTATACCAAACTCACCATTCTATTTGGTGGTTGATTGATTGACTTTAACGGCATGTCAACTCGTCCAGGGTTATTTTATGTCTAGAGATTAGAGAACTCTGTTAATTGTATGTTGATATTTACATTTTATTATGTAAGAGTTTCTTAAGGTTAAAAAAAAATTTTTTTTTTTTTTTTTTTGCACACGGTCCTTTCAAATACAAATAATTTCCAAACAGATCGATGACCCATAGATGGAATCATAACAGATTCTACTATTCCGTGTCAGAGTGGACCTGGGAGTAATGGCAATGTCAGTGTACTCCACAGACCCCAGATCTACAAAACTGGAGCCTCAATGCAGTTTAGTGTCATATCCAGGTCACTCAGAGGTTTTTTGGAGGGAGGGGGTCTTACCCCTCTGCAGGGGAGACAGCATTTTCCAGTATCATTTTAAATATTAGTCATTTTGGCACTCAAACTTTGAAACTTTCAGACTGGCTAATTGGCACCATTATAGTATGTCGCCTACCTTTTGAATGTGGCCTGAATCATGTCTCTCTTATAGTATGTGGCCTACCATAAAAAGCATATTATAAGGTTATAATAACTGCTAACCCCTAACCCTAACCCTATTTCAGTATTTTAGAATATTTTAGAATTAAAGATCTCTGATTCATGTAAATTATGGATACATTCTTTAATTATTCCTAATTACAATATACAGCTTATGATTGAATTGCATTTCTTGAAATTGAATATATGTGAAAAATAATTAGTTTCAATAAATTGCCTACTACTTATATCTATAAATATACTCTTACTGAGGTAGGACACATTCAAAATGGGTAGGCCACATACTATAACAGAATAAAAAAGGTAGGCCACATACTATAAAGACACCAACTAATTTTATTGATGCTATGAATATTTTTATGAATTATTTAATCTACCTTTTGTACAAATGCAAAACTAGTCGGTATAACTTGATGATTATATATGTGTGTGTGTGTGTGAATATATATATTTACCAACCCCTCCGCACGAGCAGGATGCGACACAAGGTCAATTTCTTAAGCGGAGTTCAACAGGTTTGAATTCAGAGTTTTCCTTCTCCTATACTGGTTACCTAGCCATGGTTAAAGAACCCAGTCTGCCCCGCTATTTACCCATAGCTGGAGGGAGAGTAGGATTCATACCTTTCCCAAGGGTATTAGCGCAGTGTGAAATGCAAACAGCTTCGTCCAGGAATTGAACTCAGGTCGACGAGTCCATTTCCTATGACTCTAACCATTAGACCAAGCGCCTCCATAGTTCATCATTTATATATGTGTATATACACCTTTGTGCAAATTAATTGGAAAAAAAACTTTTTTGTTTTCTTTCTTTCACTATATGGTCAGTTTTAGACCCACTGGAGTGACAGGATGAAATTGATTTTTATTTTTTTTCTCGTATTAGATCATTTGCAGTGGTGTGCAGTAATATGAATCTATTTGTGTATGATGAAATTTGTATTTACCCATAGCTGGAGGGAGAGTAGGATTCATACCTTTCCCAAGGGTATTAGCGCTAAGTGAAATGCAATTACCACGTCCAGGATTTGAACAGGATTTGTGTGTGTGAATATATGCTGAAGCCCCTGGGTTAGACATGATATTTAATCTGATATTAATTAATCTTAGTTAAAAATAAATAGAATAAAATAGAATAAAATAAAATAAAAATCGATGATGTAAACATTTTTTTTTGTAGAAATTAGTTATATGTATTTACCCAACCTCTCCACAGGAACATGATGTGTGACACAAGGTCAATTTTTAAGCAGTGTTTGACAGGTTTGAATTCAGAGTTTTCCTTCTGCTAGACAAGTCATCATAACAAAGTTAAAGATTCCAGTTTGCCTTACTATTTACCCATAGCTGGAGGGAGAATAGTTGGATTCATACCTTTCTCAAAGGTATTAGCACACATCGAAATGCAAACAAGGATTTGATTTCAGGTTGACAATCTAATTCATCACAAATGGTAACTGTTACATAATGTGAACATGTTGAGTATGGATTGGTGAGTGTGGATTGCTGAGTTTTTCTTGGTGAGTGTGGATTGGTGAGTTCCTCTTGGTGAGTGTGGATTGGTGAGTTTCTCTTGGTGAGTGTGGATTGGTGAGTGTGGATTGGTGAGTGTGATTGGTGAGTTCCTCTTGGTGAGTGTGGATTGCTGAGTGTGGATTGTGAGTTTTTTCTTGGTGAGTGTGGATTGGTGAGTTCTCTTTGTGATGTGGATTGTGAGTTTCTCTTGGTGAGTGTGGATTGCTGAGTGTGATTGGTGAGTTCCTCTTGGTGAGTGTGGATTGCTGAGTGTGGATTGGTGAGTTTCTCTTGGTGAGTGTGGATTGGTGAGTTCTTCTTGGTGAGTGTGGATTGCTGAGTGTAATTGGTGAGTTTTTCTTGGTGAGTGTGGATTGCTGAGGTAGATTGGTGAGTGTGGATTGCTGAGTGTGGATTGGTGAGTGTGGATCGGTGAGTTCTCTTGGTGAGTGTGGATTGCTGAGTGTAGATTGGTGAGTTCTCTTGGTGAGTGTGGATTGGTGAGCTCTATTGGTGAGTGTGGATTGCTGAGTGTGGATTGGTGAGTTTCTCTTGGTGAGTGTGGATTGGTGAGGTGAGTGTGGATTGCTGAGTGTGATTGGTGAGCTGAGTTCTCTTGGTGAGTGTGGATTGCTGAGTGTAGATTGGTGAGTTTCTCTTGGTGAGTGTGGATTGGTGAGTTCTCTTGGTGAGTGTGGATTGCAGAGTGTGGATTGGTGAGTTTCTTTGGTGAGTGTGGATTGGTGAGTTCCTCTTGGTGAGTGTGGATTGCTGAGTGTGGATTGGTGAGTTTCTCTTGGTGAGTGTGGATTGCTGAGTTCCTCTTGGTGAGTGTGGATTGCTCTCTGGTGAGTGTGGATTGCTGAGTGTGGATTGCTGAGTTTTCTGGTGAGTGTGGATTGCTGAATTTCTTGGTGAGTGTGGAGTGTGGATTGCTGAGTGGATTGCTGTTTCTCTTGGTGAGTGTAGATTGCTGAGTGTGGATTGCTAAGTTTCTCTTGGTGAGTGTGGATTGCTGAATTTCTCCTGGTGAGTGTGGTTGTGAGTTTCTTTGGTGAGTGTGGATTGGTGAGTTTCTCTTGTGAGTATGGTGAGCGTGGATGGTGAGTTTCTCTTGGTGAGTGGATTGCTGAGTGTGGGTGAGTTTCTCTTGGTGTGTGTGGATTGCTAAGTTTCTCTTGGTGAGTGGATTGTGAGTGTGGATTGCTGAGTTTCTCTTGGTGAGTGTGGATTGCTGAATTCTCCTGCTGAGTGTGGATTGCTGAGTTTCTCCTGGTGAGTGTGGATTGGATTTCTCCTGTGAGTGTGGATGCTGAGTGTGGATTGCTGTTTCTCCTGGTGAGTGTGGATTGCTGAGTGTGGATTGGTGAGTGTGGATTGCTGAGTTCCTCTTGGTGAGTGTGGATTGCTGAGTGTGGATTGAGTTTCTCTTGGGAGTGTGGATTGCTAAAATTCTCCTGGTGAGTGTGGATTGATGAGTGTGGATGGTGAGTTTCTCTTGGTGAGTGTGATTCTGAGTTTCTCTTGCTGAGTGTGGATTGCTGAGTGTGGATTGCTGAGTCTCTCTTGGTGAGTGTGGATTGCTGAGTTTCTCTTGATGAGTGTGGATTGCGGAAATTCTCCTGCTGGGTGTAAATTGCTGAGTTGCACCTGGTGAGTGTGGATTGCAGAGTTTCTCTTGGTGAGTGTGGATTACTGAGTTTCTTCTGGTGAGTATGGATTAGTGAGTTTCTCCTGGTGAGTATGGATTAGTGAGTTTCTGTTGAGTGTGGATTGCTGAGTTTCTCTTGGTGAGTGTGGATTGCTGAGTTTCTGCTGGTGAGAGTGGATGTTTGTGTTTCTCCTGGTGAGTGTGGATTGCTGAAATTCTCCTGCTGAGTGTGGATTGGTGAGTGTGGATTGCTGAGTTTCTCCTGGGGAGTGTGGGTTCCTGAGTTTCTTTTGGTGAGTGTAGATTGCTGAGTTTCTCCTAGGAGTATGGATTGCTGAGTTTCTCCTGGGGAGTGTGGATTGCTGAGTTTCTCCTAGGGAGTGAATTCCTCCTGGTGAGTGTATATTGCTGTGTTTCTTCTGGAGAGTGTGGATTGCTGAGTTTCTTTTGGGGAGTGTGGATTGCAGAGTTTCTCCTGGTGAGTGTGGATTGCTGTGTTTCTCATGGGGAGTGTGGATTGCTGAGTTGCTCCTGGTGAGTGTGGATTGTAGAGTTTCTTCTGGGGAGTGTGGATTGCTGAGTTTCTCCTAGGAGTGTGGATTGCTGAGTTTCTCCAGGGGAGTGTGGATGCATAGTTTCTCCTGGTGAGTGTATATTGCTGTGTTTCTCCTGGTGAGTGTGGGTTGCTAAGTTTCTTCTGGTAGTGTGGATTACTGTGTTTCTCCTGGTGAGTGTGGATTTCTGAGTTTCTCAATGAAGAGTGTGGATTGTTGAGTTGCTCCCGGGGAGTGTAGATTGCTGAGTAGCTCCTGGGGAGTGTGGATTGCTGAGTTGCCCCTTGTGAGTGTGGATTGGTGAGTTTCTCTTGGTGAGTGTGGATTGCATAGTTTCTCTTGGTGAGTGTAGATTGCTGAGTGTGGATTGCTGAGTCTCTCTTGGTGAGTGTCGATTGCTGTGTGGATTGCTGAGTTTCACCTGGTGAGTGTGGATTGCTGAAATTGTCCCGATGGGTGTGGATTGCTGAGTGTGGATTGCACAGTTTCTCTTGGTGAGTGTGGATTGCTGAAATTCTCCTGCTGAGTGTGCATTGGTAAGTTTCTCCTGGTGAGTGTAAATTGCTGAGTTGCACCTGGTGAGTGTGGATTGCAGAGTTTCTCTTGGTGAGTGTGGATTACTGAGTTTCTTCTGGTGAGTATGGATTAGTGAGTTTCTCCTGGTGAGTATGGATTAGTGAGTCTCTGGTGAGTGTGGATTGCTGAGTTTCTCTTGTGAGTGTGGATTGCTGAGTTTCTGCTGGTGAGAGTGGATGTTTGTGTTTCTCCTGGTGAGTGTGGATTGCTGAAATTCTCCTGCTGAGTGTGGATTGGTGAGTGTGGATTGCTGAGTTTCTCCTGGTGAGTGTGGGTTCCTGAGTTTCTTTTGGTGAGTGTGGATTGCTGAGTTTCTCCTGGGGAGTGTGGATTGCTGAGTTTCTCCTGGGGATTGAATTCCTCCTGGTGAGTGTATATTGCTGTGTTTCTTCTGGTGAGTGTGGATTGCAGAGTTGCCTCTGGGAGTGTGGATTGCTGTGTTTCTCCTGGTGAGTGTGGATTGCTGTGTTTCTCCTGGTGATGTGGATTGTAGAGTTTCTTCTGGGAGTATGGATTGCTGAGTTTCTCCTGGGGAGTGTGGATTGCTGAGTTGCTCCTGGTGAGTGTGGATTGTAGAGTTTCTTCTGGGGAGTGTGGATTGTAGAGTTTCTCCTGGGGAGTGTGGATTGCATAGTTTCTCCTGGTGAGTGTATATTGCTGTGTTTCTCCTGGTGAGTGTGGGTTGCTAAGTTTCTTCTGGGTAGTGTGGATTACTGTGTTTCTCCTGGTGAGTGTGGATTTCTGAGTTTCTCAATGAAGAGTGTGGATTGCTGAGTTGCTCCTGGGGAGTGTAGATTGCTGAGTAGCTCCTGGGGAGTGTGGAGTGCTGAGTTGCTCCTTGTGAGTGTGGATTGGTGAGTTTCTCCAGGTGAGTGTGGATTGCTGAGTTTCTCAATGGGGGGTGTAGATTGCTGAGTTTCTCCTGCCGAGTGTGGAGTGCTGAGTTGCTTCTTGTGAGTGTATATTGCTAAATTTCTCCTGATGAGTATGGATTGTGGAGTGTCACTTGTGAGTGTAGATTGCAGAGTTTCTTGGTGAGTGTGAAGATTCTGATTTTCTTCTGAGGAGTGTGGATTGCAGAGTTTCTCCTGGGGAGTGTGGATTGCTGTGTTTCTCCTGATGAGTGTTGGATTGCTGCATTTCACATGGTGAGTGTGAATTTCTGATTTTTTTGGAAGTCTAATGTCACCCTGGCGCAACACCATGAAGTCCAGAAGAAATCAGTGGCAACAAAGCACTGGCACATCAACATCTTTAGGGACAGCCTTCCCATGCGACATCTGTGGTCTAGAATGTTTTTCAAACATTAGACTTCACAATCACAGGAGTCACTGTAACTTCAGGGGCACAAGAACTCTATAGTCCTCCGAGACTGCAATGCCGATGGATAAAAAAATGAATGTATTCATGACTTTCCAGGGATGGAGTGCTAATTCAGTGATGTAAGATTTGATTCAACTTGCTAGATGACATGTCAATACACTGAACAAGAATAGAATTTCCACAAAATTCACATGCAGTGTCAGTGAACAAGATCTGAATAATGAATAGTTAATTCAATAATACTAATTTGAATTGTGTGATTAAATGACAACATCAAATTCTATTAGATAATAGAGGCAATGTTCTACAGTTAAAAGTCACATGACTTTTAACAGTAGAAAAAATGGTAAGCCATACCAATAAACAAAGGAATCCTGTGTACTGTGTGAAACTCCTGACTAGATCCATTCAATTGATTTACTGACAGCACAGATTCCCAGTCATTCTTAATGGATACTCAATTTTTTCTATTTAACTCATTGATGGGACCCTAACAGGTACTACCAATCCGGGTCAGGGTGGACCAGGGAGCAATGATGATGAAGAGGTGCTCCACATTCCCCAAACCTCCAAAACTGGAACCTCACCATCAGATAGAGTTTAACGTCATTCCCAGGACATGTAGACCCACAGCCATCGCCTTCTAGCACCCATATGATAAAAAGGGTTGGGGCTTGTCATAAGGGCAATAGGGTTGGGGCAATCATATAGGTGCTAGGGCTTGACGTGACCAGAGGGCCTCTCCGCCTGCCTGTCTAGCCCAAGATAGGGCCAAAGTGGAGTATTGCAAGTCATGGACTGCTCATCCACCTGGGTTCCATCCTTAAGCATCACAGGTCACCACCCATGGCCAGCAGGTGTCCTCATTGGGGGAGTCTTACTCCTGCATTCTAACATCCCAACCGACAGGGCACTTTTCTGGATAATTTGACATTTAAAATTTTTTTTTTTTTTGCAAGCATTTATATGGTTTCAAGTAACTAACAATAATGACCATTGTATCTAATAAAAATGATTTGTACACTGTTATATATATTTACCAGCCCCTCCGCACGAGCAGGATGTGACACGAGGTCAATTTCTTAAGTGGAGTTTAACAGGTTTGAATTCAGAGTTTTCCTTCTCCTAGACCGGTTGCCTAACCAAGGTTAAAGAGCCCAGTCTGCCCTGCTATTTAACTATAGCTGGAGGGAGAGTAGAATTCATACATTTCCCAAGGGTATTAGCGCTAAGTGAAATGCAATTACCACATACAGGATTTGAACTCGGGACGACAAGTCCATTTCCTATGATTTTAACCATTACACCACGCGCTTTTGTACACTGTTATAAGGTGACAGGTAACTATTCCTATTTAATGTCTAATAAGAAAAAGATTCCTTAGGGGGGGCACAGTTAAGTCCGACGCTTTTACTCTCCCAACTGACCAAGTGTTCAATCTGAAAAATTATCTCCCAGTAATGCTGCACTCTTCTCACCAACACTATCAAAATATTTTTTCTCTCTTCCACTCATCGCGACAGCCAAAATGCTACTGCAGGCTTTCTCCCAGGTTTGTGAGGGCAGGTCATTAAATACACAATTACATTGTTCATCCGGGCTCCTTACTCTGACTTGCCCATGCAGCATGTGCGACATTCATCAGCAAGCGTCAATACTTCACATCTAGGTCACTCTGCACAGTTCAGTAATTCACATGCGTCAGGCCATGACTCACGATCAGGAGAATGCGAGTTCAATCTCCCACTCGCCTCTGATCTCAGTCGTGCACGCTTTGAACCACTACTTTCATGGTTTCTCTCGCCACATAATGATAATCATTTATTTGCACACAGTTTGTTTTGTTTTATGGCATATTAAACTCGGTGGGTCAATGCCAACAAAGTTTTGAAATAAATTCATTCTTGATGTGTTTCTTCCTATAATTTCTCTGATAACTCTGATACTCGAGTTACAACACTAAGTATGGGCCAAAGTGGAGGGTATCATATCATGGGAATTTTAGTACCCGGGTCACGGACTGCTCAGCCACCATGATCCTGTCTTCAGGTCAACACACACGAACAACAGGTGACCCCATTGGGAAGGGGACATTACCCCTCTGCAGAGGTGCAGTCGGTGTATCCTACAGCCTCAGCTGACAGGGCATTTCTCAACAGAAACATGAGTGTCAAAATGCTTCTTAGGGACAATATCTGAAGAATGTCAATATATATATATATATATATATATATATATATATATATTAATGGTGATATTATGATTTCAGACTCATAACTTAAAGTTTCTTGGTAATCCAATCATCAGATGAGAAGTGGTTGAGATGTCAAAAACCATTTCACGACTGGTTTTTGACATCTCAACCACTTCTCATCTGATGATTGGATTATCAAGAAACTTTAAGTTATGAGTGTAAAACCATAATATTACCATTAATTATAAATCTGTTCTGCTTTATTAGCATTGAGCACCTTTCCATGCAAATACTTTTCTCATTTTTTCATTCACTATTCATTATATTATATATATATATATATATATATATATATATATATATATATATATATATGAGGTTAAGTAAACAAACAAATGTGTTTATTTTTATATGGCTTTAAGCCGACAATTTTTGGAAGATATGTGCTTAATTGAAGTCGTACCTAATTTTGAAAATTAATTAGTTAATAATTAATAAATTTTAGGCGGGCATATATGTTCAAATGTAAGGCTAAACAAATCGAGAAAATGTCAATCACTGAATAGGTCGAAATGTACATTCAGGGATTGACATTTTCTCCATTCGTTTAGCCTTACATTTGAACATATATGCCCGCCTAAAATTCATTAATTATTAACTAATTAATTTTCAAAATTAGGTACGACTTCAATTAAGCACATATCCTCAAAAAAAAAAAAAGATATATATATATATATATATATACAAAACCCTCCACACAAACAAGATGTGACACAAGGTTAATTTCTTAAGTGGAGTTTAACAGGTTTGAATTCAGAGTTTTCCTTTCTCCTAGCCTGGTTACCTAGCCAACGTTAAAAAAAGCCCAGTCTACTCTACTGTACCTCCATAGCTCAATGGAGAGTAGTTGGATGGATGCCATCTCCAAGGGTATTAGCACTATATGAAATGCAAACAGCCTCGTCCAGGATTTGAACTCAGGTCGACGTGTCCATTTCCTAGGACTTTAACCTTTACACCATGCACCTCCAGGATTCCAATATATGATTTTAATCAATGTACAAATTCTGGCACTACTGAAACAGATTGGTCCCATATGAAAAAATCAAAAAAAAAAAAACTAACTTTTTTTATGACTAATTCTTATTGTTTAGCATTCAGAAGGTCTTCCTCTCCTCAATCAATTCGTAAGATTTGAAAAATATTGATTTTCTATTTTTTTTTTTTTTTAGACAGGGATGTCCTATTTACAATATAAATACAATGTCAAAATGATCTGACATGTATATGCTCTGTAAGCAGGGATTAAAATATGCTAATTGTATCCTCTGCTGAGGGGTAAGGCCTCCCCCTTCACTAAACAAAAGAGGTGACCTGGGTATGACACTAAACTGCATCTAATGGTGAAGCTTTAGTTCTGGAGATCTGGTGAGATAGATAGATAGATAGATAGATAGATAGATAGATATGAACAGACTGAGATAGATAGATAGATAGATAGATAGATAGATAGCTATGAACAGACTGAGATAGATAGATAGATAGATAGATATGAACAGACCGAGATAGATAGATAGATAGATAGATAGATAGATATGAACAGAACGAGATTGGTAGATAGATATGAACAGACTGAGATAGATAGAAAGATAGATATGAACAGACCAAGATAGATAGATATGAACTGACTGAGATAGATAGATAGATAGATAGATATGAACAGACCGAGATAGTTAGATAGACAGACAGACAGATAGATAGATAGATAGATAGATAGATATGAACAGACTGAGATAGATAGATATGAACTGACAGAGATAGATAGATGGATAGATAGATAGATATGAACTGACCGAGATAGATATCTATCTTCTAGTTAAGAACGGAATTCTGGTGGATGAGCAGTCCATGACATGCAACACTCCATTTACACCCTAACTTAGGCTAGATGGGTGGTAGGAGATGCCCCCTCCAATCAATCGGCTGATCTTGTCAAGCCCTAGCACCTATATTATTGCCCCAACACTATTGCCCTTATGGCAAGCACCAACCCTTTTATCATATGGGTGCTAGAAGGCGGTGGCTGAGGGTCTTGATGTCCTGTGAATGACATTAAACTCTATCTGATGGTGAGGTTCCAGTTCTGGAGATCTGGGGAATGTGGAGCACCCCTTCATGACTATTGCTTGGTCCACTCTGACCCGGTGTCATAGTACCTGTTAGGGTCCCATCTATGGGTTATATAGAAAAATGTGTATATAAAAAAAGCGAGTATCCATTAAGAGTGACTTTATCTTAAAACTTTGTCGGCATTAAATGACCCACCGAGATTGATATGCCAAAAAAACAAAACTGTTGGATTATTTTGTGATATAAGACCTGAGGAAATTTACTCTCACTCGGACTCTAGTGATAGACCACCAGCATAAAAGGATTACAAAAACGGGCACAACTGGGTGGGGCAGGTGATCCACTGGAAATCGTGTGAGAGAATAAAATGATCCCATATTAATAAAGGTATGTACCCAACCCCTTCACACTAGTAGGATGCGACAGAAGATCATTTCTTTAACAAGTTTGAATTTAGAGATTTCTTTCTCCTAGACTGGTTGCCATATCAAGGTTAAAGAGCCATATTTTTGCTAGTATAAACTATATAGATTCTTATTTTTAGTCGATAAAAAGTTCAACAAATGTTAAATTTTGTTTAAATATAGCTATTACAAAAAGTCAATACGCATTTTAAACGAGAGATTTTTTTTTTCTTCTCCGGAAATTCGTTGTCAAAAGTTTAGGCTGCGTATTATATTCGAATGCGTGTTATACAGTACTAATTACGGTAATCTACATCTATCTCCTTTACAAGTTCGGGAAGTGTTTATTACTTTTACCAGATCATCACAAAACAAAGAAAGAAATTAAACGGTCGTCTTGGATGTACAGTGTTTGTTCATAGATTACAGTCGAACTATTTTTCTCGGTTAATCTATGATACATGGAATTCCCACGACCAGCTTCACTTTCTCTGCTTCTAAGTGACGTCAGAGCGACATTATCAACTTAGCAACGGATGACAGAACGGCTAAACTTACTTGGACGGAAAATTAAAACGGAAAGTTTTTTGGTGGTCCCCCATGACAGTTTAACTATGAATTAACTTTTTGCGAATTGGGTTACGGTTTAGGGGTTTGGGAATTAAGGTTGTTTTTAATTACGTATGGCTTACGTGATTTTCGGAACACGCTCAGAATTGCGGAGACATGGAATAAACCGCCAGCGTCTGTTGTAGGCTGCCGAAGCACTGAATCTTTCAAAGCCTCCATGCTTCCTGTAGTCCGCTGACACTATACCTGATGCCACTCTCCACATACATATACACACACGCGCACACATACATGCATATTACTACTGTAAACTGTCCATATTCCTGACACTACATTATTCTGTGTATTTGACATGAGACTTTGATGAGTTGTGGTGCACCTGAGCACTGTACACAATAAATTTCATTATTATTAAAAAAAAAACAACAAAAAAAAAAAACAACAACAAATTACTATACATTTAATTAAACATTGAAATTAATTATTGAACCCAACGGTAGACACATTAGTCTCAGTTGTTTATGTTAGTATTGCAATGTATAATTTCAATTAAACTTGGTTTAAAAAAATATTTTTCAACATTAAATGTATAGTAATTTGGGGGGGGGGGGGTAGCAATATGTAATAAAAAAAAATAAACTTAATCCCCAAACCCCTAAACCGTAAACCAATTCACAAAAAAGTTCGTTCATAAACTGTAGTTAAACTGTCATGCGGGACCACCAAAAAAGTTTCCGTTTTAATTTTCCGACCAATTTGCAAGTTTAGCCGCTCCCCAAACTGGCCGGAGATTGAAACCAGAATCTCCAATTCTTTCTGACTCTAATCTAGATCAGTCTTTCTTTGTCCCTTGACCAATAAGGACTTCCAATGTCAAATCAACCCCACCCCCACCCAACTATATGTAACACAATAAAACTTGAATAAAAGTTAATATTATCTTGAAAATGTTTGGTCGATTCAAAAGAAGAAACATAAAAAAAAAACTAAAAAAAAAAAACTCCTGGTGATTTTAAACTTTTTTTTTATCAGCGTACGGAAATAATGAAAATTATGAACGAAAACAATGTTTACATTTTCGCACTGTTAAATCAATTGAAATTTAACGTAGCCAAAACAAGTTACGACTAGGGGCTTTAAAAAAAATATATGAAAAATCAATTAATGGTCCGATTTTCACGAAAATTTTTATAATTACTTACCCTTTGATAAAATTATGTTTGAAATAGGTTTTTACTAAAATATATAAGGGGAAATATATTTTACAAGGTCTACCCGCCCATTTTTGCACTGTTTTATGGACTGTTTTATGGAATCTGAAAAAATGAACCCATAGAAAACGATCTTTAATTTTTTTCTATAAAAATAAGAATCTGAAGATTTTTATAAGTTTCTATACGGGATTTTTTTAGTAAAAGAACCATGAATAAATAATTCTCCTAAAAAATATCAATAAAGAAATCGTCCCTGTTGAAAAAAACAAAACAAAAAAAAACGGACTGTTTTACTCATTTTTCAAGATAACGGTGAGCAATTTTTTCCAGTCGGATAATTTGATCTAACTCTTTTTCAATGCGTTCGTTATTTTTTTTTTTTTTTCGAGATTTTAAAAAAAGCTCAAAAATATTTACGTTTCTTCCTTCAATATTGCTTAAACTGGTCACGTGACGTGTTTTGGTGGTACCTACTGTCCAATCTTTCTTTCCTGACTTTATCTGAATCTAGACTGAATCCAAATAATATCAATTAAAAAAAACAAAAACACCCTGTATGTATTTTCCTGGCCAGATTGACACAAGGACTTTTTAACGTGTGTAATCACGTACAAACCGAAGCTCGTGCAGTGACCGGTGCAAAAAGTGCGTGATCCTTTTGGTATTCCTCTTTTGAGCTACCTCAGGTACCGGGCAATAAACCAGGCCCTGGCCCTTTTAGACGAGGGGGCAGGTGCCGCCTGGGGAGTCCCTGGGATCACGCGATTTATTTTACTAACCGGCCCAGAAGTCGAAACCACTGGACATAGGGTTGACATGCCGTAGAATTCATCCAACCAACCAACCATCCAACCAAGGCGTGTTGACAGTGCGAATTCCCTTGACTCTCTCTCGCCATCCGTTCCTATTTGTCATCGCTCTTGATAATTCCTCTAGATAGCATCCAGTGTCCGTAGAGAATCGATTAATGTACATTTGTGCTGGTCGACCAACACTGGTGTGTCCATGTGTAGGATTCCATAGAGAAACGTCGCTTGTGAGTTCGTCTTTACATCTCCAGCAGTGTCCAGCATGTCTTGCTCGTCTTAATTGAATGGTTTGCGAGATGGGAGGTAAGTGGCCATATAGCTGCTGTTTTGTGAGGTGCTGCTTCAAGGATTTGTTCAAAACAGTCCACAGCATCCTTGTGTAGCTCCCATCTAGATTTGTCTTTAAACGTTTCATGAGATTCCAACTGGTACAGTCGTACAATAGTACTAACACGGCTACAGCTTGAAAGAATTCACGTTTAGCTTTATCAGTGAGATCAGATTTCCATATGGCCGTTAACCTGTGAATGTCAGTCCATCATTTACTCATGGAAATGTTAACATCTCTTTCAATAGATGAGATATTGTAAGAGGTATTTCGGGACTCTTATAATTTCCCAGTGGTAAGCAAGTAATTTCGGATGAAAGAAGACGAGAACAACAATTGAAGATAAAGAAACAAATATTCAAAGCGTACAAAAATGTTGCAAAACTTGTGGCGTTTGCGGCCAGACTTATCTTGGTGAGGTTGAAGAAAGTAAAGGTGAGCGCTGGATTACACCATTCGCTGGTTGACTGCCAACACGATAAGTGCTGAGGGTGAAGAAGGTAAAGGGAGCGCTTGAAAAACGCGACTCGCTGGTTGACGGCCCCACGATAAGTGACTTTCGTCAAGGGATTTAATTTTGGCGCCAATATCGTATATTGGCGATTCGCCCTCAGGTGCCAGTGTCAGAAATTCCATGTGAATTATCTTCCCCTGCCACTAAGGGGACAAATCGCCAATGGGATATTGGCGCGAGAATCAAACTCCTACGTCACTTATCACAGACCACGCACTAAGGGTAGTCGCGGTATCACCGTTCCCTAAAGCCTTCAACAAACTTTCTAAGGCATTACTTCAGCATACTGTAACTGGCTGTTTTAATAGCATACTGAGAACTGAAACTTCAACAAACTTTCTAAGGCATTACTTCAGCATACTGTAACTGGCTGTTTTAATAGCATACTGAGAACTGAATACTTCAACAAACTTTCTAAGGCATTACTTCAGCATACTGTAACTGGCTGTTTTAATAGCATACTGACCTAAGAACGAGAAACGACCCGAGAAGCTTCTTAGAGCCATTCCTATCAACGACAGAACACCTCAATCACCACGACACCAAGAACTCTTAGAACAGATAAGTCTTGTCGCGAATTCCATCTAATTCGCAAACCCTTTTTGTTGTTAAACCCTTTTGTAAATCCTTGTACTTTTGTAAACCTTGTAAATTTTGTAATACAAGTGTCTGCATTCTATTTTTGTGTTTGTTCTTCTTTGTCCGACAATTTGCCAACGACTACGGGGAAATAAAAGCCCCTTCGAATACCGTAAATACTTTTACCAGGGGCAGATAATTTAGCTATGATTTTTCCGATAATTGTTACCAAGATATATGAACTGGTCTACTGATTTGAAAGAATTGCCATTTAATGAAGAGATGGCACCATCTTGACACATGAACTCTGTTTTATCGGAGTTCACATAGAGACCAATGTCAATTCCATGAAAAATGGTACGAAAGTAGTGTAATATCTTCTATTCGTATTTAGAATGGCTAAAGATGGCTAAAGATGTCACCCAATAACAACCCGTATAAACCACCGAGTGTTTTTTGTTTTGTTTTTAGAATAAAACATTGTTTGGTAAATTATTGACTATTGTCTATACTACTATTAAATAAGTTGTCATGTGTGTGTTTACAGACCAGACAAAGAATAGGTAATGAATATAAGTTGTAAAAGAAATTAGTTCTAACTAATGATAATGCTATATGATTATTTTACATCTCCAGAATGTTTGGAGTAAATGTCTATCCGGAATATGATTTCAGGATACTACAAATAATGTGACAATATATTTAAACTTAAAATTGGCCCACGCAAGATCTTTTGCCTGATATTATTTGGTGGTCCCTAGAGTACCAGGGAGAGAAATTTATTAAAACGATTTAGCTAATGCATTGTATATTCTTACTTGTATATCGCCTACCGAAGTAGCACCGAAACATTTTTCTAAACAAGTTATACAAAATATCTAACAAAAATACAAGTCAAGGATTATGTTCAGTTGTATAGGATAATGTATGGCATATTATCCAATGACACATTATCCAATTAGAATTACATATCCACGAAGTAATGCAACAAGAGTTTAAATACTGGAGAATTAAGACTAACTTAAATTTGCAAATCAATCCAGCAAAAATTTGCAAAATAAAAGTATTTATGGGTTTCGAAGGAGCTCTTATTTCTCCATAGTTGTAGGCAAATTGTCGGACAAAGAAGACAAACACAATGGAAATTTAATACATGTATTGACAAATAATACAAGACCTTGTTGCAAATTTTATTGGTATTTGCTACGAGACTTATCTGAGTTAAGTAATTTTCTTGGAGTAATGGTGATAACAGGGGTATTCTGTTGCTTGTTGGAAAGTTGATAGGACGTTTCTTCGGACGTTTCTCGTTCTTCCTCGTAACCGGTTCAGTGGTAAGTAATGGGGGATGCTAATTTAGAAGCTTCTCGCCCGAGTTAATAATTCTTTAAATGACGGTGAATGGGCCCTTTTCAAGTAGACTATCTGGTCTTCAGCCTTCGATGGTGTGCTTTAGTGCCTTCGAAAGTGTGATGTGAAAATGCCTCCGTCCAGGTCAACGGTCCGTAGAAGTAAGCCCTGTTTTGGGCTAAGTGATGAATGAAGTGTAGGGACCGCTATTTACGCGACTACCCTCAGTGGGTGCTCCGTGATAAGTGGGCCCTGTTTTGGGCTTGGTGATGAGAGCTTTTAGTTTTTACGTCTCTCTTCCAGTACTGCTATGCGATAAGTGAAGTTTTTGGTATTGGCGCCAACATACGATGTTGGCGATTCGCCCCCTAGCGATAGGGGGAGATAATTAACTATGGAATTTCCAATAGAATTACTCTGTAATCAGAGGTATGAGAATGAATACTTAGAATATCAACTTTCAAACTATGTAACCCCCCTAAAAAAAAAAAAAAAAAAAAAAAAACAACTGAGGTGGTCATTACTTGAATAGGCTCAGTCCTAATTAGTGATCATCCTTCACACATTACGTTTTTTTTTTTGTGTGTGACATTGTTTATATCATGGGACCATATGATCTTTAGGCACCCCTTTTGCTTTGCTGATTCATAAGTACATTTTTTCATTTACACCGTCAACACCCGGTTGTTTGTTAGGGGTTAGGGTTAGGAGTTAGAGTTAGGGTTTAATTTTATAATTTAAGAAAACCCTCCAAAAATCGTCTGTTAACAAACAGCCGGATGTTGACGGTGTAAATGAAAAAGATGTACTTATGAATCAGCAAAGCAAAAGGGGTGCCTAAAGGTCATATGGTCCATATTATGTAATGTGTGAAAATAAACCATTGTCTTCTATCCCTTTGAATAAATGTGCTTAAAAAAAGAAAGTAAAGAAAAGAAGCCAGTGATGGAGGCTTAAAAATTCGACGTTGTCAATTAATCGTAGTATTGTGTTAGTATAGCATTCAATTCTAAGACTAACAACAACAAGAAAGGAATTAATACTTCCTTTAATTCAACCAATTTATTGGCTAGCATATGAAATAGCAAACAACAATATAAAGTCCTTCCTGTATATAAAGTTGAGTTTAAGGGACTTACCGGCGCGTTGGAGAAGATATCTTAGGGTGATTTCTTGGAGCCCTTCAAATCGCTGCCTCGTGGTACCGCTGGTGGAATCTATCTGACTGGGCTTTTGGATATTGCACCTAAAACTCTGGGATATCACGTGATTGGTATATCCAATCACAGAGCCTCTCCCTCACTCACTCTATTTACAGGAATAACCATTTTACTGACCCAACAGTACGTATAAGGGTGATAAACAATTTTTATTCACAAGGTTTTGGTGGGCGGAGATAGAAAAAAAAAGGTAGCAGAATATTGTGCCCCCCCCCCCAAAAAAAAAACAGTCGTAGGGGTGTAGAGATTATATTCCTTCTACTTGGCAATCTATCATTTCGCCCTATAGGGAGACAATAAATAATCATCTCCCTTAGAGGGTGGGCATGTTCGTTGGGTGCCTCATGGGGTGCCATATGACAGTTCAAAAATCCATTATCGATCTTTTTTGCTTATTTTCTTTGAACAGGAAAGATGTCTGAAACACTTGCAAGGGAAAGGTAAATCCGCATGGCTATTTTACTTTCTCTCATCAAGTAAGCTCTCCCATTTTTGTACCCCTTCCATATATTGCTTGTCCCTGGAACAATATGTGTGTATTTCTAGCTTTAAGGACACATTTATGCATTCTTTTTTTTTTAAATACCACTGGTATGTATATTATGCATATAAAAAGTTAAATGTTCTTGTATGTACAAATGCATTTATCTTTTCTTCCATTGTTTCAGTGTTAGTATATCACGGATATACTTACACTAATTTGTCATTGGTGAGTGGGGACTCGACTAAGTATCATCCTTAGCTCCGAGCGTTCCTATAGTTCTTTCGCTTTATTTTCTTCTATATCGTTATAACCTTTTTATACTTCAGTCTTCTTTCTCTACGTCTCTTTGTGTCTTCTTCTTCTTCTTCTTCTTCTTCTTCTTCTTCTTCTTCTTCTTCTTCTTCTTCTTCCTTTTCCCATACCCTTTCTTTTTTCTTTCTTTCTTTCTTTATTTATTTACTTATTTATTTATTCAGCCTTGTCAGGCTTAGAATACGCTGACAGTATCCCTTGCAGAGGAATAAGAATTACAAAAAGGGGTGTCCTCTGTATAACAGTAAACGTTTTCGGCATGAAATAAGACAACAAGGGTTGACATGCCGTAAAATCCAACCAACAACAAACCAACCAAACTAAGCTAGATTTAGTAAAATGACTGCGTTCGTTAGGAATTTAAAAAAATATTAGTGAAATAGATCACTAATTAGGACTGAGCCTATTCTAATAGTGACCACCCCAAGCGGAGTTTTAACAGGTTTGAATTCAGGGTTTTCCTTCTCCTAGACTGGTTGCCTAACCAAGTGTTAAAGAGCCCAGTCTGCCTACTATTTACCCATAGCTGGAGGGAGAGTAGTTGGATTCATACCTATCCCAAGGGTATTAGCGGTAGAGTGAACTGTAGCTTCGTCCAGGATTTGAACTCGGGTCGACGAGTCTATTTCCTACGACTCTAACCACTAGACCACGCGCCTCCACCTAAACTAATTCATTGCTTTTATAACTTTTGTTGGCTGCTTTTAGAAATTCAGATCTTGAAACTGAGGTCTAGCATGCAACACATTGGTCTAATTTGCACCAAAGTTTGGTTTGGTTTGGTTTGGTTTGGTTTGGTTTTACGGCATATCAGCCTCAGTGGGTCATTTAATGCCGATAAAGTTTTGAAATAAATCAATTCTTAATGGATAATACAATTTTTTTATAAATACATTTTTCTATTTAACCCATATATGGGACCCTAACAGGTACTACCACTCCGGGTCAGAGTGGACCAGGGAGCAATGGTGGTGATGGGGTGCTCCACATTCCCCAAACCTCCAAAACTGGAACCTCACCATCAGATAGAGTTTAACGTCATTCCCAGGACATGAAGACCCCCAGCCACCGCCTTCTAGCACCCATATGATAAAATGGGGTTGGGGCTTGCCATAAGGGCCATAGGGTTGGGAAAATCATATAGGTGCTAGGGCTTGACGTGACCAGCCGATTGATCGGAGGGGGCCTCGCCGACCGCCCGTCTAGCCCAAGATAGGGCCAAAGTGGAGTATTGCAAGTCATGAACTGCTCATCCACCTGGGCTCTATCCTTAAGCATCACAGGTCGCCACCCACGGCCAACAGGTGGCCCCATTGGGGGAGTCTTACCCCTCTGTAGAGGTGCAGTCGGTGCATTCTAAACACACCACCGACAGGGCGGCCGAAGTTAGGATAAGATTTGATGCAAACACATGCGTGTATGCACACGTGTATGATTGTGTGCATGTGTGTGTGTGTATGTGTGTGTGTGTGTATGTGTGTGTGTGTGTGTGTGTAGCTGTACCAGCAGTTTTCAGAATATAAGATTAAACTTTTACACACACAAACAATGCGTGTACGTGTGATGTGTATGAAAATCTACGTGACACAGGAGGGCTGTGCCCAGAAAGCGCCAGTCTGTGTATGTGTGCATATATATTTGAGCGCGCGCGTCTCTGCCAATGCGTGTACGGGGGGTACACAGCTGTCACCGCATCAGATGGTCAGGCTGACTGGACATTTGTTCAACGTTTTATTTGATTACGTAGGACTCCCGTCCACGTTGGAGTCAGTACTGTTCTTACTCACGACATAATCAATGGGGCCTGGCGTCAACGTAGGCAGCCGTTCCAGCCTAAAGGTTCGTTGCAGCCCTGTACGTGGCTTTGTTGGAACAGACTAGAGTCTAGTTCGGGCGACCATTCCTCGACTTAGCTCTGTCGGAATTGCCTCGAAGTGGACAATATAATTGAAAACGAGTAAATCAGGATTAAAGAAAGAAAGAAAGAAAGAAGATAAGTTAAAAGACAAAACGAAAGCGTGATACGACAAGAGAACATACAAAGGGATTACAAAGGAAACGTGGACGAAACGTGGATTCTAAGGACCCGGGTTCGTGGCAAACAAAGATTGGTTACTCACTCATCACGTGACATTTTATTGCAGTTTTGGTGTCCTTTCTCTTTCGGAATTTTTTTTACGAGGTGGACAACTCGACGACGTCATCCTGAAAATTTACAAAAAAAAAAAAAAGTCATTGAACTGGAGTTATTTAAAAGGTCATCATTTTTCAGTGACTTTTAAAATTTTATTTATTTATTTTTTCTCATTCTTTTTTACTTACCGGAAGAAACATATACTTTTTGTAGCTTGTTTTAGGTGGGATTTTTTTTCTTCTTTTTTTTTTTCCTTCTCTCTCTCTCAATCGTTATATTCCATTTTCATCCTCTTTTTATCCTTGAATTTTTTTGTGCAATTTGGGGAAATTGGAACGGCCCCTTATCAAACAGACCCAACGAACAAACTCTTCACAATTTTTATTTAGTTGAACTTTCTTTTTAAAAAATCAAACGGACAGACTCTAATTGAAGTAATTACTAAGAAAGAAAATACTTAATATCGAATAACTCATTTGAAAGCCTTTAAAAAAGGGAAAAAAGAAAACTGAAAATAAACTTTAATATATATATATGTGTGTGTGTGCGACATAATATATACATATATATATTAAAAAAAAAACATTTAAAAGTTGAGATAAAATCTTCTCTTTAATCAAAACCACGCCAACTTAAAAAAAAAAAAATTTTTGGTAAAAAAAAAATGAATAAATAAATAAAAATGAAAATAAAATGAAAATAATGAAACAAATAAGGGGTATTAATATAAGAAAATACTAAAAATATATATATATATTTGGATATATAAGAACTTCATTTGAAGGCAGCAAATTTTTCATTTTCGAAAGGAATAAGAACAGACACTCAACGGAATCCTAAAAATTCCTAAAATCTTTCACATATTTTACGAAGTATCCCATCCACCGCTTTCAAATTCAAAGTTTTGAATATTGAAAAAAAAGGAGAGAGAGACAGACAGACAGACAGACAGACAGACTGATTCCTTATTAAGACAGCGATTGGAAATTTGTCTTTTATTAACACTTGACGCGACGCGCCTTTCATCTCTTTCCTCGCGCCTGACGCCGACATGGGCCACGTGACTGTTTCCGGCATCTTCGCCTTCTCCGCGTTCCTTTTGAGTTGTCTTGGCCGGATTGCGACGGCTGCAAAGACGACGGAGAACACGGCCCTGTCATCTTACATCAACCTGGAACGCCAACTGGCGCTGGAGATGGAACTGGTGACTATCTTCAGCATCTTGCTGAAAGAAGAGAAACGGGAACCGAGTGACATCAAACTGGACCTAACAGAAATAGAAGAGTAAGTATAAAAAAAAATAACAATCCATATTAAAAATAGGGTTGAATCGAACTTAACGGACCTAATTTCCACCATCATATGTCACCCCACCGAAAGAAAAAAATATCAAAAAATCTGGGAATAAACTGAATTTAATGAAATTTTCAGTCTTGATATATCAATGAATAAAAGATATAATGCACCAATTATTTTATTTAAAACCTTTTACATTTTTCAGGTCAGTTAACTTTGAACCACGTATCTTTGAGAATCTGTGTTACGACTTGAGATATGTGGTTCAAAGTTAACTGATCTGAAAAAATGTAAAAGTTTTTAAATAAAATAACTGGTGCATTATATATTTTATTCATTAATATATCAACACTGAAAATTTCATTAAACTCGGTTAATTCCCTAATTTTTGGTATTTATTTTCTTTCGGCGAGATGACATACGATGGTGGAATTTAGGTCCGCTAAGTTCGACTTAACCAAAAATAGTATCTACCTATGTATAACCAAGATTATTATTATGCTTGTGTATAGTATCGTCCATAAAGTACATCCCTAATAAAAAAAAAGTAAAAAAAGTATCATTTATTACCAAACTATACAGCACTGAAACTCTGTAACCAAAAATAGTATATATATATATATATATATATATATATATATATATATATATATATATATATATATATTCCAAACTCAACGCATTCAAAACATCTATCATCTTTTAACTACATAAATCCTTTTTTTCTCCTTGAATAATGTCATTGTCCTGAAGAAGGTTTCCTTTATAAACCGAAATGTTGGAATATATATATATATATATATATATATATATATATATATATATATATATATAGTTCAGAGTTTGGTAATAATAATAATAATAATAATAATAATAATAATAATAATAATAATAATGGAGATTCGCTTCCGGTTTTTGTCTGTAAAAAAACTACGTCACTGCTTACGTCACACTGCCTAAAATCGTCATAAATAGAATACACTCAAAATTTGAGCATGCAATGTAGACAGTCCTCATTGGTTTTTTAAACAAGTTTTAATAAATACATACCTGGTATTATCTATCTATCTATACATTTTTTTTTATTTTAATATATATTAAAAGTTATCGGAACTAAGTTTCCATTTCAAATTTTTAATTTTTTACTCCTTTAATAAATTTGATGATTTTCCTTTACATGTTTATGATACAAACTCTGATATTAAATTTTCAACTCCCATCCTCTCAGGCAATATTTATTTTACGTCGCCCAGAGTGCGTTTTTTATTTTGCTAATAATAATAATAATAATAATAATAATATAATAATAATAATGATATATCCTGTTTATAAGAAAATTATGGTTTTATAAAAAATGGTTGGGGTGTGCTTAATTATGGGCGGTACTCTGTGTGTGTGAATAAAGGGCACATCATAGCGATGTCTTTTTTTTTTATCAGAGCAATATATTTAAAATGACCTAACTTAGAGAATAAAATATTTTTAGTCCAATTTGTATGCGAATTATGATTTTGTCGGGTTGAGGATCTTCGTTTGCAGTGAACATCCTTTTTAATCATCCAAATTATCGATATAAAGGTTGATAATTGTGAAATTCTAATTAAAATTCATCACTCCTTCCTAAATATAAGCATCAATATCATCATGGACAACTGTTACAACGGGTGCAAGGATTGTCTTATTTATGCTTATCGGTTATCAATGTTTGAGTGGTAGACAAGAAGTAGTGGGGTTGTTGATTTAGTTGATATTTCGATATCAATTCTAACCCTCAACATAGCAGAACCCTCAATAGTTGGGACTTTCGGCATTCATTGCAGTGATGTTGATAACTTTTTGATTTAGTGCGTCCTGGGACTTACATATTTGCTTTGGATGAGTCCTCGGGAAAATTTATGGGTCCTAACTAAAGCCGTCTAACTCCTACCTTGTAACCTATCCTGTGTAATTCGTTTCTAAGAAACTATTGAAATTTATTTACAGTTAGCTTTAAATGGAGAGGGAAGAAAAACGAAAAACACTGGGACGCATGGAAATGATTTTACAGCGTCCTTTCAGATTTTTGTGCGTCGGGGACGCAGGACGCGTACATATCAGCATTTCTGCATTGGTACGTTTGGTGAAGTAAAAACATAGATTCGTGGGTAATGTTTCTCATAACTTAGTCTATCTATTATTTTCTCTCCCAGCGTTTGCGTGACGCACACACACTTCTCGGACAAAGGTAGTTACAATAGTATTAACTGATGAGTGGCCGGACCCATAGACAAAAGCCTTTAAAGCGGGTAGGGTAAAGAGTGGGGAAGGTCGGAAAGTAGATGTGTTCTCGGTCTTTATTTCCTTTTCCTTTCATTCTCTTTTTTCGCCTTATATATATATATATATATATATATATATATATATATATATATATATATATATATACCAGTCATCCACAGACACGTGTTTCGAAGTTTACTTCTCATCAGCGCGGCTCGATTTTCATAACAGCTACCTCTAGCCGGGTGCGAAACCCGACAGAATTTTCGTCTGTCAAGCTCCTTACCCTCACGGTTATCGGGGACTGTCAGCCAGGGGCGAACAATTAATTGATACAAACAAACTTAGAGGTTGTATGTTTTTACAATCACCAGAGAACTCAAGTCTTTAAACAACAGGCGAGTAAACGCTCCATCCTGGTTTTCAAATATATATATATATATAAGATTCTGCCATCGGCGACAACCTTTGTAATTTAAATAGCTGTAGAACAAACTACAGTGATCAGCAATTTACTATTCTGCACAAGGCTAGGACTAACCACCACCTCAATGTCCTCGAGGCAGTCTCCATTCTTATTTACTACCCGTCCTTGTGCAGACAGAAACATCTTAAGCACTTCCTGGTAATTTTTGCTGGGGACGTTATTGATGAAGTGGGGATAACCTGAAGGTATTTACAAAAAAAAATTTGTTTTTCCTTCATGTTACCCCACTATTTGCTTGATTCAATTTCTTTTTTACCCAATTAATTTACATCGTGACTTTTAAACGATCTACCGGTCGTTTCTTTTGACAAAGCACCGGTCGAAAGGGCCCTTAAGTTTCTTTTTCTTTTTCTCTTTCGGAAAAAAAATTTTTTAAATCTTTTGCTGATCAATAAAGTATGTCCTTATTTTCAAAAATATATATATATATATATATATATATATATATATATATATATATATATATATATATATATTAAAACAGGATGATGCGTGACTGCTGGGACATCCTGAAAATCCACAGAAGAGATAACTAGAGAGAACAGATTAATTCAGTTTTTTTTTTAACTTCACAATTACTTTTTGAAAATGGGTTTGCTATTGATTCAACACTTACGACGGAGGACCTCTTGACAACCGTGTAATCATGATACCAACGAACTAAATTCATAAATGTGTATCTTTATGCCAAGGGAGGTGGACATCTGTTCCTCGGGTTATTGACTCATCATTGCTCCATATAAGTCCTTATTCAATGGCTGAACGGAAACACTCAATACATAAAATTGCAAAATTTTAACTGATGTTGTAACTTCGCTTGTGAGCAAAAACCAAACTCTATTTTTGGTACAAATAATGTTCAATATATGTAGAATAATAATTTAAAGGAAAAATGTATATGCAGTGTCACATTGCGATTTTTTCACTTATCTATCTTGCTATGAAAAATCGGAAATTATGAATAGCTTAAAAATGGTAACATTTTTGGATTCCTCCGGCCAAAAAGCTTCTATACACCAATTTTTAGGAGTAGGGAAGCTCTAAAACACATTTTATAGACTACAAAATGTCGCCATTTTTCTCACTCCCTTCAAATTTTTCGAGTTTAAAATCGACATGATTCGGCCAGTTTTTGGAACTGGAAGCTCAAATTTGGGGGATTGTCTAACTTTAACATAGTCCACACCTGTACAAAATTTCAGAAAAATTGAATAGGGTGGGTGACATGGCCTCGATGATTTGACATGGATTTACCCATAAGTCACTCACATAACCTGGAGTACATAAGCGGTCACTTATCTAACACATTACTCAATAAATCCCGGACCTCGGAGGTCGCCCATCTAAATGCTTTCAAATGGAAATTTTATATACCCTCATTGAGTATATACATGAGAGAGTGACTTCAGAGAGTTCTCAGTGATAGAGAGAGAGATTAGAGAGAGACATTGACAGAAATTAGAGACTTACTTGGTTGGGTGATCTTACTTACTTCTTGCTAACTTTACCACTGCCTTGTCTGCCTGTCTCTGCTTCTTCTTCTCTGGCCGTCATCTTGTTGTCTAGTTGGATCTTCTATCTAAAGACTTCTTCTAAGAGCTTCTGTAGGGCTTATTTTAGTCATTACAATTAATTGAATGAACTATAAGACTTTTATTTCTTGATCAAGTTTTTTATTTTATTTAGCCCATGTTTTTCCGCGCGGATGAGATATCAACCTCGCAGCAGCACGTCTGCTCTGCCCTACAGTCGGGTTGAAACTAATTCTCTAAACTAACTTGTCACGTGTTTCTCGCGACACGCGAGATTCGCACCTCTAGGGGTCAGGATTACCAACGATCACACATTTTTCCACTGGCCCCCTTGAATTCAACTACAGAGTCTGTCAACAATTTATGACACCATAAATTGTAACAGTAACCCATCCAAGTACTCCTGAGTGGCCAGCTGTCTAACTCCTAATTCGTTATCAGGTCATTATTCTAGGCTCTCCTAAGAGGTCACCTACCCGAGTACTCTTAAGTAGTCATTTATCGGACTAATCCTAAGTGGTCATACAGGTGTTACCCATCTAAGTACTCATAATTAGTCACCCATCCAAGTCATTACTCATCCAAGTACTCCTATGAAGTCACTTATTTACGGACTACTAAGCAGTAGGCACACATCTACAACAAAATCTAAAAATCTTTAAAAAAAAAAAATGAAAACACAAAAATATATGTTAAAAAGAATCATCTAAAAGTTCCAATCACAAAATATATATATATAAAAAAATCTTTAGAAAATTAAACATTATCACCAATTCATTTCAAAAACGTAGTCGGCATTAAATGACCCATTGAGGTTGATATGCCGTAAAACAAGAACAAAATCAAAAAAATCAAAAAAATCACTAAGCAGTTCTTCATCTAAGTGTAAGTCGTCATTGTTAAGATCGGCTAGAATACTCAGAAGAGTCATGGAGAGCTAAGAACACTTGCTCTCAATCACACATCAGTGAAAGACCATAAACTAACACTGGTGTGAAAAACTCGCAAGGATTGATAATAATGTCGTCGGGGTGGCCTAAAGTCGGTATGAGCCAGACAGCGAGGGAGTCTATCACCTTTTCACATAGCGCTAGACGAAGGAGATTGTTTTTTTTTGTGTTTGAGGTGTAGCGCCACACCTACCATCAGCTCATCCTTTACTGCACAGGGATCAGATGCTACTCATACACTGATTTGGCAAGGACCGGTATCGAACCAGGAACCTTGAGGTTCCCAGCCGAACACTCTACCAACTGAGCTAAGTGTAATATCATATATAATCTGTCCATCATTGTTAGACCGGGAATTCAGTGGGGTCACGGGGAGTGTAGACTACCCCCTTTACCATTACTCCCAGGTTCACCCTGACCCCGAGTGGTAGTATATGTTAGGGTACCATCTATAGGTTGAATAGATGAGTTAACAATAATGTGTTTAAATGTGTTTAAAAGACAGTTTTAAATTTTTATTTTTTTTCAGTAACCATCAAAAATGATTAAAACAATGTCTTCGGCATAAAATAACCCAACAAGGGTTGACATGCCGTAAAATCCAACCAACCAAATTATAATCATATAATTGTGTTCACATTATTAGTACTAGATAGGAATACAAAATGATTTGGTTTGGTTTGTTTTACGGCATATCAACCTCGGTGGGTCATTTAATGCCGACAAAGCTTTGAAATAAATTCATTTTTATTGGATACTCAATTTTTTAAAACACATTTTATTTAACTCCTACATGGGACCCTAACAGGTGCTACCACTCCGGGTCAGAGTGAAAATACAAAATGAGATGTCGTAATTATCTTTGTAGGTAGTTTAAACACTGTGTTTGAGACTTTGTACAGTTTTTAAACAATTGCAACATCTTGTTCGCCAACAACAAAAAGCTGAATAAAAAGTTAAACAGTAAATGCCTAGTATTATTTGGATTATTCGGACTATTGTCCTCATCCTCATTGTTATTTGAACAACGTTTCGGCTGATGTGTTCTCCGGCCTTCTTCAGGTATTTCTTGTCGGACTCGGGAACTCTCTCAGACTCGGGGACATTCTTTTCGGACAAGAAAGAAGAAGGTCGGAGGGCACATCAGCCGAAACATTGTACAGATAACGATAAAGATGAGAACTATAGTCCGAATAATCCAAATAATACTAATTATAAAGCATCATCTAAAAAAAATCTCGGCTGGCCATGTCAAGCTCTAGCACCTATATGATTTTCCCAACTCTATTGCCCTTATGGCAAGCCCCAATCCCTTTTTATCATATGGGTGCTAGAAGGCGGTGGCTGCGGGTCTACATGTCCTGGGAATGACGTTAAACTCTATCTGATGGTGAGGTTCCAGTTTTGGAGGTTTGGGGAATGTGAAGCACCCCTTGCTCCCTGGTCCACTCTGACCCGGAGTGGTAGTACTTGTTAGGGTCCCATCTATGGGTTAAATAAAAACATTTTATAAACGAAATTTATTATCCATTAAAAATGAAATTATTTCAAAACTTTGTGGGCATTAAACATATTTGAATACCAAATTACCAATAGAAGTATTCGGCATAAAATAACCCAAGGGGTTGACATGCCGTAAAACCCAACCAACCAACCAAACAAACTAAAAAAACCCCGAGAAATGCCAACACATGGACATGCTAGTGTGGGTCGCCCACCAAGGACTTACATTGACCAACTATG
>CM042150.1:84518495-84595995 GCA_023376005.1 Doryteuthis pealeii
CGAGATGAGTTCAAATCCTGGACAAGGCTGTTAGCATTTCGAATTGTGCTAATACCCTTGGGAAAGGTATGAATCGAATTACTCTCTCTCTCCAGCTATGGGTAAATAGCAGGACATACTGGGCTCTTTAAGCTTGTTTAGACAATCTTTCTAGGAGAAGCGAAAAGTGAATTCAGATCTGTTAAACTACACTTAAGCAATTGACCTTGTGTCACATACTACTCGTGCGGAAGGGTCGGTGATTATATATATATACATATGAAAGTAGGTAAACCAACAATGTGTTTATTTTTTATATGGCCTTTAGCCGACAATTTTTGGAGGATATGTGCTTAATTGAAGTCATACTTAATTTTGAAAATTAATTAGTTAATGATTAATGAATTTAGGCGGGCATATATGTTCAAATGTAAGGCTAAACAAATCGAGAAAATGTCAATCCCTGTATGTACATTTCGACCTATTGGGTCTCATCAGTCTCCCATGTCTATAACCTTGCTGATGAGACCTAATAGGTTGAAATGTACATACATAGGGATTTTAATGGGGCATACTACTAGGATCCAACTCGCGATTCAACAATAATGGATCTGCGATGCTAACATTTTCACTTCTCCCACTACCCAGACAACGCCGGGTAGCCGTTTCTAGTATCTCTATATATCTTCTTCGTATTTATCTATTTGCAGTTATCTGAAGAAAGCCAAAGACATCCACGACCAAATTGGGAATGAAGTCGATGAATATGTCAGTCATCCAATCAACGCTTTTCACTTAAGCAAGCGACTTCATTTACAATGGTCCGTTCTGGTAGACAAAACGCTGGAGGAAAACATACCTTATAAAGGTAAGCTCCTACATCATTTTGCAACCTTGTCCTCGGATAAAAAAAAAAAAAAATTACCTCTCCGAAATTGGCAAAGCTCAGTCGGTAGAGCGTTCAGCTAGAAACCATAAGGTTCCTAGTTCGATACCGGTCCTCGCCAACCCAGCGTATGAGTAGCACAGGGGTCTGTGCGGTAAACTGAGAAGCTGATGGTAGGTGTGGCGTCCCACCTCAGACGCCAAAACAGTCTCCTTGGTCTAGCACTATTGAAAAGGGGATAGACTCCTCGCAGACTGGCTGATACCGACTTTAGGCCGCCCCGGCAACTTTTACTTTTTACTTACTTCTCCCCTTAGCTATGGATAAAACAGCGGGATTGTCGAAGGATTTTAACCTTATGAGCAGATCGCCAAAACTAAAACGAACCATCACCCATCTGCCACCCACAACATGCCGAAGAAGGTCAATTTTTAAGTGGAGTATAGCTGGTCTGAATTCAGAGTTCTCCTTTTCCTAGTTTGGTTGCTTCACCAAGGCGAGAGAACGTAGTCTGTCCCTCCTGTAGCAAATTATACCTTCTGTACTCATGCTGTGTTCCTCTGATCCACAGAACTTGGTCGGGGCATCTTTGTGACGAGTCTGAAGATCAGTGGAAATGCGCTGCCGATGTTATTGACAACTCGGACCATATGACATTTAGGCATCCCTTTTTGATCTCGATTCAGAAGGATATGATTTTCATTTACACCGTCAATATCCGGTTGTTTGTTAGGGGTTATGGCCAGGGGTTAGGTCTATGGGTTAGGGTTAGGGTTAGGATTAGGGGTTAGGGTTAGGGGTCAGTTTTATAATTAAAAAAAACCCTCTAAAATCGTCTGTTAACAAACAACCGGATATTGACGGTGTAAATGAAAAACATGTCCTTCTGAATCGAGATCAAAAAGGGGTGACTAAAGGTCATATGGTCGGCAACTCTAACAAAGAGACAACACACCGTTAACAATAACAACGGTTTTATCAATATATATAAGAGAGGGGTATGTTTTAGTCGGAGAGAAAAGACACGGTGAGGAGCTTTGTCTGGCGTTTTGTTCTATGCTAATTAGCATTGAATAATTCAACAAATGTGGACTGGACTGTGTCAGTTCTTTTATCGGGGTTTTTATTTGTACCAAGGTCTATTTCTTCTAGTGGCAAAGACTTCTTAATTCAGCAATTTCAATGGTTCTTCTCTCTGTCTCTCTCCGATCTGACTGACTTTTTAACTATTCAGATCGTCTTTTATATAGAAAGAATTGTTGCTATTCTGTAATTGTGACAAGGTTAACCAGTGCTATCCGCCAGCCACCCAAATAAATCTACCCCTTACTTTCTGACAGCTTGATAAACATATCACCTTAGTGGACTGTAGTGACCTTTGCCTGTATCTGTAAACACAGTAAAATCAAAACTTGTACAACATTTTGATTTTCCCATTTTAACAAAACCATTTCTTTTAACTGACAAAAATGACATTTATACTTTTCCTCTTTGGTTAAAAAATAAGTGGACGCCAACAAAATGAACTTGCCGAGTTACAAGAGCTAGCTCCCTTAGAGTTAGCTCCCTTAATCAGCGTTAACGTCCCGTGTCGGCATTGTCGTTAACAGTATTCAACTGTTACGCGAATTAATTAATGATGTTGATTAGTTTACTCAATGCCCGAAAAGAAAAAAGATAAGAGAGTAATATGATGAGGATAAGAATTGTGTCGGTGTTCCCTAATGGTTTGGAATATGACAGACAATCCTGTGTCCCGGCAGGAATTGGTTTTTCTGTTTATTGGCACCAAGGTCGATTTCTTATAGTGGCAAATATTTCTTATTTCAATAATTTCAGTAGTTCTTCTCTCTGTCTCTCTCCGGTCTGACTGACTTTTTATCTATTCAGATCGTCTTTTATAAAGAAAATATTGCAGCTATTCTGCAATCGTGACAAGGTTAACCAGTGCTATTCACCAGTCCCCAAAATAAATCTACCCTTTGATATCTGACAGATTTGATAAGAATATCACCTTAGTGGCCTGCAGTGACCGGTGCTTGTATCTGTAAACACAGTGTTTTCATATCATGAAACGGAAAACTACTGGACAGTTAGAATCTCGCAAGTCACCTGAGATTCAGTTATCTAATCAGTTTGAAACCAGACCCTGGGTGGAACAGATGTGTCACACCTCGGTTGTGACTCCGCGTGATGAGTTAGAAACGGGCAAATAAAACTTTGATCAAAGCGACAAGCCTTATTAATTAAATAAGCATGCCCCTAGTTAGAAAATGAAGAACCAACAAGAGAAGACTAGACAAAGAAGTAAAGCGAGAACTTAGACGACATAGTCGGAATAGAAAGAGAAGTAGAAGTGAAGATTCAACATGGCGACTAGACGAAAAGAACAACCAAGTAAGTTATGTATCTGTCTATCCCTCTCTGATGCCCCCCCCTCTCTCTCTCTCTCTCTCTCTCTCTCTCTCTCTCTCTCTCTCTCTCTCTAACATAAGAACTATTTGTTGTGATGTTAGCTCAACAGTAAAAAAAGAAGTCAAGTCGAGGTAGGGTAAAAAGAGACAAGTGTATTTACAATAAGGTACAAGAACGGCTAGCTTGCCGCTAAACAGTAACAGTACGGTAACAGTACAACCGGTGTCTCACTATTTATAGTGAGAACCGGTGTATATTCTCCACTGTAGGAACGGCCGGTACAACACTATTGTATATATTCCCAACGAGGGTATATGAGTACATAACAATGCTAACGTTACTTTGTTTTCTTCTTTTTCTGACAGCCTTACGTTTCAAGCTGGAACATTTAAAAGGAAGTTTTCCCAGTGACGTTGATTTTGGACTCATTGCCCTTGGCTTGACCCGGATGCAGTATCTAAACCGAATTGACCTGAAAGAAATGGTCAATGGAACCATAAGTGGGAAACAATCTTTTCAGACGCTGAATGTTGCCGATCTTTTCCGCATCGCACGGATGGCCTACGACCGAGAAGAGTTTTATACGGCGATCAAGTGGCTTAAAGCGGCGACAAAACTAGCTCAGTCCGAAGATCCGGCACTGGTTGAAACTTTGCATGATAAACCAATAAACCTAACTAGTACGATGAGTTTGCTTGCATCTGCTTTATATGAAGTGAGTATACGAACATTTGTTAATTATTCGCTGATTGTAGAAAAATAGCACAACTATGAACGTTTTTAATATTGTTTCTTCTTTGAATTAACTGTGGGGTTACTTGTCCAGCATATCACGTTATTTCACCAAGGAGATGTCTGGAGTAATATATATATATATATATATATATATATAAAATAATAAAATACAATGCGTAAAAAATAAAGACAAAAAGATGTTTTATATGTCTAATCGATTTCAAAGCAAAGCTTTATCATCAGAGTGTATTTTCAGAAAAAATTTTTTCTGAAAATTTTTTCTGAAAATTTTTTTCTGAAAATTTTTTCTGAAAATTTTTTTCTGAAAATTTTTTTCTGAAAATACACTCTGATGATAAAGCTTTGCTTTGAAATCGATTAGACATATAAAACATCTTTTTGTCTTTATTTTTTACGCATTGTATTGCCTTCGAATTTTATTATTTTATAACATACTTAACAATGCTTCAAGCAAATTACCAATTACTTTTATATATATATATATATATATATATATATATATATATAGTCGTAGAAGAAGTTATTTCCCGACCGCGGTTTCGGTGTTACTCTAACACCTTCATCAGGGGGGTTGAGTGGAATTTTTTTCGGTTACTTTATATAGCTAGACTGATATCTCTTTAATTCTTCCTAAATTTAATCTTAGTAGGCTGCTAGTTTGTAGTTGAGGTTAAACTCCTCCTATTAGTAGTGCGCTGTAACATTATACTTTTATTACCCCTTACCACTATATTCAACTTACTCTATTGACATTTATGGGGTCAGTTAGTCTGGAGTTTGGCTAAGTTTTTTTAATTTATTTCTTTATTTCTTCTAGTAGTTTTTCTTTGTTACTGCTTTATCATAATTTTACTGTATTATGCCCTTATTGATCAATTATATCTTATTGGTATTCTAATGCATTGCGTAATCTATGCATACATTTTCCTAGGAACTCATCCTTTTTATTAATTAAGTCATTTTTATTTGGGAATCTAATTATTTGTAACTTTTCCCGTAGACACAAGAAACATGGGTCCGTCAGACCTCGACAAGCACTCGTTTTTTTAAATTAAATCCCATTTGATAATCGGTGTTATGTTTTGATGTTTTAAATCCCAAATGTAGCTAGCTAAGGTTGTTGCATTTTTTCGTTTAATATTAGAGAAAGTGTGTTTGTGGTTTGTGAATCTAGTTTTAAATTCAGATTTCGTGCATCCTACATAGTATTTGGTAGTGTCCGGTTTCTGCGTAGATGTTACTGATGCTAGGTAAATTACTCCTTTGGTAAGACACTTTCCTCTTACCGGACACACACACTCACACACACACACACACACACACACACACATATATATATATATGTATACATATGGTATTTGTGGAAAAAGTGACTTACCGGTGAAAATGGTCAAAATGGTTAGTTGATTCAAGTTTCACAATGGTAAGGCAGCGATATAACAAATATAAAGTGCTCAATACGTTAGTAGAGCAAATTTATTATCATAAAGGTACACGGCAATAACCTACTCGAGTTTCACCATAAGGATCTTCAGGGTTAAATCCACTGGACTAATCAATATCTTGATTGACCCAGTGGATTTAACCCTGAAGATCCTTATGGTGAAACTTGAGTAGATTATTGCCGTGTACCTTTATGATAATATATATATATATATATATATATATATATATATATATATATATAAGAAATGTATCATCACAACTTCAAGCGTGGAAGATCTAGCCTCCAACAGACAGGGTTGGCGAGACGCCTGCCGCACAGGAGCTAAGCAGCTAAGCAGCTAAGCAGGACTGCAGAGTGGCGACATCTTCGTCGTCATGAACAACCAAATGTAGATGGGAATTTCCCCTGCAATGTGTGTGACCGCATCTGCAAGTCCAGAATTGGACTAACGAGCCACCAGAAGGTCCACAATTGAAGATATGGAGTCACGTCATCGTCGTCTGCGACAGATTCCAAAAGAAAAGAATATATATATATATATATTATATATATATATATATATATATATATGTGTGTGTGTGTGTATGTGTGTGTGTGTGTGTGTAAGGTAAACCAAATGACTGGTAAGTAAGGGACGATTCTATTTGGGATCATCGAAATCTCACTGTACAACACTACTGTATGCTCTTGTAGGTGCAAACATATATACTCATACAAGGATTTTTATAAATCCCTAAATAGAGCTCAATGTATAATAATCAATAAATAAAATTAAATACAGAGCAATATTTAACTTTCAGAAGAAAGAAAAACTTAATCACGGTTTGTTAAGTTTTTCTTTCTTTGAAAGTTATATATATATATATATATATATATATATATATATATATATATATATATATATATATATATTGGTTAAGAGGTTGATTTAGAAGGCTATCACAATGCAGGTGTAAAGAAAAAAAATAATACGGTAACAATGGTGTTGTGTGTTAACCTGTATTTTATTCTTGAATTTTCGAGATAAAATCTCTTTTTCAAAAGATCACTGGAACTGAAGTAGTCTAGTTATGGCATTTTTATTTAAATAGAAATGCCATAACTAGACTTTTTTTTCTTCTTTCCATCTGCATTGTGATAGCCTTCTAAATCAACCTCCTAACCAATATATACACAATGCTTCAAGTAAATTATAAAACTCTCTTATATATATATATATATATATATATATATATATATATATATATAGGGTCTTTCCATGTGTGGTTTAACCAAGCTGATGCAGGTAGACCATTAGGAGAGCTCAATGTGCCTAATACCAGTGAGTAAAAGGACAGAGCAAGATATTTAGTAAATGAAGAAAAAACTCTAAACTTGCTTCATTACAATAATTTATTTCAACCGTATTAATACGGCATCTTCAGGTAATCACAAGAACATGACTCTTACTGAGAATTTCCCAAAGAAATAAATTATTGTAATGAAGCAAGTTTAGAGTTTTTTCTTCATTTACTATATATATATATATATATATATATAATATATATATATTATATTATATATATAAAGAAATCTACAATACATAAATTATCGAAATAAGAATAATTTTCCGTAATTTTCTTAATTTTTATGATGTATCGGCATTCGGCTGTAAGTCTCCCGAGTTGAAATCGTAGACGAGGCTGTTTGAATTTCACATAACGCTAATACTCTTGGGGAAGTTATAAATCCAATAATTCTTTCCCCAGATACTGGTAAATAGTAGACAGACTGGGTTCTTTAACATTGGCAAGTGTAACGTTACGGCTTCAATTCGTAATATGTAACGTACGGGCTTCGTTTCGTTCACAGTATCAAATCGTGTCTCTGTACGGTCGTTTGTTTACAAGCACGAATCTAGCAGTCAGCCTTTTAGCCCCAAAATCCTTCCACACACTTGGTCAAGGGGTATCACCTTTCTCACTTCGCGTGCTTCTCTGTATCAGGTTTCACAACCTTGCGCCTTCTAGTCACGGTCAATTGGACTTCCTCCGCGGGCGTCCAGTGGTTGCCCCCTTTACGATAGTAACTTTACTATTTTGTTTGTGTAGCGAGTCCATTCATAAAACGGTTTCTTTCGTCGTAAATAGAGAAAATTAATAACACCGTGTTTACTTCTCAGAAGTTTATTATATTCAAAACTTCACTATAACTTTTGAGAGAGAGAGTCCCTAATAATATCTGCGCTTAATAATTAATTAATTGTATTCTAACTGGATTCAACTTCGAGTTTTTAGTCTTTAGTAAACTTCTCGGTGACAAACTTTTCTTATGGTCCTTAGCGACAACAGCTTACTAAACTCCCCGTACGATTCGGCCGACTTCTGTGACTGGCTCTGACTTCCTCCGATCACCGACTGTCCCTAACTCTATTGACGGGTCTCTTAAATACTATTTCAAAGTCATTTTCCAGAAAGATCTTTCTCTAGAATGTTCGAGCTGGCCCTGGACCTAATCGAAGATTCGATTCCTTCGAATCACACTGGTCAACCAGAGTTCACAAGCCTAAGATCAAAAGGCTCTCTGTAGTCACTAATCCTATTTTTTCGTTGAACATAGACTTATCGCCTCCTTTCTCTCGTTAAAAGATGTTATCTTTCTAACTACTTTTTCGGTGATTCTACAAAGACCACCCAGTAATATAAGAGAATCGGTAATACATTTTTCTAAAGGTTTTTCTAAGTCTGGCACAAGGCCACAAATATAGGTGCTGAGTGGCGATTACATAACACAAGACAACCGGTCTAGAAGATGGAAAACTGAATTTGAATATATATATATATATATATATATATATTAGATTCTTGCCCTGATGAGTTACTAAGCGAAACTTTTTGTAGGTATATCTGACTCATTAGGTTTAACTTTATATGGGTAATTCCGTGTCAAATCATCTAGGCCATGCCATCCACCCGCTTCAATTTTGTACTGGTGTTGACTATTAAATCTAGACAATCCCCAAAATTTGAGCTTCGAATTCCAAAAATTGTCGGAGTTATGTCAACTTTTAGCTCCCCAAATTTGAGCGGGATCGCAAAAAAAATGGCGACTTTTTCTGGTTCCTGATTTCTGATTTGCAAAATGTTAACTGATATTGTAGCTTCGGTTCTGAGCAAACCCCAAACTATCGTTTTGGTAACAATAATGTTCAATATATGTGAAATATACACTACTATTATAAACAAATATTAGAAAAAAATTTTAAAAATAGAAAAAACATAGATAGAAAAAAATGTCATAGAATTAATGCCACATTGGAATATTGATCTTGCTATGAAAAAATAAATAAATAAAATAAGATAAAATAAAAATAAACAAATAAAATAAAATAAAATAAACAAATAAATAATAATAATAATAATAATAATAATAATAATAATAATAATAATAATAATAATAATAATAATAATCTGGACCTTGCCAGAGAACTGAAAAGGTTATGGAATATGAAAGTGAAAGTGATACCAATTGTAGTTGGTGCACTTAGAACAGTCCCAAAAGAATTGGAAAAGGGTTTGGAAAGTTTGGAAATCAGAGGAAGGATTGAAACCATTCAGAACACTGCACTGCTGCAATCTGCCAGAATACTCAGAAGAATCCAGGAGACCTGAGGAGATTTGCTGTCACTCAGACTCCAGTGAAAGACCATCAGCTAATGCTGATGTGAAAACTCAAAAATAATAATAAAATGAAAATAAAATAAAAATAAATAAAATAACAGATAAAATTAAAATAACAAATAAAATAAATTAAAAAATAACAAATAAAAAAAAAAAAATAAAAATTTAAAATTAAAAAAAAAATCATCAATAACTTAAAACTGGTTAACTTTGAGACTTTTTCGATTTTTGGATTCCTCGGGCAAAAATATTTTTTTTAGGAATTTGTAGGAATAGGGAAGCTCTAGTACTTATTTTACAAAAAAAAATATCGCCGGCTCAGCCTTTACGAAAACTGCATTCTCACTGGGATGACCATTCGCTGCGGAGGGCCAATGTACATTGTGCATTCATGTAAAAAAAAAAAAAAGAAAAAAAAAGATGGACCCTGATTTTGATTCCAGTGTCAGATTATTGCATTCCTTGCGAACAAAAAATACAGCCATTCCCACGTGACTCAGCAAGCACTAACTGAATTCAATATCATGAAACGATTATACAAAGAGTGTTAGGAAAGAAAGATTGTTGAAAGAAAAATACTAAAGTCTGAGACCAGACACAAAATCAGGGATCGTTTTAGCACGAAGATGCATAGAAAATTGAACCTCACTTTTTAAAAATTTATAACATCTTTGAATTTTAAAATCATTATTGTTATCATTTAATAATCTGGATCTCCGTGGTTCGTTATTTATTGATTCGAAGACATTTTGGGACGAAAGTCAATGATAAAGAAATTTAGAACGTGGGGTGGGGTGAGGATTCTGAAATTCTGGCACGTTACTATTAGGGTGAGTCAAAAGTTTTGCAACATTGCAGTATTGTCGGGCATTGTTTCATTTACTTTCATTTCCCAAATTCTAGAAGCAATTTCAGTGGCTTTGAGATCAAGTTTAAAATAGTGCCACAGAATTGCCAGGATCTCTTATCTGTAATTGACATAACAACTGAAAAAAAAAATGGTACAACTGAACAGTTTTAAAACACACACACACACACACACACACACACACACACACACACACACACACATATATATATATATATATATATATATGAAGCCTTCTAACTAAATTAAGATCCATTTCTAAAACAATGAAATCTATTTTTTCCCAAATAATTAGATCCATTTCTAAAAATATTAAATCCAACGCAGATTGTTCCATTTTTTAATTGTGTCGTATTTTATAAACAGGCACACGCACACGCACACACACACACACACACACACACACACACACACACACACACATATATATATATATATATATATATATATATATATATATATATATATATATTCTTGAACTTGCAAATCGGTCGGAAAATTAAAACATATTACAGGGTGACCCAGAAAAAACAGGACCCAAATTATTTATTTATTTTCCCCATTAAAGTAACCCTGAACTCCAAAAACAGCTATTGCACGCAGCATTCTTGTGCAGCTATCGTCTAGTTTATTCTCCAGTCGCTTCGTTAGGGTCCAGGTGGTGCAGCCGTACAGTAGCACTGAAATAATACACTTAAAATTCTCTTCGACAAGAAAGAAATATTAAGTCCATTGTGCAAGTAAATGATGATTTTGTGGTCTTTGTATTTGTGCTTAATACGTCATAATAATCATCCAAATTTTCATTATCATGATGATAATATGAAATGCTAATTAGAATTCTTTACTTCTATCTACATAGAAACATCAATATCATCATGATTGCTGTCACCATGGTAACCTAATGGGGGCATGGGTTATCCGCTCATATCATTATATAATAGAGTGATAAAATCTTTTATGTATACTTCTCATTACTTTTGATTATTTGGATTATTCGGACTTTTGTTCTCATCTTTATAATTTCGGCTGATGTGCATTCCGGTCGATGTGCCCTCCGGCCTTCTTCAGGTGTTTCTTGTCGAACTCGGGAACCTTCTCGGACTCGGAAACCTTTCCTTCGAACTCGGGAACCTTCCTGTAGATGACATTTATTGAGGACAATAGTCCGAATAATTCAAATAATAGAATTTATCTAGCTTCATCTCGAAAATTCAGATAAATATTTTTCATTACTTTGTTGTAATGAATTGTAAAAAAAAAATAAAAAAAAGAAACAAAAAAGAAACAAAAACAACTTTTGATAATGACCTAAATTTTATATCATGTCTTCCTTCCATAGATATAATGTAAGATACAATGAAAACACATGATAATATATACAAAGATGAAAAATATATTATAGATTTTGTCCAATTAAATTTACATGTTCAAATAAATAACTCTGTTTTTCTTGTTTCTTTATCATATTCGTTTTATGTTGTTTTGTTTTTGTCAGTCTTTGTTTTGTTAATTGGCTGGGATGAATTCAGATTAAACAGAATTAGCCTAACAAAACAAATGAAAATCCCAGAAGCTGTTTTTTTTTTTTTTATATACATGAACGTTTTCACGTATTGGGTAAAAATGAAATTATGTTTTTGTAATAAATAATTCAATCAATCGAAATTCAATGGTAATTATATGATGATTTCAAATCAAGGTTATCTTATCAATAAATGATATCTAATTAAATCGTAAACACATTCACAGATAAATGCATGCATACCGAATGGTGCGCAACATAGTCGAGATAGTTGCGTATTTCGTATTGGCAAAAATAGACGGTGTTCAATCCCAGGGGAAAAATAAAAATAAGGCCAGTGTTTGAATGCTGATTTTCAAGGTTGATTACTCTAAACTAGAAATAAAAGTGATGCTGTTATATAGTGTTTTTGAAGGTAGATCTTTAGGTACCTCCAATTTTCCCTGCCCTGTGAAATTTACCCCCTTCCCCTATATTTAACACAATGAAACTTGCATAAAGGTTAATATTATCTTGAAAATCTTTTGTCCATTCAAAAGAAGAAACATTAAACAAACTCCTGATGATTTAAAAAAAATTTTTTTCAGCTTACGGTTATAATGAAAATTATGATCGAAAACAATGTTAACATTTTCGCACCATTAAATCAATTGAAATTTAACGAAGCCAAAACAAGTTACGACTAGAGGCTTTTAAAAAAAATTCTATGAAAAATGGCCCGATTTTCATGAAAATTTCCACAATATCTTTCAAAAATTAAATTTCATATTTATTTATTTATTTATTTATTTTTCAAGTTTAACTAATGTAAATAACCCCGTTTGGAATAAAGCACGAGAAAACTGTTTTTGCTGTTATATTGCGGGAATCCTTTACCCTTCCTCTGGCTGGTGTGAAGAGAGAGAGAGAGAGAGAGAGAGAGAGAAGAGAGAGAGAGAGAGAGAGAGAGATTGATAGAGAGAGAGAGAGAGAGAGAGAGAAAGAGAGAGAGAGAAAGAAAGAAAGAAAGAGAGAGAGAAAGAAAGAAGAAAGAAAGAAAAAGAGAAAGAAAAGAAAGAGAGAGAGAGAGAGAGAGAGAGAGAGAGAGAGAGAGAGAGAGAGAGAGAGAAATTTGTGACTTTAAAAATATATGGGGACATATTAATTCTCTTTCCAACCATTGAATAAAGTAACAGTAAAAGAACCTTATCTTACAAAGTCAATGATTTATCAGCGGTAATAATTAATTAATAATTAAGTTTTCAGTGAATGTCGGAGTCTTTTGGGCCATAAATGCTTCTAAAAGGATAAGCAAAAGGTGTAGAGGTCAATGTATGATGAATAGTCTGCCATCAAAGGTGGAAATACGTTTAATTGTGTGCAAGGTATGAATAATAAATTAGGTATTGTTAGAGTGTCACCTGAAATGACAGGTGTGCAAATTGAAAAACCTTTAGTCGTTCTCTCTATTTTTATTTGATCTTTTTTTATTTTTTGTTTCACTGGGCAAAGATGATCATTACCTTGTAAATGTCTCTTCGTCTCACACCCTTATGAAGCTGCAATCATCTGCACAGCAGTGTGACAAGAGAGAGAGGGGGGGGGCAGATAAGGAGATAGGGAACGAGAGAGGAGGGAGGGAGATGAGGAGAGAGGCGGAGATAGGGGCGAGAGAGGGAGGAGAGAGAGGGAGATGGAAGGAGAGAGGGGAGGAGAGGGGGGACAGACGGAGATAGGGAGCGAGAGATGGTGTGAGAGAGAGAGAGAGGGGGGTGAGATAGGGAGGGAGAGAGGGAGGGAGATAGGAGTGAGAGAGGGAGGGAAAGAGAGGGGGAGAGAGACGGAGATAGGGAGTGAGAGAAGGAGGGAGAGAGAGAGGGTAGATAGGGAGATAGGGAGCGAGAGAGAGGAATAGGGAGCGAGAGAGGGAGGGAGAGAGATGGGAGGAGAGGCGGAGAGAGAGAGGGGAGAGAGAGGCGGCGATAGGGAGCGAGGGAGATGGGAGGAGAGGCGGAGATAGGGAGCGAGAGAGAGAGACAGAGAGAGAGAGTGAGAATGAAAGAGAGAGAGAGAGAGAGAAAGATAGATAGATAGATAGATAGATAGAGAGAGAGAGAGAGAGAGAGAGAGAGAGAGAGTGAGTGAAATTGTTGGTTGGTTGGTTGGTTGGGTTTTACAGCATGTCAAACCATTCAGTAACCAGAATAATTATTTAATTAATAATCCATAGATGCACACAACAATTTATTTGAAGGGAATAGAACTAAGTTTCCATTTCAAATTGTTTTATTTATTTATTTATTTATTTATTATTATTATTATTATCATTTTTTATTATTATTATTTAGTCCTTTGATAAATTTGAAGATTTTACTTATCTATGATACAAACCCTCCAACATTGAATTTTCAACTCCCACCGACTTCAGTTAATATATTTCAAAAATTGAATTTTACACCACCCGTAAGTGGTGTTGTTTTGTTGTATTTATTCTTGATGGGTACTTACTTTTTTATCTTTAAACTCAATTTCATCTTAAATCTTCTTTTTGAGTCCGAGAAGGTTTCCGAGTCCGACAAGAAATACCCGAAGAAGGCCGGAAGGCACATCGGCCGAAACGTTGTACAGATAACAATGAAGATGTCTGAATAATCCAAATAATATTAATTATCAAGCCTCTTCTCAAAAATTCATAAAAATAACATTTTTTAAACTCTTTTTTTTTTTTAAACTCATAGATATGTGATGAAGGGGTGCTCTACAATTTCCCAAACATCCAAAATTAGAATTTTACCATCAGATAGAGTTTAACCTCATACTCAGGACATGTTGACCCTCAGCCACCGCCAGCAAATATATGATAAAAAGTGGGCAATTATGAACTTTAGTTGGTCAAATTCCTAGCATAAAATTGTGCGTGCTCATTATCTCCCTTAACAAATTTGCTTGTATAGTTTTTCTTATGAGATTTTCTTAAACAATTGAATGAATAAAAATACATTTCATTCTTATCGACACATTTTTGTTTGTTTGGTTGAGAAATAAAAGTTTTATTTCTCAAACAAACAAAAATGTGTTGATAAGACAGTCGTTTGTTTGAGAAATAAAAATGTTATTTCTCAAACAAACAAACAAATATGTGTCGATAAGAATGAAAAGTATTTTTATTCATTCAATTGTTTAAGAAAATCTCATAAGAAAAACTAAACAAGCAAGTTCTATGTTGATTATTATGCTGATAGAAAAGAGGTTTGGTTTGTTTTATTTGTTTAACTGAAAATCATGCCGTTAAACAAACATATATCCTTTTTAATTGTGGCTTATTTTATGCCAAATTTTTTTATCAATTTCTAAATGTTTGATTGTAACATCATTGGTTTCCACGTTTGTTAATATGTTCATAATACAGGCTGGTTATTTCACTGAGTTTTCAAACCGTCTTTTAATGGGAAGAGGAAACTTTTAAAGAAAATATTGAATCCTCCAAAAATAGACTTTTAAAGCGTTAAATCCGTAAAGACACGCGCGATCTGCATTGACTATTGCAGAAATGTAACTCCTAAAACTCAAAACACAAACTTTCTCGTTGCTCGATTCAATCTATGTCACTTTTAAACCCACCTGTCTTTCAAACTTCCATACTTCCGTTCGGGATTATTAAATATTTTATTCAATGTTTGTTCAAATCCCGGATGAGGCTGTTTGCGTTTCACTTTTAAGCCCCGTCGATAGAGCAGCAAACCCTGAGAGAAGCCCTGTCCTGCAGTAGACTGAGAAAAAAGGTAACTGCTGATGGTGGTGGTGATGATGATGATCATGATGATGATATTCATATCTCAGTGTGCACGCGTGGGTGTGTTTGTGTGTTTGTGTTGTGTGTGTGTGTGTGTGTGTGTGTGCGTGCGCATGCGCGTATGTTTGTGTGTGATAAGATTTGCACATGTATTTATCTTTTTTTTATTATTTCTTTTTCAGATGAGACATTACAAAGAAGCGATGAAAATACTTGAGGAACTTCTCAAAATTGGTAAGGAACAAAATCTTTGAGAAAGTTTTCACTTTTCACAATTTTGTATAATTTTAGCCAAAAATTCTGAAATTATTTTTAATAACATTGTATAATTTTAGAAAAAAATTCTGAAATTATTTTTAATAACATTGTATAATTTTAGAAAAACATTCTGAAATTATTTTTAATAACATTGTATAAATTTAGAAAAAATTCTGAAATTATTTTTAATAACATTGTATAATTTTCGTAAAATTAATAACATTATATAATGTTATCAAGAATTTTAAAAAAATGAATAAGGTACGACTTAAAATCTACTTGTATCTGAATAGTGAATCTAAGTATCTAATTTATGTTTATTTTTCTATATTAAAACAAAATTAACATTATTATGCACAAGTGCCTATTCATTAAATAAGCAACAAATAAAAGACATGTTTATTTTTATCTTTAACAACATATTTCAAAGATGAGTTTCAATGTTCGAGATTTGTATTTTCTTCTGCAATGCAACTTTTTGCTTTATCTTTATCCCCTCTTTATTCATATTTTTAAGATCCTTCAAATAATCGTGCTCAGACGAACCGAGAATTTTTCAAACAGAAAAGTGAATTGTCTGCCGATCCGCCATTGGATATAAAATGGAAAGAACCAAATGACGAACAACAAAACAAATACCAAAAACTTTGTAGAAAAGAAATCACTCAGGTAATTAAATCATATAATTCAGCCGAACCATTCTACAGCCTTCTTCATGCATACAAAGATATAGTGCCACACATGAATAAGTACAGTATTAACAATTTTTAAAAAAAGTTAATTTCCTTCTTGACCAAATATACCCGGATTTTATTATTTCTATTTGAATTTTATACTCTCAAAACGGATGATATTAGGTATAAAATTTTAAAAAAAGTCGTCGGGGCGGCCTAAACTCGGTATCAGCCAGACAGCGAGGGAGTCTACCCCCTTTTAACTAGCGCTAGACCAAGGAGATTATTTTAGCATCTGAGGTGGAGCGTGCCACACCTACCATCAGCTCCTTACTTTACCGCACAGATCCCTGTGCTACTCATACGCTGAGTTGGCGAGGATCGGTATCGAACCAGGAACCTTATGATTCCTAGCCGAACGCTCTACTGACTGAGCTACCCGGATTTTATTATTTCTATTCGAACTTTATACTCTCAAAACGGAAATATTAGGTATTATTTATTACCAAACTCCACTGCATTGAAACTATGCAACAAGCCAATACATTTTTTGGTGGGGATTAATAAAAATAAAAATTAAACTAAATAAAATAAGTAAAACAAAATTAAAATAAATATTTAAAAAAATAAAAAGACACAAAAAAGTAACAATCTCTCAGAAGGCCTCAGACCGGAAGAGCCTCTGAGCATGCGCAAAAAAACCACCGAATTCTTGGCGCCAAAAAGGTATCCCAGCCCTTTTTACTCCAAACTTTGAAGTGGAAACATCTATTGACTTGCTCGAGAAATATTTCCCCTCAAAGAAATAGTGTGAATCAATGAATAAAAGTCTTACCCTAAGTCATCCTCATATTTGTTCCTTTCGCTTCTTTTCTTAAATTTCCTTTCAGCTTATCAGCCCACTAAAAGGAAGAACCGAACTATATTGGGGATTATATACTAATACGAACGAGCTTAAACTACATAGAACAAACAACTAACAATTCCCTAGAGAATTGTTTTTAGCTAATTTGGGGTGGCTGGTTTCGAAAATGCTATTCGTGTTTGCCTTTCAAGTCAAGTTTTCATTTTATCGCATACCAACAAAACCCCAAATCAATCAGTTCTTAACCAAATATTAAGGTGAAAATGCTACTTGGCAGAATTAAAATAATTTAAAGATTTGTTTTATTAATGACATTTTTGTTTGGTTTATTTTAATGTTTATTGATTTCTTTCTTTTTAGGACCCAAAGAAAAAAGTTAATCTTTATTGCTACTTGCATCCAACCTACAAACGTTTAATGTTTGGCAAGGCTGAAATTCTCAGTATGAAGCCCCGACTTGTTCTTTTCCACGATATGATGACACCAAATTCTACAGGGGAAATCAATAGAATTGGTATAGATCAGGTGAGATATAAATAAATCCTTTTTTAAAAAATTTGTTAACACGATCGGGGGGGGTAGTGGCTTCGGTCCTGGACCGTACAAGTTAACATTGTTGATCCCAGGGGCCTTCCCCCGAGGAAACACCTGCCCCCTTGATTTAAAGGGGCATGGCTGGGTTTATTGCCCAGAGCCTGGGACTCCTCCTTGAGGGGGATGCCGACGGGATCAACGTTTTTTTTGTACCCGCCACCCATGAGTCTCGGCTTGTGGGTGGTCCCACATTAATAGGCCTTGTGCCTAATCCGTACACGTGTGGTACTTGGTAAATATCCTAGTATGTAGATATGGTCAAAAGTATTAATAATTGAAAACAATTTTATTAATAATCGTGGTTTAAATAAAAAATAAAATCATGGAGAATGTGACGTAAATAACTAAGAGAATTGTGACTTGAGTAGTAATATAGCTTCGGTTACTGACAGACAAACACACAATCTCCATTATAATAATATATTCTAAACAGGACCCGCGTCCAAAATCATAGAAAACGAATATTTTTCAAATCTGACTCATTGCCTAAGTATTCGGAAGTCACAAAACTTAGTTGCGAAAAAATGCTTTTCTATTTTTTAGGATTATTTTCAAAAATATTTTTAGATGGGATCTATTTGGTTCAGACGTTTCAGCAAATTAATAAACCTCCAGCACATAACTTTATAAATAGCAGAATAAACTATCTGGCATAGCCCATTGGTTGTGACTGTTTTTGGCATGAGCGATTTGGTTTGGTTTTCGCATATCAACGTTCGTGGGTTATTTAATGCTAAATCTATCCTTGTAGAAGAGCACTGTTTAACCCATAGATGGGATAAGGGGGTGTTCATACCTTTCTCAAGGGCATTAGTCCGAAAGTGAATGTGATAGCGCGACTAGAGCAGGATGTGACACAAGGTCAATTTTTTAGGCGGAGTTTAACAAGTTTGAATTCCTAGACTGGTTGCTTGACCAAGGTTAGAGTCCATAGTTGGAGGGAGAGGGACAGGTGGATGCATACCTTTCCCAAGAGTATTAGCTCTATGTGAAATGTAAGCCTCGTCTAGAATTTGAACTCAGGTCAACGAGACCATTTCCTATGACTCTAGCATTACACCACGCTCCTCCACCAGGTTAAAGAGCCCATAGCTGGGGGAGAGCAGGTGGATGCATGCCTTTCCAAGAGTATTAGCTCTATGTGAAATGTAGACAGCCTCGTCTAGAATTTGAACTCTGGTCCACTTCCTGTAACTCTATCCCTCCACCTGTGTGCTGTATGTAACAGTAACGAATATATTTAATAAGTTTCTGTAACTTTTTTTCTTTCACAGATGGTAGACATAGTAGACGGTGGATTATATAAGTATGAACTTCAAGGGTAAGTAAATATCATTATTTTGAAAAAAAAAAAAACAACAAAAAAAAACCATTTATTTTATGTCTATTCCAAATATTGATTAATTTTTAGGGTTTTTCAGTGTATCTGAAATCTCCGAACTAACCTAAAGCCATCTTCCGAACGCCACTATCGGTGTAAACAAGGCAGTAAGTCGTAGTACAGAGATGTTGATTGGTACGCGTCCTGCGTCCCTGACGCATAAAAATATAAAAGGACGCAGTAAAATCGTATCCATGTGACCCAGTGTTTTTCTTTTATCTTCCATCACCATTTCAAGCTAACTGTAAATACATTTCTGTAGTTTCTTAGAAACGAATTACACAGGATAGGTTACAAGGTAGGAGTTAGATGGCTTTAGTTATTTCCACAGATCATAAATAAAAACCCTATAATCTATTACCAGCATCACTGGTAGTTGATAAACAATAAGAAAAATATTTAATTAAAAATAAAAATTTGAATTCAATTGACTAATTGATTTTAACGGTATGTCAAGCTGTCTGGGGTTATTTTATGCCTAGAGGCAATCGCTTTCATTGTATGTTCATATCAGGGCCGGTGTTATCCTTTAGACGAAATAGGCAATCGCCTTGGGTACCAACATTTGGGAGCGCCCAAAATTCTGCGCAAACTAAATTTCTATTGATACTTAAGATGTCAATTTAATATATTGTCCGACTAATGCCTGTTCAAAATTCAGAAGTATTTGTACTAAGTTTAATTACTTCGGTTTGGTTTAATGGCATATCAACCTTCACGGGTTATTTAATGCCAAAACCATTGTTATAGACAAGCATATGGTTGCAAAAGAAAGCAGACAAGAACATTAGATTAGTAGATTTAGAAAAGATATAGTCTTTCTTCTTTCACTTGGTATGGAGTCAGGAGGTGTAAGTCTGCTTTTTGGTTGTGTGTGACATGGTGATGCGGTGTGTGTTGGTAGGCTGTGAGCGGTCTTTCCGAAATGTGACGCATGGAGCTCCCTTTGTGTACCAGTGCTGAAGTCAACTGCTGTTCGTAACTTTTGATTGACTGTTTTATAGCCATGTTTGGGAGTGTTTGGAACCGAAATTGTTTCTGAAAAGCTTTGGGGGAAAAAATTATGATTGGTCGTAAAAAGGGCTTTTTAAATTGTCAGTTAATTTAGTTTTTCACTTTGGAAGCTTGCGTGGAGCCTCATGCGCAAAAACATGTTTTGTTCATTGTGTTTGAAGCTACTGTTTGGCCATTTGATGTTACATTTCTTCAACTAAATTTTTCTTTGTTGGATTCTGTTCTGGAGTATTTTAATTTGTTTTGCTGGTGAGTGGTTATATGGAATTAGTGAATTTGTGAATCAGGAGATATATTTATTTCTGTTGTATAACACTATTCTTGTAGAATATGGTAGTATTTAACCCATGCCTTTTCCATGAATGAATGCATAAAGTACGCCTCTTTGTAGGAACGAAGTTTAAATATGGATTATCATAAAGCACTTCTATATGCACCCCTCCCCTGAATTAGTGGATAATTCCACCCCTCTACTCGTAAAGCCTATGACAGTGGGTCTCTCTCTTTTTTTTTAAATCATTCCAGCTTATTTTCTACCAAAATTTTCTTTCAGGAAACAATTTTGGGTATTGAGTTCCTTGGATTTTTTTTAGTAGTAATCCTTTGGTATAAACCAGAGAGAGAGAGAGAGAGAGAGAGAGAGAGAGAGAGAGAGAGAGAGAGAGAGAGAGAGAGAGAGAGAGAGAGAGAGAGAGACACACGTGGTTCTCGTCCGCACCGCCCGTGATGTGAATTAATAATGAATCAAGAGATTCTCTGTGGGGGTTCGGTTCACTGAGCTGTCAAAGAGAGAAAGACATATAATAATGAGAGAGAGAGGGGGATGAGAGAGAATAAGATGAGAGAGGGAGAGAAGAAAGGAAAAGAAAGAACGACAGATGATAAGACGAGAGAGAGAGAGAGAGAGAGAGAGAGAGAGAGAGGAAAGAGAGAATAAGATGAGAGAGGGAGAGAAGAAAGGAAAAGAAAGAACGACAGATGATAAAACGAGAGAGAGGGGGGGGAGGAGAGAATAAGACGAAAGAGCGAGAAGAAAGAAAGAGGAAGAAGAACGATAGATAAGACGAGAGAGAGAGAGAGAGAGAGAGAGAGAGAGAGAGGGGGGGAGACGAAAAAGACGGAAATAAGAAATATTATCTGAATGTCGCAGGAATTGATATTGTCTCAACACATTTTTTTTATTTTAAGTGATAAAGTTTCAAATGCAAAATTTGAAATGAGGTCAGGTAAAAAAAAGCTCTTATTTCCAAGTTTAAATCCATAAAAATTAAAGAAAGTATACGAGTTCTTCTGTATGTGTCTATGTACGTGTTTGTGTGAGTCTGGGTGTGCATATTTATATGTGTATGAGTATCAGTATGCATGTCTTTTTCATGTGTACGTACTTACACGCATATATATGGGTTAAAATGTTCGTGCATGTGTGTATTGGGGTGTGTTTACACCTCCGTGCGTGCGCACATGTTTTTTTTTCTCATTCCTGTGTGTTCATGACGTGTATATTGGCGCGCGTATGTCTCCGTGTGAGGAAGGCATCAGCTTGTGTGCGTTTGACTATACACGTGCTTGTGTGTTTGTGTATGTATGCGTCATCGACGTATTGCCAGTGTATGTGTGGAGGTGTATTACTAAGTCCGGGGAGCCGTGGGTTCAAATAGGGGGTTGGAAGTAAAAAGGATTTATGTTATAAGAATTAACTCATAAAAATTAGATCACTTCACATGCACAGGAGGAGCCAAATGATTTTCTTCGAGGGGGTTCTGCTCCCACCTATCCCAACCTAGGTGACGGGCACAGTCTGTGTATTTGTACGAGTATGTTCGTATGCAAGTGAAGTGTAAATCTGTGTGTGTGTGTTTGTGTTTGTGTGTGTGCGCATGCGCGTGTGTTTTGGGACGTGGAAATCCAAACAAGCGTTTTCAAAATTAAAAAAAAAATAGAAAGAATAAAACATTTGCAATTTCTAAACTCTCTTCTTACTCTCGTAACGCAGAACCTAAAACACGAGGCTCCAGTTCCAAAATGCCTTATGGGGAATTCCCTCGACAAACTTGCAAATCGGCCTCAAAATTAAAACGGAAAATTTTGTGGGGCTCCACGACAGTTTAACTACAGTATATGAATGAACTTTTTGCGAATTGGGTTACGGTTTAGGGTCTGTGGATTAAGGTTGTTCTTAATTACGTATTGCTTAAAAATCAACAAAACACCCCCCAAAAAACAACAACAATCCCCCCCCCCCAAATTACTATACATTTGATTAACCATTGAAATTAATTATTGAACCCAACGGTAGACACATTAGTCACAGTTGTCTGTGTTAGTATTGCAATGTAAAATTTCAATTAAACTTGGTTTAAAAAAATATTTTTCAACATTAAATGTATAATAATTTTTTAAAAATTTGTTGTTGTTGTTGTTTTTTTTTTAAGCAATACGTAATTAAAAACAACCTTAATCCCCAAACCAAATAGTTAAACTGTCATGGAGCACCACAAAAAATCTTTCCGTTTTAATTTTGAGGTCGATTTGCAAGTTTAGCCATTCCCTCTAGGCTGCCCTTCTCCATTGAAAATAAAGAAAGTTGGGTCAGGGTTAATACATAATGACTGGGTCGTCGCCAAAGGCAAAAAATTGGTTTGCTATTTCTCTGAATTTTTTAGATGAAGCTTGATGATTAGTATTTTAGTATTATTTGTATTATTCGGACTATTGTCCTCATCTTCATTGTTATCTGTACAACGTTTCGGCTGATGTGCCCTCCGACCTTCTTCTTTCTTGTCCGAAAAGAAGGTTCCCGAGTTAGAGAGAGTTCCCGAATTCGACAAGAAATACCTGAAGAAGACCGGAGGGCACATCGGCCGAAACGTTGTACAGTTATTCTTCAGTTCTTCAGTTATTTCTTGTCGTAAACGGGAATATTCTCGGACTCGACAAGAAGGTTCCCGAGTTCAAAAAGAAGGCACCTGAGTCCGAGATGGTTTCCGAGTCCGACAAGAAATACCTGAAGAAGGCCGGAGGGCACATCGGCCGAAACGTTGTACAGATAACAATGAAAATGAGGACAATAGTCCCAATGATACAAATAATACTAAAATTGTTTTTTTTGTTTTTTTGTTTAATGGTATATCAACCTTTGTGGATTATTTAATGGCCAACGCCATCCTTCTAAAATCTGTAAAACCCAAAAAGAAAAAAAGTTTCTGACCGCTATCCTTGGCCAGTTGAAAAAGAACTTAAAGTAAGTAAGTCCTGAACTATAGAATCCTTTGGTAAGTGAATAAGTCCTGCGTTATGGAATCCTACGTAGTGTCAAAGGTCCAGTGATATAATCCTATGTTCCGTCGTCCACGAAGTTTCAAAGCATTATGCGTAGGTATGACCAGAGCAGCCGGTATAAATAACAATATCAGCAGCAGGCACTGCCAGTGGTTGGCCAATAGGTTGGTCACATGGTTATAGCCGAGTCTATAAATAAGAGTAGGCATCTAAGACACACCTTATATCCAGAAAAGTCAACAGTGTTAAACAATATTTTCATTAGATTGGCAGACATAATGAATACGAGTAGACCATTACAACTCTAACTTCCTCTGATCTGGTCCATTCATTGATTATTCATGGACCATATGACTTTAGACACCCCTTTTGCGATCTCGTTTCGTGGGGACATTTTTATTCATTTGCACCGCCAAGATCCGGTTGTTTGTTAAAAGATGATTTCCAGAGTTTAGAGAAACAAGGTAAATTTCTGAAGCGGAGTTTAACAGGTTTGAATTCAGAGTTTTCCTTGACATACTCTTCCGATCTGACGATTCTGTTGACACTAGCCAAACACTCACACACACACACACACACACACACACACATATATATATATATATATATATATATATATATATATATATATATATATATATATCAACCTTTGTGGATTATTTAATGGCCAACGCCATCCTTCTAAAATCTGTAAAATCTGTATATATATATATTATATAAGGTAAAAATGGATATTGAATCCGACAATATGTAAGAAAGTTTTATAGAAAAACAATGTTTAACATACATACACATATATATATATATATATATATATATATATATATATATATATATATTTCGATCCCGGCTCGTAGCTGTTAAAAAATTCGAGCCGCAATGATGAGAAGTAAACTTCGAAACAAGTGTCTGTGGATGACTGATATATATATATATATATATATATATATATATATAATATATATATATATATATTCAAAAGTCCGGAGAAGCAATCTTTCTTACGACATAGGAGTTGTTTTTTTAAAACTGTCGTCGTTTGCAGAGCTCAATGTGTGCTCTTATTGTTAGAGTCACAGAGCAAATTTATAAGTCACTTACACACACACACACACACACACACACACACAATACACAAACATCCTTCCTTTCAAAGATAAATATTGCTCTAAAAAGTTTATTATACATTGAGCTCTTTTTAGTGATTTAAAGATTCACTGTATTTATACATACTGGATAATAATAATACAGTGTGTTTTGAAATCACATATAGAATCATCCCTTACTACCAAGTTTTGGATACCTCTCATATATATATATATATATATATATATATATATATATATATATATATATATATATATATTCATTTTTACTAGCAATTTGATTTTGGGGTCATCACACGGCTACCCTTCCTAATTTCATTGATTCATTATGATTCTCTCTCTCTCTCTCTCTCTCTCTCTCTCTCTCTCTCTCTCTCTCTCTCTCTCTCTCTCTCTCTCTCTCTCTCTGACGTGGACCATCCGTTTCCAACTGGTGACGGTGGCAGTTGTGGCCTGACGCTCAATAATGAAAATATTGACTCCTTTATTCAGTCTGTGTTTGTCTCTGAGCGCGAAAACAACTGTGTCACAAGAAAGATACAAATCTGTGACTGTACACGTCATTAAGACGTTAATATATTCGGTGTCGAGATTTAATAGATACAGACAAAACGGGCTGTGATTTATATCGTTCTTTCTTTCTTTCTTTCTTTCTTTCTTTCTTTTCTTTCTTTTCTTTCTTGTTCTTTTCTTCCATTAAAATATTTTCCTTGTTTCTTCCTTCTCTCAATTACATTTCTCTTTCTTTCTTTCTTTCTTTCTTTCTTTCTTTCTTTCTTTCTTTCTTTCTTTCTTTCTTTTCTATATTTACTACTTTTTTGTTTTATTTAAAAATTACTTTTTTTATTTCTCCCTTCACACAAATACATCCTTTTTTCTTTCTTTCTTTTTCATTCTTTCTTTTTCCTTTTTTATTTCCCTTTTCTTTCATTTAAAATACCTTTCTTGTTTTTCCTTCTCTTCCTTCTCATTTTTTTTCTTTTTTCTGCCTTTCTTTCTTTTTCCATTTTTATTACTTTTTCATTTAAGAAAATATACTCTCCTTGATTTTTTACTTCTTGCAATTATTTTCCTTTCTTTCGTCTTTTTTTTCTTTCTTTTCTTTTCCATTTTTATACGACTTTTTCTTTCATTCAAAAATTAATTTTTGTTTCTTCCTTCACACAATTACATTCTTTCTTTCTTTCTTTTCTTTTTCTTCTTTTTCCTAGAAGGGCTTGTCTTTTCTTCTTTCTTTCTTTCTTTCTTTCTTTCCTTTTTTCTTTTTCTTCTTTTTCCTAGAAGGGCTTGTTTTTCTTTCTTTCTTTCTTTCTTTCTTCTTTCTTTCCTTTTTCTTCTTTTTCCTAGAAGAGTTTGTCTTTCTTTCTTTCTTCTTTCTTTATTTCTTTCCTTTTTTCTTTTTCTTCTTTTTCCTAGAAGGGCTTGTCTTTCTTTCTTTCTTTCCTTTTTTCTTTTTCTTTTTTTTCCTAGAAGGGCTTGTCTTTCTTTCTTTCTACTTTCTTTCTCCGATCTTTATTACTTTCTCATTCATTTTATTAAATTCTATTTTCCTTATAGTTACAATCTTTCTTTTTTTCATTATATTTTCTATATTTCCTTTTCCACTTTCATTACTTTCTTCGTTTTTTTTTTTTTTTTTTTTTTTTTTTTTTTTTTGTTTTTTTTTTACCTTTCTTTCGTTTAACAAATGTCTTCTGATCTGTCTTTGGTTTAGAATTTTCTTTCTTTCTTTCTTTTTTCTTTCTTTTTCTTTGTTTGTTTGTTTCTTTTTCTTTCCTTTATATTTCTTCCTTTCTTTTTTACTTTCTTTCTTTTTTACTTTTTTCTATCTTTCTTTTTTTTTCTTCTTTTTTCTTTCCTTTTTACTTTTTTCTATCTTTCTTTTTTTTACTTTCTTTCTTTTTCTTTCTTTTACTTTCTTTCTTTCTTTTTACTTTTTTCTATCTTTCTTTCTTTCTTTTTCTCTCTTTCTCTCTTTCTTTCTTTTTTACTTTCTTTCTTTCTTTCTTTTTTACTTTCTTTCTTTTTCTTTCTTTCTTTTATACTTTCTTTCTTTCTTTCTTTCTTTTTCTTTTTTACTTTCTTTCTCTTCTCTTCCCTTCTCATGAAACAGCTGTGAGAGCAGAAACTTCTTGCCGCGTCGTCAGTTGTGAGAAATGACTTGATTGAAAAGAATGATCAGAAAATCAATTCGATTGTAAAGGAAGGAAGAAAAGATCGAACCCCCACCCACCCTAACACATACACAAACACACTTCGTGTCGTCGTCGTCGTCATCTTTATAAAACAGATACGTGAGAGAAGAAACATTGAATTAATCGTTATAAGTGGATTTGTCTCCATATGTGCGTAAATAAATGCACACGTGTAATCATTGTCACACAACCGTATCGAATTTACTACATGGCCCTCCCCCACATAAAAAAGTAAAATAAAATAAATAAAATAAAATAAATGAATAAAAAAAGGCACAACAATAAAAAAAAATTGAAGAGGTTAAACAACTTTCTTGTCCAAATGAAAAACAAATTGTATTGTTCGAATATTTTTGAATATTTCGCACATAAATATTACTCTCTAAAAAAAAAATCCCATGGATGTTTGTTTGTTGTGTGTGTGTGTGTGTGTGTGTGTGTGTGTGTGTGTGTGTGTGTGACCGAGAGAGAGAGAGAGAGAGAGAGAGAGGGGGGGGGAGATTAAACTTTAACTTGAGAGTTGAACCACAATTGTGGTGCACTCCACGAGGATTAAACATTGTTACAATTGGTAGTGAGAATACATTATATGTGAGTGTGTGTAATATATATATATATATATATATATATATATATATATATATATATATATATATATATATATATATAAGTAAAGAAATAACAAGAGACTTAGAGATTTAGCTTTAGAGTCTATTTCAGGGAGCTTAGACAAATAGTTTAACTCTCCCGACTCATCAGACGCATCTGATGAGTCGGGAGAGTTAGACACTTTGTTAGGATAATGATCTTAAAATGTTCATTGTGTTGTTGATGTAGTGACAATTTCTAAATTCATTATACCAATCTATCTATTGACAGATTGGATAATTATATATTCAATTATCGTAATATATATATATATAATATATATACTAACAAAATATATGCACCCTCCGGGTGCAAGTATTTAAGTTTTAAGTTTTGATATAATAAAATATCATATTAAATTAGAAAGGCTAATTAAACTGAATAAAAATGCAAATAAAAAGATTTGGAACAGAGGGGGTATAATCGAAAATAGAACAACTTTGAAACTAACTATTCCATCATTTTCCATTACTCCCCTCTTTCATTGGTAAATTTTCCTAATTTAACTATTTAGTTAAATAGGAAGTAAAGGATAATAATTACAGTTATTTCTTCTTTGTAAATAAATTTCTTTTAAGATTTATCCACGAGATTTTTGTTTATATTTCTTAAGATAAAACCAAACAATTAGAAATCAATAATACCAAGCACATATTTATTAAAATAAAATTTTAAATATCAATATGCAAATTAGCCTTCTCGTTCAAACTGTAAACCGCTATTTTTGTTGTACATATAAATACAATTGCATGTTATTAGTACGTAGATATGGTCAACAGTATTAATAATGTAAAACAATTTTTATTAATAACTGAAGGTTTAAAAGAATGAAATCATGGAGAATTTGACGTAAATAATTAAGGGAATTGTGACTTCAGTAGTAATATAGTTTCGGTTACAGACAGAAAAACACACAATCTCCATTATAATAGATATATATATATATATATATATATATATATATATATATATATGAGGTAGATAAAAGGAAAAGTGAGCAAGAAATAAACAACTCAAAACAAATCAAGGGTTGAAATGATTTCGTCCGTATTACACGGACAACGTCAGTCGAAATGATTTTATTAAAGCAAAGTTACGTGCGTACATATGATTTGGTGAGGGGTGGTGTGAGGGTAGTTTGGAGGATGAAGAGTAGATGTAGGGGAGTGCATTGGTAGGTTAGCGGGTGGTGAGTATGTTGTTATAGGAGAAGAAGGGGAGGGGAGATTTGAGTGATGTGAGGTCGTTGATTTAGGTATGCGGAGGATTCTAAACCCATCTATCCTATCTTCATATATATATATATATATATATATATATATATATATGTGTGTGTGCGTGTGTGTGTGTATTTGGGCAGCATTCTTTAATTTATGCATGTCGAATTAAACAAAAGGCACGTCTCCTGTTTAACGATTTTATTGATGATCTTTTCAAGTTTTCTGGACAACTTTTTAAAAAATATTTGGATGGAATTCGTGGATTAGTTCACCGAAGTTCATATCCCGAGTACTCGGGATATGAACTTCAATGGACTAATCCACGAATTCCATCCAAATATAAAATAAGTGGTCCAGAAAACTTGAAAAGATCATCAATAAAATCATTAAACAGGAGACGTGCCTTTTGTTTAATTGACATGCATATATATATATATATATATATATATATATATATATATATGTGTGTGTGTGTGTGTGTGTGTGTGTGGCGCGCGATTGTGCGCGCTCCTGTATGTGTGTAGGAGATAAATATGGAAATGAATCCGACAGTATGTAGAAAAGTAATCAATAAAAGTCAAAAATAGGAAATGCGATAATGATTTATTGACACTTGAAAAATATATTGTCGACGTTTAACGTTTCGATTGATTTGTGCTCATCAAACATTTATCTAAATTGAATAGATATCAAATATGTATCTCCAATCATTTTCAGGACGAAACAAATATCGACAATTGATGTCAGTTTTTTTAAACAAAAAAATCCCTCGATGATGTGTATCAATTATTTATCAAAAAGTATTAAGGAAAATTCCGATGATATTTGGAAAGACTAATTGTCATTGGGAAGGACCAATCAATCTCTGCCACGTCACAAAGAAATGGGATATGCACTCATGATGTGAGAGTAGAATAACATCACCACGTTAGAAAACAATGTGTTGCTATTTAAAAAAAAAAAATTAAAAAAAGGGCGGACTTGAACTCTCAGACCCCCCCCCCCCATCTAAAATTTTTGTTTTTTAATTTTTTTCTTTATTTTTCAACTGATTATTACCGACTGCACACCAATCTATCCGATTGTAAAAAAGAAATTTTGAAAGTTATTTATTTTTCGAGTTTTCAGGGGTGCTCAGTTCCCCGTATAAGTTTATAGTAAACCGATCCCCCATATCGGAACCGCTGAAAAAAAATTTTTCTTTGTAATTTCTTTTCTTTTTCTTCAATGGATTATTATCGTTTACACACCAATCTACCAGATTGTAAAAAAAAGATTCTAAAAAGTTCTTTATTTTTCGTGTTTTCATGGGTGCTCATTTCCCCGTATAATTGTATAGTAAATCGATCCCCCATATCGGAACCGCTCTATCGTAACAGTTGGGCTGAATTTGCACTAAGGTGTCAAAATGAAGGTGACACAGAAAAAACGGAACCCACAAATTTTGTAATAAAACTGTTAATTTTTATTAGGGGGGGGGTGTTAGGGTTAGGGGTTAGGGTTAGGGGTTGGGGTTGGTGTTGGGGTTTAAGCTTGGTTTAATGGGAAAATAAATAAATAATTTGGGTTCTGTTTTTTCTGGGCCACCCTAACTTTGACACCTTTGCGCCAGTTTCCTTTCGAGCGGTTCCGATATGGGGGATCGGTTTACTATAAACTTATACGGGGAAATGAGCACCCATGAAAACACGAAAAATAAAGAACTTTCAAATAATTTTTTTTAAAATCTGATAGATTCGTGTGCAATCGATAATAATCAATTGAAAGAAGAAAAATAAAATTAAAAACAAAAATTTTAGATGGGGGGGGGGTCTGAAAGTTCAGGTCCGCCAAAAAAAGATATTAAAAGATCTTTAAAAATCAGTCACCTGAGATGTAAATTAGGCATACCCAATTTTTCGTCTGCTTTTCATTTTAAAAACGAATTAAAATTAATTAAATCGATTATTTAAGGTCAAATTTTTGTCTAAGTCGAAAAGTAATAACATCAGTATAAAAAGCAAAACAATATTACACATGTAATTTATTTTTAATACATTTAAAACTATTTTTTCGGTCAATTTTGCTCAAATATATCTTAAAATGGCCACCGTAGTTGTCGTAAAATTTGTGTTTACAAAATAAATTTAACGCTCTCGATTGAAAAATAATTCTCTGATTTTTGGTAATTTTTTTTTTCAAATGCGGGGGTTAAATTTGTTTTGTAAAACACGGATTTTTTAACAAATTGGGTATACCTAGCGTAAATCTAATACCAAGACTGAAAAAAGTTGTCCCACAGTACTTAGAATTCTTTTGTATTTATCGGCAAAGCTTACCAGTTTAAAAATCAATCATTTGAAATTTGGTATTTGGAGGCGCGTGGTTTAATGGTTATGTAATGGACACGGCGACGAGAGTTCAAATCCTGCACGAGGCCACGTATGCATCCAACTATTCTCCCTCCAGCTATGGTCAAATAGTAGGACAAACTGGGTTCTTTAACCTTGGTTAGGCAGCTAGTATATATATATATATATATATATATATATATATATATATATAAAGAATAAAGTTAAAAATAAAGATAAACCTAATGAGTCAGATAAACCTACTAAAAGTTTCGCCAAGTGCTCTTCAGTTTCATTATTTTCTCTACTTTATTGAGCACTTTTTACTTATTAGCTTTAGTTTCCTGGCGGTTTTGTATGAATATATATATCTTATATATATATATATATACATATAAATTGTTTTTTCTTTTGGCCAAATATTGTACCAATAGATTATTTTTGGTTGGTACGATTATCTTGTCTTTTCTTTTTTCAAAAATTTTTTTTCTCCCGGGATGTTTGGTAGTATATTTTTACAATCAAACTATTTGCTGTTTTTTTTTCTCACCGCGAGGATTTACCAACAAGTTTGGTATATTAAATTATATAAATATATATAATATATATATATATATATATATATATATATATATATTATTATTATTATTATTATTATTATTATTTATATTTTGCGTGAAGGCAATTACAATGCGTATATCGCATAAAATTCGATAATTATAGAAGATATAATGACAAGTGAATTTCGGTAAATAATTATTCGGCGTGTAGAACATCGTACAGACAGCTGTACGATGTTCTACACCAGAATAATTCTTATATATATATATATAATATATATATATATATATATATATATATATATATATTCAATAAAGGAAGGAAGAACTCAACACCGTAATTCCATAATGAATTTATTTCGACCAAAATTAGGGCCTATATAAATCTAAGTTGATTTAATACAGCTCCCCAAATTTCCGTGAGACCCATCTGATGAGACGAAAATTTGGGGAGCTGTATTAAATCAACTTAGATTTATATAGGCCCCAATTTTGGTCGAAATAAATTTATTATGGAATTACGGTGTTGAGTTCTTCCTTCCTTTATTGATAAATATTGCTCTGTATATAATCTAAAAAGTTTATTATACATTGAGCTCTCTTCAGTGATTTAAAGATTCGCTATATTTATACATACTGGATCATCAATATTAATACAGTGGATCTTAGAAATCACATATAGAATCATCCCTTACTACCAAGTTTTGGATAAATCTCTTATATATACTTGCAAATATATGCACCCTCCGGGTGCAAGTATTTAAGTTTAAATGTAATAAAATATTAGATTAAATCAGAAAGGCTAATGAAACTAATTAAGAATTCAGATAAAAAGATTTGAAACGGAGGGGGTATAATCGGAAAATAAAACAACTGAAACTTACTCTTTCATCACTTCCGTTTTTCAATGCTAAATTTTGCTAATTTAACTATTTAGTTAAAATAGGAAGTAAAGAATAAAATTACAGTTATTTCTTCTAGTTAATGAATTTCTTTTAGAATTATCCCCGAGATTTATGTTCATATTCATTAAGATAAAACCAAAACAATTAGAAATCAATAATACCAAGCATATTTTTATTAAAATCAGTTTTTTTAATATCAATATGCAAATTAGCTTTACGTTTACACTGAAAACTGTATTTTGTTGTATATATAAATAAAATTGCATGTTATTAGTATTTAGGTAAGGCCAACAGTATTAATAATGTCAAACAATTTTATTATTAATTGAGGTTTAAATAGAAATAAAATCATGGAGAATGTGACGTACATAACTAAGGGAATTGTGACTTGAGTAGTAATATAGTTTCGGTTACAGACAGAAAAACACACAATCTCCATTATAATAAAATATATATATAAAGTTTATATATATATATATAAAGTGTTCGTAAGTATTTTTTATGTTTGTTTATCCCTACTAGTTTTCAGTTTAGGCAATCATCATCAGACTTTTATATCATGTCTGCTTACATTTCAAGACTTATGGATGCCATTGTGGTTTTGTGTGCGTGTGTGTGTGTGTGTGTGTGTGTGTAAAGATCTAATTATTAACATTAAAATAAAGAGATTTGATTTGTAAGTTTTTCTATCTTCGCAGAATTTCCATCAGTTTCAATCACAAAGTCAAAGAACAAACGAACATGAGGAAACATCTAGAAAATATGAAGAACTTAATCTTGCCACCTGCTGTATATTCAAACCTTGAGGTATGGATTTCTTTTAATATGTTAAAATTATCATATCATGTATATTATCATTATCATCATTACATTGGCATTGCAGTCTCGGAAGACTATAACTCTTGTGCTCCTGAAGTTACATCGCCTTCTGTGACTGTGAAGTCCAATGTTCGATAAACATTCTCGATCCCAGATGTCGCATGTGAAGGCTGTCCCTGAAGATGTTTATGTGCCGATGCTTTGTTGCCGCTGTTCTCTTCTGGGCCTCTTGGCCTCATGGTGTTGCGCCAGGTTAGCTTCAGACATGGACATTACGTAGCGCAGTGTTTCTATTTTACTTTTCAAAATCTACACTACTAACAGAAATACTGGGGTGAATTAGTATCTCAGTCGTAAAGGAAGGAGACAAGGCAAATTATAGTTTATAAATGGGTTAACAGTTTTATTTCTGGGATAGTATTTAATGTGTATGTGTAATTCTTGTGCAAATGTCTTTAAGAGTTTTTTCCAGAGAATTTCTACTGGCGGGATATATAAAGGTTATACAAGAGATTTGTGTGCACTTATCTTGTTGTCTCGGTGTTGTCTGCTTGTTGGAGTTGACGTCTTTCTCTAGCGTGCCGACTCTGGTCTTCTGCTAGTGCCTGCAGCATTGGTTCTGCTGATTCAGGGTTCTATCCTCTGTGCCCTATTGTCCGGACTTCCGGTGGGCAGATAACCCAATTTCCAACACTACCCTCAAAATAATATATACAGCTCATCTATTATTCAACATATGCACCAGTTTTTTTAATCTTTTCTCTATATAAAACATAATACATTCAGGGAAATTACCAATATAACGAAATTTATTGTGTACAGTGCTCAGGTGCACCACAACTCATCAAAGTCTCATGTTAAGTACACAGAATAATGTAGTGTCAGGAACATGAACAGTTTACAGTAGTAATATGCATGTATGTGTGCGCGTGTGTGCATATGTATGTGGAGAGTGGCATCAGGTATAGTGTCGGCGGACTACAGGAAGCATGGAGGCTTTGAAAGATTCAGTGCTTCGGCAGCCTACAACAGACGCAGGCAGTTTATTCCATGTCTCCGCAATACTGAGCGTGAAAAAATGTTTCCGAAAGTCACGTGAACAGTGCTGTTTTCTGACTTTGTAGGCATGCCCACGTGTGTTGGAAAGATGGAGATCAAAAAGGTGCACAAGGTTGCTGTTGTTAAGATGATTAATGAATTTATGAGCGTTTACCAGGTCAGTTGCCAGACGCCGAAGTTTCAGCGAATCTATTCCCAGGGCTGCGAGACGTTCAGAGTATGGTAGATGCCTGATGGAGGGTATCCGCCTGGTTGCATGTCTCTGTGCAGTTTCTATGAGGTTAATATTCTGAGCAAGATAGGGGTTCCAGACTGGTGATATAGTTATATGTAAGGTACATGGTGTACCCTATCTTTTGCACATGTGTGCACTTTAACTTCTCAGAACCAAAATGATTACATTTTTTAAAAATGTTTTCTACTTTCGCGATTTTTTTTAATCACATGACTGAAATTATTAAATCTCAGCCAAGTTCTCAAATTGATCCTGGGGTCATCACCTGCCACTTACACCCATTTCACCTAATGTCTTTGAGTACAATTTCTATTTCACTTGTCAAACTCTACACTACTCTCACAATAATCTATAGAGCTATTTTATTATATAACAAAATTACCTTTGATATTTTACAATTATGGCCCGTCTGATCCTTGTTGGAATTTTTTGGTATAAGTACCACACAGAATCACCATTTCTATTTATAGTCTGAACAGCAGCAATGGCTTCCAGTAAAATAGCCAATAAAAAGCAATACAGATTTCAGCTCATTCCCTATTTTAACAAAACGAACTACAAACCGTACTACGAATTGCTACTGAATACGTCAGATTGACAACAAAATGTTTACAAGAAATCCATGATGAACCATGTTTCATACATCCTGATTCTCGAAAAAACGTTGCCTAGGATTGATTTAGTCCATAAAAAGTTGGTTGGTTGGTTGGTTTGTTTTAACGGCATGTCAAATTGTGTTGGGCTATTTTATACTGAAGACAGTTTGTTTTATTCATACTTAATGTGTATTCATATATTTTTAAAACCCAAATGTTCAAAAGTTCATTTTTTCTATTTAACCCATAGATGGGTGCCTAACAGTTACTACCACTCCGGGTCACAGTGGACCTGGGAGTAATGGCGATGAAGGGGTACTCCACACTCCTCAGAGCTCTAGAATTGGAACTTTACTTTTAGATGCAGTTTAACATCATACCCAGGATACCCTATCAAAACTAATTTATGAACCGAAGTTTTAACTTGATATTTACATATTAAAACTTATTATTTCTCTTTAAGGTCCGCAACTTCGGAGTTCAAGGCTTTTTCTTGCCACTGGATGAGGTAATTATATATTGATATCTTTTATTGCTTATAATGTGCCTAAATGCTTGATGTGTCTGTGTACACTCACCTTTATATTTGAAATATCTAAAACAGTTATGAATTAGCATGTTATATTGTCCTCGCCCGGAAGATGGAACTTCCGGCTGAGGGACAAAGAGAAAGATAAAAATGCATAGGCGTGTCGTCAATACAAAAGCGAGAGGGTTAAACAGTCAGGGTCAGTAGGGACAGTCAGGAGAGAGACGGCGGACCGACACGGTCACGCACCGCCACGGCTATGGGCGGTGAGACGTCACCAGCTTCCCCAACGCTATTCATCCCAGCAGTAGTAGTTCCCATTGTCAACGCTCGTCACCCACACGCACCACGAGGAATGAAAAGAAATAAAAGTCAATCTCTACTACATGCAGCATGCCTTGTGATTTCATTAAGCGACGTCAAGGGTCAGTGACGATATCCGCTACGATACGCACGCCGATTTAGCAGCGTGAATTTGAAGATGCCAGTATATAACATATACGATTTAGTGCCGGTAAAGAAGGGCTATGCAACAAGCAGACGTAGTGAATGTGGGTGTTCGCTTGTCTTGTGGTAGCATTCACCCGGAGTGGATTGATCCGCTCCATCCAGTGAATCCACTTAAATTCACAGATAGAGAGTATCATGCGAATAGGAAGTGCGCAAGTGATCCTCAAAATCCCACATGCAGACATTCTTATTTGCCACAGATTATCCAGTAGAAGAAGGGATGAGAGGACCAAAAGTAACTGCTGGTTTCTGGTGCAGATGCCTCTTCGAATTTCCCCAGAGCTGGGTTATGGTCCCTAATACCGCTGGGTGCCAGACTATCTGCTTGGGTGGCCATACCAGGAACTTAAGTTCCTGACGGCACTACAAAGTCTACACCATTCTGCCGCCATTAGGAGGGTTGGTTGGTTGGATTTTACTGCATACCTACTTGTCTGTATTTTTTAAAGATTTATTCCAATTTGAATTTATTGGAATATTTTGGTGATATAGTTATTTACTAAACGTAGCTCAGATGCGCCACCCAGTGGGAATCGAACTCACTAACAATGTCTGCTAATTTAGCTTGCTAACTATTACACCATATGAGGTGCCCATATTTTGGTGATATAAGCCGTGCTGCGGTCTCCACTTAAATTTATAGACTAAGCAAGGTCGTGTGGTTTAAACCCACGTGGTTGGTTAACTACTTAATCGGCTGATATTAATCAGCACCCATTTGCATTCATTGACGAGGGACCTGCAAGACTGAGGAAAACTAAGGAACAACCAAAGGATCCTTCACTAAGGATCGCACTCTGCTAGACAGCGCTCTTGCTTGAAGCCTAAAGGATGGCCACAAAAATCGTAACAAAATTGTTTTTTTTTTTTTTTTTTTTTTTTTTTTTTAGTAATTAAGCTTCAATTGTATTCAAATCAACAAATCAATTTATTTAGAAGTAGGTTCCTATTCCTCTTATAGTGACTTCTTGTACACGACAGTATGAGAAGTAAATACACACGCGTGTGTTTATGATATGGCTTTTTTTTTTAGCCGACAATTTTGGGGAAATATGTGCTTAATTGAAAAAAAAAAAGCCATGTCATAAACACACCGCGTGTGTATTTACTTCTCATACTGTCGTGTACAAGAAGTCACAATAAGAGGAATAGGAACCTACTTCTAAACAAAACGAAAAAATCTAGGAAGGTCCGGTTGGTGTAGAGGTTATGATACTCGCCTGTCAGCTTGATAATTGGGTTTCGTATAACGCACAAGGCGGTCTTCCTATATATAAATCAATTTATTTTGTTATTTTTTTCATCTTCCAGCCTCCAAGCACATTAGGTGGTAATATAGGATCATTTTTAATTATGGTGAGTAACTTTCTTTTTATTATTATTATTTCCAGTTATTTTATTGAATTTTATTGGTTAAGCTATTAAGTTAACAAAAGTAATTCATATATTATAGATTTATAGATTATAGTTTTTGAAAACATATCTAAAACAGAGGGTTTGTAATTGCAGAATACAACAGCTTGGGTATCTTTGAGGCATAACACAAATTCGCAAAGATACGTGATTCAAAGTTAACTGACCTGAAAAAATGTTTTTTTTTAAAAAAATAACCTGAAAAAATGTTTTTTTAAATAAAAATAACTGGTGCATTATATATTTTATTCATTAATATATCAACGCTGAAAATCTCATTAAATTCGGTTAATTCCCTGTTTTTTTTTTTTTTTTTTTGTTCTTTTTTGCGGGGTGACATATAATGGTGGAATTTAGGTCCGTTCAGTTCGATTTAACCGCGCAATGGCTATAAGGGGTTGAGTTAATACAGTTCTAAGTGACAATCATCTGTATTGACAATCAATCTTGACCATGGATGATAATAACACAGTTTCGGCGGGAATGCCACACCTAGTGCCGACAAGCAGGTTTTTGGCCACCGGATAGGGTATTTAAAAAAAAAAATATCCTGTCCGGTGCCAAAAGACTGCTTAGTGCACTGGATGTGGTAGTCCCTTTTTTAGCCGCTGAAACTGTATTATCACACTTAGTTAGCGGCTGACGAGGGCAGGGTATCGCGCGACGTATTTATTACACGTTATATGATGAAAAAAATGGACTCGTCGCCCCGAGTTCAAATCCTGACTGGTAATTGCATTTCACTTAGCGCTAATATCCTTGGAAAGGTATGGATTTACCCCCCCCCCAGCAATGGTAAATAGTAGGGCAGACTGGGCTCTTTAACCTTGGTTAGGCAACCAGTCTAGGAGAAGGAAAACTCTGAATTCAAACATGTTAAACTCCGCTTAAGAAATTGACCATGTGTCACATCCTGCTCGTGCGGAGGGTTGGTAAATATATCGTCGGTGACCTAAAGTCGGTATCAACCAGACATATATATATATATATATATAATATATATAATAGAGAGAGAGAGAGAGAGAGAGAAAAGAGAGAAAGAGAGAGAATGAATAGAGAATAAATGAGAAAAGTATTGGCATAAAAGGTTCTCAATGCTAATAAGCAGAGCAGGTTTACAATCAATAGTAACGATATTATGGATTATTTAAACTCATAACTTTAAGTTTCATACTTACGCAATCTTCAGATGAGTCAAAATGTCACAACTATATATATATATATATATATATATATATAGTTGTACCTTGACTTACGAGTTTAATTCGTTCCGCTTGTAACTCAATTTCCTCGTATATCAAATCAATTTTCTTTTATCAAATAAAAAAATACCGTTTATCTTTTTATAAGAAATATTTTTCTTTGGCGTAATAAATTTGGGAACTTAAAAGTTTATAGTAATCTTATTAACATAAGCGTATCTGAAGCTCGCTCGTAAAATTCATTTAGTTGGGGTACTCGTGAGGCAGTCGTTAGAGCATCCGACTAGGAACCACAAGGTTTCGGGTTCAATAACGGCTCTCACCAACTATATTGTATAAGTAGCACAGGGATCTGTGCGGTAAAGCAAGGACCTGATGGTAGGTGTGGCGCTTCACCTCAGATGCCCAAAACAATCTCCTTGGTCTAGTGCTAGTGAAAAGAGGATAGACTCCCTTGCTGTCTGGCTGATACCGACTTTGAGGCCGCCCCAACGAACTTTACTTACTACTGTATATGAGAAAGAATAGTTAAATCGAACTTAACGGACCTGAATTCCACCATCGTATTTCACACCGCCGAAAGAAAAAATACCAAAAAACCAAAGAATTAACCGAATTTAATGAAATTATCAGTGTTGATATATTAAAGAATAAATATATAATGCACCAGTTATTTTATTTAAAAACTTTTACATTTTTTCAGGTCAGTTAACTTTGAACCACATATCTTTGAGGCGTAAGAAAATCAAATTGACATGTTTTGTTCATTACCTTGAATCGCCAGAAGAAAAATGAATTCCTTACCAAAAACAAATTTTGACAATTCAGGGGAGAGAACTGTGATATTTTTCTTAATTTTATCAGATTTATTCATTCTGATCATACTTGACCATGTGAAAAATGTCAACTTGATTTTCCAAATAAACTCATACCATTGGATTTAATTCCAAACCATACACAATTGTGTAAATATAATTGACTTATTGTCTACTGAATATATGTTAATCTAAAATAAACAGAAAGAAATGTTTATTCTTTTGTCTTTAACAGTTGAATGATACAAAGTATGGCGGAGACATCGTCTTTCCATTTGTGAATGTTACAGTTACACCCAAAAAGGTAAGAATAAATGGGACCATGACACCATTAAGCACCCCAGCACAAAAAGAAACTGAATAATCTTCATACTGTTAAGTGTTTGAACGCCATCCTTGGCCAGTTGAAAAGGACTTAAAGTAAGTAAGTCCTGAGCTTTGGTGATCCTTTGGTAAATGTATAAGTCCTATCCTGCGTAGTGTTAAAGGTCCAGTGATATAATCCTATGAGGTCCGTCGTCCATGAAGGCTCAAGTAGTTATGAGTAGTACTTCCTGGTTAATTATTGTATCAACAGCAGAGTACTGCCAGCGATTGGCAAGAGTACGGTCATATGGTTATCGCCGAGTCTATAAATAAGAGTGGGCTTTTAACACACGCCTTATAACCAGAAAACGCCACCACATACAATGACTGCTATTTACACAGTAGCATTGCAACCAACAAACCTTCATCAGATGATGACTCTGGGTTCAGGCATGGTTTCGGGGCTGAAGCATCATTACCACTAACCCAGAGCACCCCAGCAGTATCTCACGATACCACCAGACTTTGTCGGTTTGATGTCACAATATAGACTGCCATATCCACGCTGATGCGGTTAGAGCTTATCCCGATCTTTTTTAAGTATTTCCTCTTGTCTGGTGGAGAAAGTCCAAGTTTAGACAAAAATGCCAAGGTTGAGTTGGTAATAAATCCCCGGCCTCCGACTTCAATGGGAAATACATTTGTTATCCATCCATTTCTGACGCATTGTTCACGTAGGTCTTCATATTTTTCCAATTTCCGCTGATGGGCCCAATTTTGCTTTTCCTGGTTGTTAGTAAACAAAACAGCCGGCCGATAAAAACCAGTAACATTTTTATACTAAAATAGTTTTTGATTTTAATTAAAAAAAAAAAAAGAAGTTATTTTATGTTGTTGTCGATAACATATGTGAAAAAAATAACTTTGCACTAAGGATAAACTAATATTGTTATTTAAAAAAAAAATAAAACTTAAAACGAAAGACATGTATATTTATTTTCCATGTGCCTCTACGGATAGTTAATATTAAAATATTTTGCTTGGGTTAGGGTTAGGGGTTAGGGTTAAGGTTAGAGTTAGTAGTTCTTATCATAACCTTATAATATACTTATTATAGCCTTTATCATTCCCGTGTTAAATGTGTCTACCATTAAAAGTTTTATAATTAAAAAAAGAATTGCTATTGAATTAACAACAACATGAAATATGTAAAAAAAAAATGTCTCTAATATAAGAACGTGTCTTTCGTTTATAGTTTTATAATTTAAAAAAAAAAGTGCGTCAAAAATCGTCTGTTAACAAACAACCGGATTTTGACGGTGAAAAACAAAACATGTCCTTTTGAATTTAGGTCGCAAATGGGGTGCTTAATGGTGTCTTGGTCCGAATAAATTTCAGATGTGTGAGTTACTTCCCCTTGATAACAAACGCATTTATTTTTTGGACCATATGACCTTTAGGTACCCCTTTTGCTTTGCTGATTCATAAGTACATTTACACCAACATCCGGTTGTTTGTTAACAGACGATTTTAGAGGATTTTTAAATTATAAAATTAGACCCTAACCCTAACCCTAAACCTAACCCTAACCCAACCCTATACCTAACCCTAACCCTAACACCTAATAAACAACTGGATGTTGATGGTGTAAATGAAAAAATGTACTTATGAATCAGTAAAGCAAAAGGGGTGCCTAAAGGTCATATAGTCCTATTTTTTTTACTATTTTTGATTACCAGAACAAGATCTTGAATGACAGCACCGACCCAATGTATAGGAAGGTTGGCATCCTTCTGTCTGCGAAAGACGATGGCGTAGTGTTGAAAAAAAAAGTTCTTTTTTGTTTTCATGATAATTGATGTATATATATTTACCAACCCCTCCGTACGAGCAGGATGTGACACAAGATCAATTTCTTTAAGTGGAGTTTAACGGGTTTAAATTCAGAGTTTTCCTTCTCCTAGACTGGTTACCTAGCCATGGTTAAAGACTCCAGACTGCCCTGCTATTAACCCATAGCTGGAGGGAGAATTGGATTCATACCTTTCCCAAGCGCCATGTGAAATTCAAACAGCTTCGTCTAGGAATTGAACTCGGGTCGAGGAGTCTATTTCATATGACTTTAACGGGGCCGGTTTAGCTCAGTCAGTAGAGTGTTCGGCTAGGAATCACAAGGTTCTTGGTTCGATACCGGCCCCCGCCAACTCAGCGAATGAGTAGCACAGGGATCTGTGCGGTAAAGTGAGGAGCTGATGGTAGGTGTGGCGCTCCACCTCAGATGCTAAAATTATCTCCTTAGTCTAGCGCTAGTGAAAAGGGGATAGACTCCCTCGCTGTCTGGCCGATACCGACATTAGGCCGCCCCGACGACTTACTTACTTACTTACTTAACCATTAGTCTACGCGTCTCCATTGTATCATGCATGTACAACTAAATGTATTGGCACGAAGGTGTCATAAAGTGTGTACTTAATTGTGCTTGCGCATTATTTGAAATGAACTTAATTGTTATTAAGAACACATTTTATGATGTTTTTGTGTTGAAGTATGCAGTTGTATTGATTACGGTGAAGTGAGGGTGACCGACCAAAATAAACGGCGTCCTCAAGGTAAAAGGGATGAGGGTGGGGGTGTTCTCATTTATGTAGCTAATGTTCAGATTACCCATTATTCTATGTACTATACATGAGCCTTTGATGAGTTGTAGTGCACCTAAGTACTGTAAGCAATAAATTTCATTATTATATATGTAGATATTAATGCATGTAATATATTTCTGAAAATTTATATAAAACTTCTTTTTAACAAAATTTTTAAAACAGAACATGCATTTTCAAAAAAATTTTTCAGCGGTTGATATCAGCGTTCGTTTTGTAAACAGTCTTTTTAACGGATATTTTCTTCTCGTCTATGTCGCTCTTTGATGAAGACCAACTTATCGTTTTGGTCGAAACAAGCTTGTCAGCAATCACATAACAAACATCATATGTTTTTTCAAAATGTTATATTTCATATATATATATATATATATATGCTACATATTTAAATGTTTTCATTACAGAATTTCAATGTTGTACTTTGGCAATAGATAATGCATAATAATATCCATTTTGATTGTCTAATGATTTTTATTATCTTTTTTGAAAATTTAATTTATTTGTTTTCAGGGTTCCGTGTTGTTTTGGTATTCCAATCATATTTATCCAGCCATTTGCCCTGTTTCTTATGGTTCTTTGTGGAGTGAGTAAAAATATAACTTCTCTTTTTTTTCAATGATTTTTCTTCCCTTATTATCAAAGTTGTAATGTTTTTTTCTGATAGGAAATTTTTAAAAAAGAGTAGGTTTCTATTTTATCCATTTCTTTAATATATATATATGTGTGTATATATAAACAAAGATCAAAATAGAAAAGAATAAATTAATCTTAACAGTGGAAGAAGAGGGTGACCATGAAGAGAGTAATAGACCTAATAGTGGATACATAAGGGAAATAGATAAAAGCTTGTTCAGCAAGAGAAAAATCATATAGGAGGAGGGAGGTCTTGAACACAAACATTGTGAAATATTCAGAGCCGTATCTGAGATAAATAAACTAAACATACAAAATAGAAATTAATCTTATGAGAGAAGAGAAAGGGTTAACACAAAGAGAATGATAGATAAATGAAATATTTAAAACAGTGGGAGATATAGACATAAGCAAAGAGATCAAAATAAAAAGGAAATTAATCTTGAGAGAGTAGGAGAAGAGAGAGGGTGGCCATGAATTTAAAAAAAAAGGACGTATTTTGTTATTTTAATCTGTTTTGGTTAAAAACTATATTACTTAGGAGAGGCCACCTCCGATCAATCGGCTGGTCACGTCAAGCCCTAGCACCTATATGATTTTCCCAACCCTATTGCCCTTATGGCAAGCACTAACCCCTTTTTATCATATGGGTGCTAGAAGGTGGTGGCTGCGGGTCTACATGTCCTGGGAATGACGTTAAACTCTATCTGATGGTGAGGTTCCACTGTTGGAGGTTTGGGGAATGTGGAGCACCCCATTCATCACCATTGCTCCCTGGTCCACTCTGACCCAGAGTGGTAGTACCTGTTAGGGTCCCATCTATGGGTTGAATAGAAAAATGTATTCATATTAAAATTGTATTATCCATTAAGAATTGATTTATTTCAAAACTTTATTGGCATTAAATGACCCACTGAGGTTGATATGCCGTAAAACAAAACAAACAAACAAACAAACTATATTACTTAGGAACTATCAAAATCCTTTTCATCTATAATATTTATAAATACCAATTTCTTGGAATTATTGAAAACTCTTTGAATTTATTCTTTTTTTTTGTTTCATAGTTGCTTCTTTGGCTTTTTATGAAAGAGGTGCAATGTATTGCCGAATGACAGAGAAAAGGCCCTGGGATTTACGTTACAGGCCGCGTCCGAAAAAGTCAAAGAAGACATCAAAGTTGGATGATGAAAAACCGGCGTCAAATCATACAAAACTTTAAGAATAAATCTTAGCTTATTACAATAATTAAAATTTTATTTGTCATTTTTTGCTTTCACTCATATTCAAAATTGAACTTTTTTGACTCAAATGTTTCAATTTAACCTTTAATTTATTTCTGAATCCTTTGTTACTTTTTTTTTGGAAAAAAAGACTGAGAAACCCAATTAAAAAATGGGCTGAGAAATCCAATTAAAAAAGCTTAGAAACCCAATTAAAAAATGTGCTTAGAAACCCAATTAAAAATGGGCTTAGAAACCCAATTAAAAAAAGATTAGAAACCCAATTAAAAATGCTTAGAAACCCAATTAAAATGCTTAGAAACCCTTAGAAATGCTTAAAATGGGCTGAGAAACCCAATTAAAAATGCTTAGAAACCCAATTAAAAAAGGCTTAAAAAGCAAATCTAAAAAAAAGATTAGAAACCCAATAAGACAAATAGTTAAAAATGTCTTAAAACCAATTAAAAAGATTTAGAAACCCAACTAAAAAATCTTAGAAACTCAATTAAAAAAGACTTAGAGACTTAATTTAAAAATCTTTACATAGTTTTAATATCTCTTAGATATATTATTAAATAGGTTGTGAATATCATATAAAAAATCTAAAACCCCTTTTTTTGTGTGAGTCGTAAAAATACTTTTTTGAAAATATGAGTCAAAGCAAAAAGTGCCTTTTTTTTCTTTTCATGTTTTTTTCTATTTAATAAAATTTACAATAAAAAATAAAGAATGTAAATTCAGTCTATGTTAACTTTTTTTCTTACAGCTGTGCTTATATAGAAAGGAAATATCATTTTAAGAGTTTTATGTAAAAAGGATTTTTTGGACTTGTTCATTTTGTCTTTTGAATGGATTAGAAAAAATAAAAATAAATGAAAAATAAAAAATAAAATAAAAAGAATAAAAAATTAGGAAAAAATCAATTTTTCTTTTCTGGGAAAGTTTGAAGACATTCACATTTAATTCAACTCCAATATCATTTAAAAAAAAAAAAATGTGTTTTTATAAAATCCTGACAAACCAGATTTAATAAATCAACAAGAAATTTTCAAACTGTTTTTGTTTTGAATTCTTATAACTTTCTATAGAAGATGTTATGTTGCTATATGAAAGGCCTAGTGGTTACAAGATGAGCGAACAATGTTGATAGGTTTATTATGATTTGGTGATAAGACATTAGGACCATATAACCTTTAGGCACCCCTTTTTAATCTCGATTAAGAAAGGACATGTTTTTCATTTACACCGTCAATATCTGGTTTGTTGTTAGGGTTAGGGTTAGGGGTTAGGTTTATAATAAAAAAAATCTAAAATCTGACGTATTCAGTAGCAATTTGGGACCATATTACCTTTAGGCACCCCTTTTTTTATCTCAATTAAGAAAGGACATGTTTTTCATTTACACCGTCAATATCTGGTTGTTTGTTAGGGGTTAGGGTTAGGGGTTAGTTTTATAATCAAAAAAAAAAATCTAAAAATCTGACGTATTCAGTAGCAATTCAGGACCATATTACCTTTAGGCACCCCTTTTTTATCTCGATTAAGAAAGGACATGTTTTTCATTTACACTGTCAGTATCCGGTTGTTTGTTAGGAGTTAGTTTTATAATTAAAAAAAAAATCTATAAATCGTCTGTTAAAACAACCGGATATTGACGGTGTAAATGAAAAATATGTCCTTTCTTAATCGAGATCAAAAAGGGGTGCCTAAAGGTCATATGATCCAGACATTATTTCATTTATTTGTCCTTAGAAAAGACATGAAATCCACATTTCGTTTGGTTTGGTTTCTTAATTTAATGGTCTGGTTTAGCTCAGTCGGTAGAGCGTCCACCTGGGACCCACAAGGTTCCTGGTAAATACCAGCCCTTGCCAACTCAGCATATGAGTAGCACAGGGATCTGTGTGGTAAAGTGAAGAGCTGATGGTAGGTGTGGCCCTCCACTTCACATGCCAAAAAAATAATCTTCTTGGTCTAGTGTTAGTGAAAAGGGTATAGACTCTATTGCTGTCTGGCTGATACCAACTTTAGCCCACCCTGATGACTTTACTTTTTTACTTTTATTTAATGGCATACCAACCTTCATGGGTTATTGATTTCAATTTCACATCTTTAAAAATGTAACAAAACCTACAATATATATATTTACCAACCCTTCTGCATGGGTAGGTTATGGCACAAGGTCAATTTCTTAAATGGAGTTTAACAGGTTTGAATTCAGAGTTTTTCTTCTTCTAGACTGGTTGCCTAACAAAGGTTAAAGAAGCAGGTCTGTACTACTATTTACCCATAGCTGAAGGGAGAATAGTTGAATGCATACCTTTTCCAAGAGTATTAGTGCTATGTGAGATGCAAGCAGCCTTGTCCAGGATTTGAACTCATCATGTCATGTCCATTTCCAACAAGGATAACCATTACACCACACACCTCCAATATATGTCTATGTAGATGACATCTTTATCCGAGCTTAAAATCTAAATCAAATTAATATCCTCAAATTCATCTTTGAACAAAACTGTATTCAAATTCACTTATCAATATAGCAATAATATCACTTAAATAATATCACTTAAATAACAATAACATCACTTATTAATATAGCAATAATATCACTTATCAATATAGCAATAATATCACTTGAATAATATCACTTAAATAGCAATAATATCACTTATCAATATAGCAATAATATCACTTATCAATATAGCAATAATATCACTTATTAATATAGCAATAATATCACTTATCAATATAGCAATAATATCATTTAAATAATATCACTTAAATAGCAATAATATTACTTATCAATATAGCAATAATATCACTTAAATAATATCACTTAAATAGCAATAATATTACTTATCAATATAGCAATAATATCACTTAAATAATATCACTTAAATAGCAATAATATCACTAATCAATATAGCAATAATATCACTAATCAATATAGCAATAATATCACTTATCAATATAGCAATAATAATAAAATCTCATTTCTTGATGAATTAGTGTTGCATAGTGGCCCTCATTTGAAATGGAGTAATGATGTGTTTATAAAAATAATTGGACCAAGTAACCAATAAGCACCCCAAATCATCAACTTAATGAAAAGTTCATATTTTAACTCATCACCAGTAACTTCCGCTTCCAAATTTTTGTAAACAGATGATTTTAATCAGAAGTTTATTGAGATGTTGAACACACAATAAATTAAATAAATAGATGGTTGGTACATGTAATCAAATTAAAATTCAATAGCAAAATCTTTTTTTAAATAAATACTTTTTAATAAGAAATTTTTGATTATTTTTCAACACTTTACGATGATTTAAAAAAAGACGAAAAACGTTTTTATACTAAAATAGTTTTTACTTAATCAGAAAAGAAATGCAATTATGTTCATTTAAATAAAATACAGTTTTTATTTACAAAATATTTTTATGCTTATTTAGATAAAAGGATGTCTTTCAGAAATAGTATCACACAATTTGTAAAATTTGTTTTTATCAGATACAATATAATTGCAAAAATCGTCTGTTCGTTTATTTTCAAATATTTGAAAGCGAAACTTACTGGTGATGAGTTAAAATAGGAACCTTTCATTAAGTTGATGATTTGGAGTTACTTGGTACAAATAATTTGTGTATACTTATCTGTAGTTTTGTTCTACTTGGAGACGCTCGAATCTAGCTGTTGGATCTGATGTTGAGTTTATGTAGGCATTCTTTGATGTTTTAAGTCTGGAACCAACTTGGGAATGCTAGAGAATATCTTGTCTTGTGCCCTTTATAGTTTTTTAATAATAACACAAGGCAAAACTTATTCTTTTCTCATGGGATATTTTCATTTTCCCCCAAATCAAACTGTAATCATCAGACCATGACAATTTAATATATATAATTTTTGATGAGTTGATGTTAACTCTTTGCCTACCAAATTTTCCCGATGGTTATACCAAATTTTCTCGGCATTTTGTTCCCTATTACAAAAGGATCAAGTACCAGGGGTGGTTCATAGAAAAAAAACAAAACATGGCAGGGGTGTTCATGTAGTGATTTTTCAGTGTAAACAAATGATACGTGTGAGAGCCACTGTCTGTGGTTTATGGTAGGATCACAGTGATGGGAGAGCTGCTGTTTGTGGTTAAAAGTAGGCAAAGAGTTAAAGAATAAAAATTAATGGCCAAAAAAATATAAAAAGGTGAGGCCTGCAGAATGTGGGGCCCTAAGTTATAGCTTATAGATTTGGTTAAAAAGGGTTATCTTCCCTTGCCGCCAAGTTTTCACCAATTGGTGGCTGGCTATTTAAACAGCAAACCAGGAAATGCTCACTCTCTTTTCTCTTGGTACAGCACTCTGAAAATATGGGCTAGACGCTTTGTGTCTCTGTTCCTTAAGGGCGAGGGGGCATTGCTGACCAAGTATCAGTAAGTGAATTCTCCATGAACTCTTTCTTACTTCTTGAGGACTTTAGTCCTATTTGTTTCTGTATCCTTTGTGTATCTCTTCATTGTATTTGTTCATTTGTCCAATTGCTCAGACAATAAAGTCTGCATTGTTATGTTTTACATCTTTGTCTGGATTATTTTATATAGATGTATATATCTATGTTGGAAGGTTACTCTGAGCCTTCTAACATATCATAAGAATCCACATCTTATTCTCCGCCCTGTCGGCTGGGGCGTTAGAATGCACCGACTGCACCTCTGCAGAGGGGTAAGACTCCCCCAATGGGGCCACCTGTTGGCCGTGGGTGGCGACCCGTGATGCTTAAGGATAAAGCCCAGGTGGATGAGCAGTTCATCTTGATAGATGGCCCTATCTTGGGCTAGACAGGCGGTCGGAGAGGCCCCCTCCGATCAATCGGCTGGTCACGTCAAGCCCTAGCACCTATATGATTTTCCCAACCCTATTGCCCTTATGGCAAGCCCCAAACCCTTTTTATCATATGGGTGATAGAAGGCGGTGGCTGCGGGTCTACATGTCCTGGGAATGACGTTAAACTCTATCTGATGGTGAGGTTCCAGTTTTGGAGGTTTGGGGAGCACCCCTTTATCACCATTGCTCCATGGTCCACTCTGACCCGGAGTGGTAGTACCTGTTAGGGTCCCATCTATGGGTTAAATAGAAAACTGTATTTATAAAAAAAATTGTATTATCCATTAAGAATTGATTTATTTCAAAACTTTATCGGCATTTAATGACCCACTTAGGTTGATATGCCGTAAAACAAAACAAAACAAAACAAAACAAAACAAAACAAAACAAACAAACATCTTATTCTTATAATGATATCAAATCCAAAATTCCATAGTCAAAGAAAATTTTAAAAATAAAAGCCATAATCACAAAATTGGTTAAAGGAGCTTTATTAAACATTTTTTCTACAAAACATACATGAAAAAAAAATAGCAGTCACATTTTGATTATTAAGTCACTTTTTGAAAGGTCTCATATAGCAAATACACTTTTTAAAAAATGTTTGACAGCACTTCTTTTACCAGTTCTTTGAAAACAAATATATAAAATCTTATAACATTCTTCATGAGAGTGTGAAAATATTTATATTTCGCTTATCATATTCAGATTCCAATAAAGGATGAAAGAAAATGTATTCAGTGACTAAAACCCCCACGGAAACGATCAAAGAAATTCAGATTAAATGTTTGAGTAATTTTCTGTTCTTAGCAAAAAAAAAAAAAAAAAAAAAGAATTAAATATTTAAATATTTGTTTTAACAGTCTCAGAAAGAGTATTATTATTTTTTGTTGTTGTTGTTGTTGTTGTTGTCCAAAGGGGTTATATAAGGTGTATTTACAATATGAGGACTGGTAAAAAATATCACCACCTTTTGCTTTATGAATTCTTCATCACCGAACTTTAAGCGCCGGACTCCTGCTGTAAAGAAAGCTGCCTGGGTGTCAGGATTGTGGGTCCAGAAGGCAGGGTCTCCGAAAGATCTGCCCTATCTCTCTGATCCATTTCGTGCTCACTGGATTAAAGGAAAATACATTAATTAAAAAAATAAAAATTAATAAAAAGGAATTAAATTAGATTTTTTCGAGAAGTTATTAAAAACTTTTTTTTTAATAAAAAAAAAATGCCATTATCAACTGTTTTCTAATTGACTCTGCCTCTGGATATGCAAATTAGTCTACAGCAGGGATCACCAAACTTTTCTCACTGTGGGCCGGGTAATTGAAAAAATAATGAGTGCAGGCCACATTATTATTGATAGCCAGAACGAAAGCGCTGAGAAAAAGATGTAAAATAAAATTTATCTTTCCATGTTATATTCATGGGTGAGTGGCACACAAACAAATTTAACAAACATATTTATTTTCAAAACATTATCAAAAACATTACAAATTCAAGTACCCTCAGCGGGCATCATAAAAGTGTTTGTGGGCCAGATCTGGCCCGTGGGCTGTAGTTTGGTGACCCCTGGTCTACAGTTAGAACACAGTTCTTGCAGATATCAAGTAGTTGAGCAAACTTAATCGAAAGGAAACAAAAGAACTGTCGATTGAAATAATGGAAAAAGATTGTAAAATTCTGTGGTGGACTGGAAGTTATCACTTCGAAGGATAAAAGTTAAATGATAAAAAATAACGTTTCTGCGCAGGTGGATTGCGCAGCCAGTAAAAAGAAAAATTGAAATATTAAAATTATTAATTATTGACCAATCAGAGACGTTCGCGCCTAAAAATAACTTATCAAGTAGACTCCTTTCTGGAGCCACCTAGACTCTTTATAAGAGAAGGTTTTCAGATAACAAGTAAGAAAGATCACGCCTTCCTAAACAACTCCACGTCTCCCATTTTATTAACATTTCGCATACATGCTGAAGGTATGAACAAATTATATCTTTCTCTCTCTCTAAATACCCTGACTGATGATTTGACTTTAAACACACTACTCTTTCTTTCTTAGTTAAGACAACTCTACTTATCTTATTACATTGAACATTCAAAAAAGGACTTTTACAGGACATTACCCAGTATTCTCTACTACCATTGTAATTCTTGTGTCAATACATATTTTGTTTGTTAAACATATGAGTTCTTTTCTGCTATTTACTAATATATTATTATAGTGTGATGAGTACTTTGTCGAAATACTTATTAATGACAGCCTCTCTCCCATTATAAATTGGTGACTACCCTACATGCTTTGAATACCATACCACTATAATTCATTCAAGAAGGTGTGGCGAAAGGCGTTGGTTGTTGCTACAAATGTTACATAATCTATGCGGTTACATAAGATTATTGTCAATCCCCTGTAATTCTGAGGGGATGACCCTTTTCATATCATGGCCGGGTCCTTCCATGGAAAATTACAGAAGCCTGCCAAATATGTGAAGTCACGTGGGACCTTTTTGAGTCCCCAGTTTGCAGTTGGACGTCAGGCAGAGCGGTCGGCCATTTTATGCTCTGTCTAAACTGGAACTCACGCGCGCTATGTTAGTTAGCAGATGTCTGGGTTGGGGATTTACCAAATAAAGTAACATCAAAGTAAATCGAAGTCTTGTGTTTATTATCTAAAAACTAACAATGACACAGGGCTTCTGATAACGAGAAATCCTTAACAGAAAACCAGACCAAAGTCCCCAAGTCAACTCCAGATGCTAGGCCTTAGAAGATATCCAAGATCTTAGAAGATGCCAGACCAAGTCAAGATGATAGAAAAAATACCAAAGACGATCAGAAGCATACCAAGATGGCCAGCAGAAGAATAGATGTCCAATTAAGTGAAGAAGAAGAGGTATGCAACATTATAATTATTTAGTGCCAGTGAGGAAGGCCCTATGCAACACAAATATAAAAGAAATGGATTGGTTAAAAAGGAAAGCATACTGGTAGATCGAGGAAGACATCAAAGTACCAGGATAGAAAGCACAAAGCAATATGCATTGACAATAGAAAATGTATCTAGGCTTCTGTTGATATTCGTGTAATATACACAAATATAAATATCTCCCAATTCATTAACTCAACAATTCAATTCGCGCACACACCGCAATAAAGAGATATACTCGCCAACAAAATAAAATATAAGTTGCTGACGCTGAATGGAAGTTTACTCAACGGTAGCCTAAAACGAAGTGACCAAAATAACATGGTTCTACGCATAGGCTCCAGCAAAACTTCCGGATGGAAAACAAGAATTCCTAAACAATAAAGAAAATAATATTGTAAATAAAATTCACATTTTCATCCAATCCAAACGATTCCTGGGTGAAATGAAAAAGATCTCAGTTGATCCGATTTTGGGTCCTGACAACCTATATAAAGTCAGCTTTAAAAAGCCGACAAGTCAGTGATACCAGCGGCGACAGCACTGAGTACATCACAAGGCAGCCGACCTACATCTTCACCTACCTCTCCACAGAATCTGACCGACCAACAGTCAACAGACGAACAATTCCACATCATTCAACAAGAATACGCCAACTTTCATACACGATACAAACCCGCTATCGACTTCAGAATACCAAAACACAAAATTCTGCCCACATCACCACCCCACTACAACAGTACCACGGCCACAGGACATTTCACTGACTTTATTATTCACGTTACAACTATCAGCAAAATCAGACTTTCTCTCTTAAATTCACTTTCAGCTTTTCGTCGCTTTTCATGTTCCTTTTTCCAATACAATTATTGAAACTTAAAATCTGTGTTTGTTTTTCCTCGTCACCATACGCTTGCTAATAAATCTGTTTATTACATTTGTTAAAAGAATGGGCTTTTGTCCAGAAATACCTTACATCATTACATAACTAGCAGGGCATGTAGATATACCACAGTATGATAATTTAATTATTACAACGTTTGATATATTTACTTAAGAACTATTGCAATTAGTTTAATATTTAAAAACTATAATAATCTTTATTTAACTCTCACTCTTTTTTTTTCTTTATTTCCTTCTTTTCATCTTTTCATTATGTTCGATTGAAACAGATTATTTTTTTTTTCGATTCTAAAAATAATTCATTGAAAATAAATTAAATTTCCTATTTTTAGAATCGAAAAAAAAAGGACCTCAAAAAACAACTATTTATTTAATAATAAAAAAAAATTAAAGGCAATGAGAGTGATCTCCCTTGATGCTTTCATTTTCAGCAAGATGAATGTTCAATGGTCGGTCATTTGCATTTCACTGTAAATCTACACTGAAAATGCAAATTTATTCGAATCAATACAACTGCATGTATTAACACGAAAATATCATAGGATGTCTTATTAGTAACAATTAAGTTAATTTCAAATAATGCGCAAGCACAATTCGATAGCAAGAATTTAGTCACTTAAACGGCAGATTACCCAAAATAGGGTGTAGATTTTATTGAAATTAGGTTTTTGTTTCCACTAATTTTCGACGTGCACTCTGTCGTTGTACAAACAAACATATAGAGAGACAGACACACATTTTTTTCTTTTACATATATAGATAATGGGCAGATTAGCGAGTGATTGTGTCAGATCAATTTGTACTTTTATGCACTGCAACCCTCCAAACTTGTTTAGAATCGCGTACTTCGCATATATTAATTATCTAATCTAAGTTGACCCAATAAGCAATAAAGGGAAGTAACTTCGACTTTTTTTTTTTTTTTAGAATATAAAATTTGATTACGTGCCGTTTCGGATTCGGATTTGTGTTATAATTATTAGGTATGGGCATTTTGGATCAAGGGAGATAATAGTATTTTTTAATTTGTAAATCAGGGAATTGTCCAATTTTTATGAAATTTTCAACTCTTTATTTATTAATGACTTAATTTTATAATTGATATTTGGACCATATGACCTTTAGGCACCCACTTTTTATCTCGATTAAGAAAGGACCTGTTTTTCATTTACACCGTCAATATCTGGTTGTTTTGACAGACGATTTTTAGATTTAATTTTTTTTTTATGAAACTAACCTCTAATCCTAACCCTAACCCCTAACAAACAACCGGATATTGACGGTGTAAATGAAAAACATGTCCTTTCTTAATCGAGATCAAAAAGGGGTGCCTAAAGGTAATACGGTCCGAATATTTTATTAAAACATCTTTAAAAAAAAAAGAAGAAAAAATAACTGTTTATCAATTACGATTGTAATTGTTTTTTTATATTATTATTCAAATGGCCAAAGATTGTCCCCCCCCCCTCAACTTTTGGTCATTTGAATAAAAGATAATTCCAGCCCCTAATTTTTACATTTCTAGAAAGATCAAATCTAGAAGACCACATAAAAAAATTCAATCCCCGAAAAATTTATTTGAAAATTTAAAATTTATCTTTTTTAAACTCAAAAATAATTCTTGTAGCGAAATTTCTCTTTTCGTCGTTTTAAAAACAACATTTTTCTTTGAATTGATGCAAAAAAAAGTATTTTCTCTGATTCAATCATTTTTATTCACTCTGAAATTTAATAGTGAATTTTAAACGTCTGGAAATTGCCATTTTATGCACAAAGATTTTTACGATCAATCAAGATTTATTTAATTTATCTAAAAATGTTTTTATAAAAATGCGTAATTTTTCGCAACATATATTCAGAGATTTTATTATTATTTTTTACATTATTACGATTGTTCATTTTGATTTACGGTAGATTAGAATCGCCTTAATTACAAATGAGTTTTCCCCCTTTGTATTTAAAAATAACCGGATTTCACTTTGAGCATAGCAACAACTGTTTTAGGCGTGTGTCCTTATTGTTTTTTCTTGCGTTTCTTTATATTTTTTTTCGCTACACAGTGTAACTATCCTAGATTAATTTTTTTTTCACGTGTAGGCCATCGTATATTTAGTCCCAGCGTAAGCTTTTTTCCAGATGAAAAACATGAAGAAAAAAAATAAAAATAAAAATAAAAATAAATTTAAAAAGTAATGTTATCTCCCTCTAACCATTTCCTATATGACTATTTATAAAAACTGAATATTATAATTGTAGTTTTTATAATTATCTTATTTTTAGATTAAATAATTTTAAATTAGAATGTCAATACTTTCATTTCCACTCAACAACGTTTCATATTAGAATGGGACTATATTATTAACTTTTATAAAAACAACTTCTACAAATAGGTAAATCTATAGGTACAATAGGTACAACCAATTTTCCCTTTAAAATTTACCATCCCTATATTTAACACAATGAAACTTGCATAAAGGTTAATATCCTCTTGAAAATTTTTTGTCCATTCGAAAGAAGAAACATTAAAACACACACACACACACACACACACACACAAAAAAAAAAAAAAAAAAAAAAACTCCTGATGATTTTTAATATTTTTTCAGCTTACGGAAATAATGAAAATAATGAACGAAAAACAATTTTTACATTTTTGCACCGTTTAAATCAATTAAAATTTAACGTAGCCAAAAACAAGTTATGACTAGAGGTTTTAAAAAAAAATTCTATGAAAAATCAATTAATGGTTCAGTTTTCACGAAAATTTCCATAATTATTTACTTTTTGAGGTAAATATGTCTGAAATAGTTTTTTTTCCCTAAAATATATTAGGGGAAATATATTTTTACGAGGTCTACCCCTGTATTTTATTTTATGAAATATGAAAAAATGAACCGACAAAAAACGATTTTTACTTTTTTTCTATAAAGATAAGAGGCTGAATAATTATATCAGAAGATTTTTATAAGTTTCTATGCCAGAGTTTGTTTGTTTAAAAAAAAAAAATTTTAGTAAAAGAACCATGAATACAGATTTCAGCTAAAAAAATATCAATAAAGAAACTGACCGTGTCGTAAAAACACGAACTGTTTTACTTATTTTTCAAGATAACGGTGAGTAATTTTTCCCTAATCGGATAATTTGATCTTTGAATTAACTATTTTTCTTTGTAACAACTCTTTATGAACGTTATTTCTTTTTTGCGAGATTTAAATAAAAGTCCTTCAATATAGCCTAAACTGATCACGTTGGCCCCAGAGATGAAAATGCAACACAATGCGTTACAGTAGAAATTTTAAAGTAACGATAATTCTGAATTTACAGGGTTGGGCTTGACCTTTCACTGACCTTTCACTGACCTCTATTCTCTGGATGGTTAGTTCGGTTTGTGGAAGCGGGAAATGAACTGCCACCAAGATGGATATTTTTTTCTAGGCATGATGGTTAACTTGGACTAAATAAAGACGTCTGAAAAATTGGACCATATGACCTTTAGGCACCCCTTTTTGATCTCGATTAAGAAAGGACATGTTTTTCATTTACACTGTCAATATCCGGTTGTTTGTTAGGGGTTAGGGTTAGGCGTTAGGGGTTCATTTTATAATTTTTTATTAAATCTAAAAATCGTCTGTTAAAACAACCGGATATTGACGGTGTAAATGAAACATGTCCTTTCTTAATCGAGATCAAAAAGGGGTGTCTAAAGGTCATATGGTCCGATATTTGTTCTGTGTGTGATGGTTAACTTGGGACTAAATAAAGACGTCTGAAAAATTGGACCATATGACCTTTAGGCATCCCTTTTTGATCTCGATTAAGAAAGGACATGTTTTTAATTTACACCGTCAATATCCGGTTGTTGGTTAGGGTTAGGGGTTAGTTTTATAATTTAAAAAAATCTAAAAATCGTCTGTTAAAACAACCGGATATTGACGGTGTAAATAAAAAACATGTCCTTTCTTAATCGAGATCAAAAAGGGGTGCCTAAAGGTCATATGGTCCGATATCTTTTCTGGGCGTGACGGTTAACTTGGGACTAAATAAAGATGTCTGAAAAATTTACAAACCTTTTGTGGTCGTTACTAAAAACAACAACGAACACAGAGATGAAGAATCTCAAAGGAGTAGACAAGAAGAACGGAGAATCAACTCGGATACCCAGACAGACCTGATCCAGCATATAGGGATACCCCAAAATTGGACTAAAATCCGTTTTTGACAAAATAAATTTAGCCCCCTCCCCCTACAGAAAATAATTTACCAAAAATCAGGGAATTATCGGATTTTAATGAAATTATGTGTGTTAATTTATCAATGAATGAACTTTATCTTATTTCAAAAATTTCTCAATTTTTTCAGGTCACTTAATTTTGACCCCCCCTTACTTTGGGGGTGTAAAATCTCGGCAAGTTGGTCCGTGTTTGATACTAAATACAGTTTAAATAAAAAGATAAAAGACCGAAGTTGTGAATAGAAAAACATTTTTTAAGTGGGGATATTCTATGAGAAAATAAGTACCGAAAATCGGAAAATAAAATGCTAAAAAAATAAAAAATTTAGGAGATTTCTTTTTTACCCATTTCGATAATTATTTAATTAGCTATTATCTATTAAAAGAAAAAAAATTATACATCGATATTTTTTCTGCTTAAAAAGGGGGGGGGGCTAAATTTTCAATAGAGTTTTTCTTCAAAACTTATTACTTTTTGTAGGCAAGAGTTAAAACAATTTTGGAGATTTCTTTGTTTACTCATTTCGATAATTATTTAATTGGCTACTCAGTAGCATATAAGTACTATATGATAGATATGCAATAGATATACCTACCCCATTTATCCCCTAAGGCCACAGGACATCCACCGTGAAGAAGTCTTTCATCTGTTGAACCATTTCGTCTTAAGTTGTACCAAAGCGCGGCAGCACCCTAAGATAAACACAAACAGAAAATACACTATTTTTTTTTTTTGTTGAGTTTGAAATGATATATCATTTCCTCGTACAGAGGACAATCAGAACAATTAACGACAACATTGATAACAAGGATACTTTATTGCTTCAACAAACTTAATTCTTTGCCTATGCTCACGGGGGCTCTCCCGCCACTGCGATCCTACCGTAAGCAGCTGGCAGCGGCTCTCCCGCGTTTCACTCGAAGGACTCAAATTACAATGATAATAGGACTTTTTTTTTTAATAGAATGAGTTCTGATGTGAACTTTGAAATATCCCATCATACAGGTAAAAAAACAAAAAAACGGGCTAAACTTGCAAACCGATCGGAAAATTAAAACATATTACAGGGTGACCCAGAAAAAACAGAACCCTAATTATTTATGTATTTTCCCATTAAACTAACCCTAAACCCCAACCCTAACCCTACCCCCACCTAGTTAAAATTAACAGTTTTATTACAAAATTTGTGGGTTCTGTTTTTTTTGGGGGGTCACCCTAATTTTCCGACCGATTTGCAAGTTTAGCCAAAAAATGCCAAGAAAATTTGGTGCAGCCGTGTAGGTATTTTAGTAGGCAAAGAGTTAATAGAAGTAGAATACCAAACAGGATAGACGATACAAAGAATAGATTATACAGAGTTGTAGGAGAAGGAAGGTCCTATAGGCAAATAGCCTTTGAGTAAATAAAGTAATGGAATAAAGTATAATACTTACTGGTTTGAAAAGGCTCTCGTGTACGCTGTACACGGAATGCCAGGGGACCAAAGTAACTTACACATACACATACACACACGCGCATATATAGCAATAGCATAATCTTTACAGATCACTGCCGTCCCTCACACTCCTATAACCCCACCACCAGAACCTTTCCTCTCATGAGCCCTCAAATGACTAATTCAAACCCGCTGCAGATCCACAAAGTTTGATGCAAATAAGAAGGACGTCCTTGCCGTTGTATCAGATGGATCAGATGATAAAATTTGATGCTTATGCACTACCACATGTTTTCTAAGACCGGAAGCTGACTTACAGACTTTTTTTACAGATTGCACAAGACACATTGTTTGTTCCTATATATATATATATATATATATATACAAACAAACACACACACACACACACACACACACACATATATATACACATACATACATATACACATTCATATGCATAAACATATATATATTTATATACATATAAATATGCATATACATACATATAAACACATACACACATATATATACACATACGTATATATATACACATATGTATACATATGCACACATAAATACATATATAAACACACACATATTCATACACATGCATGCATACACACACACATATATACATATATAAATGCATATACACATACATGTAATGTTCATACACACACATATATACACAATCATATGCATTCACATATATGTATATTCATATTCACACACACACACAGACACACACAGACACACACATATATATATACATACATATATACTCATATACATACACACACATATATATATATTCATACACACATATTTATATATACACAAATGCATACATATATGCATTCCCATATATACATATGTACATACATATATATATACATGCACACATATGTATATGTACATACACATACATACACATACACACACACACATATATATATACACACATATATATATATACATATATATACATATATACATATATATATATACATATATATACATATATATATACATATATATATACATATATATACTGTTGGAATATTTAATGGATATAAGCCGTTCTGCAATACACCACTTAAATTTATAGACTAAGCGAGGTCACGCGGTTTAAACCTCAGCCAATCAACAGCCTGAATACGTGGTTGGTTAACTACTTAATCGGCTGATATTGACAGACGCCCATTTGCATTCATTGGCGAACGACCTGTAAGACTAAGAAGAACATTAAGAAGCAACCAAAGGATTCTTCACGAAGGAGAGAGAGAGAGAGAGAGAGAGAGAGAGAGAGAGAAGAGAGAGAGAGAGGAGAGAGAGAGAGAGACGTAAATTCATCATTGCTGCTCTAACAATCTACACCAGTAGCTGTGCTTCGTGGTGTTTTTTGGTAGTTAAGTTTGGGTAACCCTTGAACAGATGCTCGTATCACTGCCACTGTTGTGTAACACAATACATTCCCATATTGAGAGAACTGTTACGTAAGTGTACCAATGTTGTACCGGCCGTTCCTACAGTGGAGAATATACACCGGTTCTCACTATAAATAGTGAGACACCGAGTGAAAAGGTTGTACTGTTACCGTACTGTTACTGTTTAGCGGCCAGCTAGCCGTTCTTGTACCTTATTGTAAATACACTTGTCTCTTTTTACCCTACCTCGACTTGACTTCTTTTTTACTGTTGAACTAACATCACAACAACCAAATATAAATATTTAGTTTACCTTGATGACTGGCACCCGCGTATTAAGTCTTGGAAAAACTGTGGCTCCCCCACTCTGCACTTCACTCAGCTGAAAAAAAAAAAAAAAGATTGGCAATATTTAATTTGTTAGATAAATTCTATGGGACGCAAAACAAAAACAAAAAAAAATATGTTTACCATCTATCTCTATTAATAATAGAGATTCGGTCTCTATTTGACTGTAACCGAAACTACGTCACTGCTTACGTCGCTGTCATTTCAGGATTTAAGTTAGTTTATCAATGAGTATTTAATTTGTAATCAGTATCATTACTACATGAATATATTAGAATAGTATGAAAAATCAATTAACTGTCAAATTTTCACAAAAATTTCGATACTTATTCACATTTAGATGAATTTATGTTTAAATAATAATAATAATAATAATAATAATAATAATAATAATAATAATAATAATAATTAAAAAAAATGGGAAGAAATAATAATAATAATAATAATAATAATAATAATAATAATAATAATAACAACAGAATCATTAATAATTGCTGCACAAAATAATGCCATAAGGACAAACTATATAAAAGCGAAAATTGATAAGACCCAACAAAATAGTAAATGTAGACTTTGTGGTAATAGAGATGAGACTGTAAACCATATACTCTGCGAATGTAGCAAACTAGTACAACGAGAATACAAAACTAGACACGACTGGGTTGGGAAGGTGATCTACTGGGAATTATGCAAGAAATTAAATTTTGACCACACAACAAAATGGTATATGCATAAACCAGAATCTGTTCTTGAGAACGAAACGCATAAAATTCTCTGGGACTTTGAAATAAAAACGGACCACCTTATCCCAGCAAGAAGACCAGACCTAGTGTTGATAAACAAAAAAGAAAGAACTTGTCAACTGGTGGATTTTGCAGTGCCAGAGGAAGGATTGAAACCATTCAGAACACTGCACTGCTGCAATCTGCCAGAATACCCAGAAGAGTCCTGGAGACCTGAGGAGACTTGCTGTCACTCATACTCCAGTGAAAGACCATCAGCTAATGCTGATGTGAAAACTCAAAAGGAGTAAAAATAATAATAATAATAATAATAATAATAATAATAATAATAATACTTTGAGGTACAGACGGATCACCTAATCCCGGCTAGGAGACCAGATTTAGTTTTGACTGACAAGAAGAGGAAGACTTGTCATCTCGTGAATTTTGCCGTCTCGGCCGATCACAGAGTAAAAATGAAAGAGAGCGAAAAGATCGACAAATACTTGGACCTTGCCAGAGAACTGAGAAAACTGTGGAACATGAGGGCGAAGGTCGTATCAATTATAATTGGGGCCCTTGGAACAATCCCCAGGGGATTGGAAAAGAGTCTGGATGAATTGGAAATCAGAGGAAGGATCGAGACCATCCAGACTACAGCATTATTGAGATCGGCTGGAATATTCAGAAGAATCCTGGAGACCTGAGGAAACTTGCTGTCACTCAGCCTCCAGTGAACAACCGGCTTCTGCAGGTGTGAAAAAACTCGATTGGAGTGAAATAATAATAATGATAATGTTGAGGTTGGATATTCAGCAGAGTGTTGCATAATAGAAATAATGTGTGAAATAACAGAATTTACAATAGGTAAAAAATAAGGTGAGGAGATGGACACACACAAGGTGGATTCAACAATGATTTATTACGAACTGATTTAATTTCTTACAAGGGTAAAAAAAAAGCGGGAACAAACCTTGGGCGGAAGTGGGCGGAGTCTGAGCTCCTGCTGATGTCACATCTAATATATTTATTAATAGAAATATGAACTTCTAAAAATCGTAACAGATAATAATAATAATAATAATAATAATAATAATAAAAACAGCTTACATAAAATAAAAATGTTGCTATCCTATCTCCAGAATTTTGTAAAACAGGAATGTCTTCCATTTTGGCCTTTCTGTAAAAATGCTGAAAATGATAAAGATGAATAAGATTAAAATAACAATTTTCAATCAAAGAAACACTAAGCCAGAGCTCAGAAAAAAAAAAGGAAACAGGTGATTTGTGGGGATTTTTTTTATCCCCGGAAAAGCACTGCCTAAACCCTACGTTTTGTAAGAGAATAAACCGCACTTCGACGCAGTGAGGAGATGGGTGCTACTTTTGAAGAAAGGAGACAAACGGCTTTTGTAGAACAAAATGTTTACTATACGTGATAAACACAAACAAATATCAAACATGGGTATACAAAATGCATAGAAAGAAACAACCAAACGAGTTTTATGGAATGTTCATAGAGTTCAATGAGTTTGGTTGGTAAAAGTATTTCTAGGCGAATTGAATGTATCAAAGGGGTTAAAGTGTAGGTTGCAGATAAAAATGCCTGCGGAACTTAGCTGTTTATCCTTGATAGTTCTGTTCCTCGTAACTGGTTGGGCCCTGAAGAATTGGTTTTTAGAGGTGCGTTTGCCGCTCCTGCTTCCAACGTGTCGGGGGTTCCAAGTCGTCGCCGTCTGGGGGCTTCTGACGATACGGAGCAGTGAAGCTAGCCAACACTAGAGGCAAAAAGAGGCCGAATTCTTCAGGGACCCCTCTTTTATAGTGGGCATCATGCGACCCTAAGGGCTGCTGCCGGTGACCGGTGAAAGAGGATCACCATTTCTATAATAAATTTTCACAGATTTGTTTGTAGTGGTGAAAGTTTGTGTAGAACCAACCGCACCCCTTTTTTTTGTATGAGCTGATAACAGAAAAGATGGTGCACAATTGTACTACATATTCTCCAACAGGTTTTGAATCCCGAAAATTTTCCTTTTCCTAGACGGGTTGCCCTACCAATTTTAACCTCCATAGTTGCTGGGATGGAGAGTAGAGATGAAAACATGCATGCTTTTCCCATGGGCATTAGCTAGGTATGCTTAATTTACGGACTTTCATAAGTGCGTAAAGTGTAAAAAAAACAACAATAAAACAAAAAAAAACAAAACAAAAAAACAAAAACAAACCCAACGTTCTGTTACATATAACGTACGTTTCCGCATTTTAAATAAATCTACGATAAATTCTTAATCTTTGTTGACATAGTTATAGCATTTTGGTGCGAAAAATTAGAGCAACGTAATTTTCTATGGAGCATCATATATGTAATAATTTTTAGTCTGAAACAAATTACTATTATTAGCATTTGGTCGATGTCTTAGTATTTAACTCTTAATATTATTGAGAGAGAAAAAAAGAGCTGGGAAAATCAAGGTCAGAATGTAAAAATATATTAAAAAAGTAGACAACTCGAACTTTTAAGTAAAAAAAATAAGCTAACGACTTAGGAAAAGAAGGATAAATATTTTTTCTTATTTACAAGACTTAAGTTTCAAATTGTAAGACGTCCACCAGCAAAAAATCAGAATATCGATTTTTTTTTTTTTACATATGTTCCGTCATTGTATTATCTTTCCGAAAATGTAAAATTAATTTTCTTAATAAATAAATAAAATAAATAAAAATAAATAAATAAATAAAATAAATAAATAATCACGAAGAAATTTGTATGGGGAACAATGCGCGAAACAAAACTAACGAAAAATAATTAGCCTTTTCAATTTAGAGTAAACTTTTATTTAGAATATAATTTCTTCTTTTATTACTTCATAAACCAAAAGTTTTATAAACTTTTTTAAACTAACACCTAACCCTAACCCTAACACCAACCCTAACAAACAACCGGATATTGACGGTGTAAATGAAAAACATGTCCTTTCTTAATCGAGATCAAAAAGGGGTGCCTAAAAGTCATATGGTCCGGATGTGACACAAGGTCGCTAGTATAGGGCATCCAGCGAGGATCAAACTCGCTATTTAGTAGTAATAGATATGCGAGACTAGCTTGCTAACCATTACACAACGATATGACGCCTATAACAAGAACGCAGCTATGGCCAAATTTCAGGGTTTTTTTTTTAACCCTCTATGAATTAAAATTCAACTCGGAAAAAATGAAAAAAAAAAAACGTTTAACATGTTTTTGCCGTATTATGAAGAGGGTGGGGTGGGGGTGTAAAAATCACTCGTAAAATTATTTGTTAGAAGATTTAATGAATGGCGCATTTTCACCGTTTCTTCATCTTGACGATGTGATCTTTTTAGCGTGATTTATTTCATTGTTATAATTAGAAATTCATAGAAATTTTTTATATGTAAATTTAGGGGCTAAACTTGCAAATCGGTCGGAAAATTAAAACATATTACAGGGTGACCCAGAAAAAACAGAACCAAATTATTTATTTTCCATTAAAACTAACCCTAAACCAACCCCAATCCAAACCCTAACCCTAAACCCCCTAGTTAAAATTAACAGTTTTATTACAAATTTGTGGGGTTCTATTTTTTCTGGGTCACCCTGTATACAGGGTGACACAGAAAAAAACAGAACCCAAATTATTTATTTACTTTCCCATTAACTAACCCTAAACCTAACCTACCCCTACCTAACCTCAAGTTAAAATTAACAGTTTTATTACAAATTTATGGTTCTATTTTTGCAAGTTTAGCCAAAATACAATAAAGTTCACAGTATTATTTAACTCGCTCTAGTAAGTATTCTTTCGTTTAACATTTTTTATACGTCACAGATAATAGACCAGTTGATTCAGTAAGTATCTTAGATATTTTTAGCACAGCAAATCCAATAACAAACCCAGGTTGAATTTCAAGTATCAACCATCAGTTTCAAACAATCATCAGCTACGAATCCGCTGAAGAATGTAAACAATAAATGGATCGTCCTGGGTGGGCTTGAACCACCAACTTTCGGTTACAGCGAACGCGCTAACCGATTGCGCCACAGAGACAACTGCGAGGCGATCGCTAAAAATAAGTTAAAATTACACTCATAACAATTTTTTATGCCCTTGCTTCTCGTGTAAGCTGAGCGTTTAGCCAAGACCGGCTAGAAACTATATCGGTGGCCTCGGTTTAGCTCATTTGCCAAGTGTTTATTCGCTTCTTCTACCTGACTGATTTCACACTGGTAATTAATAAACAATCCTTCCCATGACCTCGACAACTCTCTGTGTAGCAGTTAAGCGCCTTCAGCTATTAAACACAAAGAAAGTTTGGTAGTTTTTAGATATACAATACAATGGGCGACTGCGGATCACAAGTGACCCTGTAGTAATAGCTTTCTATAATATTCCAGCGGGACATTATAGATAAATATTAGGTATACCAAACATCGGCTGCAACGAATTTTAAAAACGAATTAAAATTATTAATCGATTATTTAAGGTCAAAAGTCGAAAAGTAGTAACATAATGAGCATCAGTCAAAAGCAAATAATATTACACATGTAATTTATTTTTAATACATTTAAAACGATTTTTTTCCGTTAATTTCGGTCAAGATGACCGTCTTTTTCTTTCTTTTTTTTTTGTTGCTTAAAATCCGTGTTTACAAAATAAATTGTAACATTTGCAATTGCAATTGCAATTGAAAAAAAAAATCAGGGATTATCCGATTTTAATAAAATGTTCAGTATTGATTTATCAATTAATGAATTTTATAATGCATTAGTTATTTTTATTCCAAAACTTTAATTAAATATTTCTGCTATGATAGATTAATATATACAATTCATTTAAAATATGAGCAGTAAAATTTTAAGTTTAAAATGTCATAATATTAAATTCTAAATATATATATATTTTTTAATAACTACTAATACCAAGAAGAGAAGGATACATCTTCATCATTTCCTTGGACATATGACCTTTAGGCACCCCTTTTTGATCTCGATTAAGAAAGGACATGTTTTTCATTTACACCGTTGTTTATCCGGTTGTTTTAACAGACGATTTTTAGATTTAAAAAAAAATTATAACCCTAACCCTAACCCTAACCCTAACCCTAACAACCGGATATTGACGGTGTAAATGAAAAACATGTCCTATCTTAATCGAGATAAAAAAAAAAGGGGTGCCTAAATGTAATATGGTCATTTCCTTTATAGTTTCCCACCCTTTGGCTGGTTGGTTGGTTTGATTTTACGGCATGTCAACCATTGTTGGGTTATTTTATTGTATATATTGGGTTTCATTTTTTACAACTCATTTTGTACACTGATTTTTAAAAACTCATCTTTTAATCTATTTCATTAACCCATAGATACGAACAGGTACTATCACTCCGGGACAGAGTTGATCTGGGAGTAATGGCGATGTGGGGTACTCCACACTCTCGAAAGTTCCAGAATTGCAACTTCACCTCCCACCGTTTAGGTGGTGCTTTCGTGATTTTATCGAAGGGGTGTCCGGAGTGGTAGTACCTGTTAGGATCCCATCTATGGGCCAAATATACTTTCTTTTTTTTTTTTAAATATTCGTATTCGAATTAGGAAAAAAAAAATTTATGAAAGAGCTACAACAAATGAAAACTAACATGAACATACAATGAACGCAATTCCCCAATTCTAGGTATAAAATAACCCTAGACGGGTTGACATGCTATTAAAACGGATTCTACTATTTTCGGAATGGATCTTAATATTTTTGGGGAAAAAAATGGAACAATTAGTCATGGATTTTATTTTTTGAGAAATGGATCAAAATTTAGTTGGAAGGTTTTATATATATATATATATATAGTATTCCAACACTATATTATATTATAGCATTCCAAACAAACGTTAGATCACCAACGTTAAACAGCGATGGTCAGGTTAATTTGGTGACTACTTAAGCAACAGCAGGTTCTGTGAGCAACCAGTAGTCCATTTTTATCAAAATCACTTGATTTGGCATTAAATGACCCGAAATGGGTTGATATGCCGCAAAACAACAACCAACCTAATATACGAATTACATTAATAGATATAGTTAGCTATACCCAAAATGAGCCTAAAATGCGTTTTTTGACAAAATGACTTTAGCCACCCCACCCCCCCACTACAGAAAATGATTTACCAAAAATCAGCGGATTTTCAGATTTTTAGTAAAATTTTCAGTGTTTATTTATCAATGAATGATCTTTATAATGCATTATTTATTTTATTTCAAAAACTTTTTCAGGTCACTTAATTTTGCCCCCCCCCCCCATGTTGGGGGCGTAACATTTTTTCAAGTTGGTCTTATAGTTTTCTAATTACAGTATAAATAAAGATATAAAAGATCGAAGTTATGAATAGAAACAAAACAAAAAAAATTACGGTGGCTTTTCTATGAAAAATAGGTACCGAAAATCGAAAAATAAAATGTAAAAAAATAACAAATAATTAATTTTTTGGAGATTTCTTTTTTACTCATTTCGATAATTATTTAATTGACTATTATCTTATAAAAGGAAAAAAATATACATCGATATTTTTTCTGCTTAAAAAGGGGGATGGATACATTTTCAATCGAGTTTTTCTTCAAAAAGTATACTTTGATGTAATAAAATAAGGTTTGCATTAAATAGATATTTATTTCTAGAATCTAAAAATATAACATTTTAAACTTAACATCAGGCTTTTCATATTTTAAATTAATTTTTATATATTAATCTTTTATAGCAAAAATACTAAATTAAAGTTGTGAAATAAAATAACTGATGCATTATAAAATTCATTTATGGATAAATTTTTACAGAAAATTTCATTAAAATCGGATAATTACCTGATTTTTGGTAATTTTTTTTTTTTTGCAATCGCGAATGTTACATTAAAATTGTAAACAAGCCAATAAAACCACTTAAAAAGAACCAAAAATGGCGTCGGCGAACAAAACTGACCAAAACAAATCGTTTTAAATATATTAAAAATAAATTGCTAATTTAATATTTTTCTTTTTTTTAATGATGGTCATTATGTTACTACTTATCGTTTTAGACAAAATTTTGACCTTAAATAATAGATTTAATTAATTTTAATTCGTTTTTAAAAACGTAGCAGACGATTTTTGGAGGTATACCTATCATATAGTACACATATTAAGGTAATACATACATTCATCATCGAGACAGAGGAAGAATATGGAAGCACCAAATAACCATAATTTTTAAAGGAATTTAAAATGTCATCACAAACTTACCACATAATCATGATGAGGCATATAAAGACCACCAAGTCCATAGTTAATGACCTGCAAAAAAAAACAAAAAAAAGATAAAATTAAGACTGGTCAATGGATTCACGAGAACTTTCTATTTATACAGTACTAGAAGCGGATACCCAGCGTTGCCTGTGTAGAAGAGGGTGGGGCTGGTGTACTGATTTGTTTACTTTTGAGATTTACAAATACTGGGCATTTTTAAGTATAGTTTCAATGCTATTTCTATGTATATTTTAATTTTTAAATATCTTCAAATATAAATCAAATCTTCATAATTTTTGCACAAAAAGCAAGAATTTGTGATATTTGATGTGTATATATAATTATTTTATGGTTAATTGTTTTATTTTCGTAGTTTCATCCGGACATACATACACACATATACACCAACTGTCTTTTATATATGTACTAGAAGCAGCAACCCGGCGTCGCCTGGGTAGAGATGGGGGGTTTAAAAAAGGTAATCTCGCAGACCCATTATTGTTAAATCGGGAGTTATACCATCGCAGGATGCCCCATTAAAATCCGCACATAAAAAAGACCTTGCGTTGATCCAGACACACTGAAAAGAAAAATTAATGTCTCCTATTTAAAATATTAAATGCAAAAAAATTCCATTCTGCTATTATTCAAATTTATCTTTTTTAATTATTTTCACGAATTTAAATCAAATCTTCATTATTTTTACTCAAAAAGCAAACTCTGGTGATAGTGAATGTGTATATATATTTAATTTGTCGTTAATTATTTTCATGTTCATAGTTTTCTCCGGACATACATACACACAAACTGCCCTTTATATATGTATAGATAGATAGTTCATAAGTACACCTCTACCATTTTAAAACAAAATTTAAAATAAATAAACAAATAAAATGTTGATTTTCTTCTTAACGAAATATCATTATCACACATTTTGTAATAAAACTGTTTTGGGGGGTTTAGGGTTAGGGTTTAAGGCTAGGGTTATGGTTGGAGTTTAGGTTTAGTTTAATAGGAAAATAAATAAATTGGGTTCTATTTTTTTCTGGGTCACCCTGTAATATGTTTTAATTTTCCGACCGATTTTCAAGTTCAGCCCCAAAACCTACAGTAGTAATAACTTCGGTGACACAGAAAATGTTCGCCTGATACAACGAAAAAATAACGGGTGTTTAAAAAATTCCAACCCGAACGTCCGGAATGCCGCTCATCGTTACAAAAAGACGAAATTGACAACGACTCGAAAGAGACTCGTCTCACTTTAATGGAGGAATTATTATTGGTTGGTTTAAAAGATAGAGACGTAATCAAATCAAATTAATACTCTTTGTTGTTTTTATTAAAGAATTACTTATATCTATCAAAAATATCTTAAACCTGAAAACCTATGAAATAGCAGAGGTGGTCACTACTAGAATAGGCTCAGTCCTAATTAGTGATCATTCTCCTCACATTAATCATTTGTTGGTTTTTTTTGGGGGGACCATATGATCTTTAGGCACCACTTTTTGATCTCGATTAAGAAAGGACGTTTTTTCATTTACACCGTCAATATCCGGTTGTTTTAACAGACGATTTTTAGATTTTAAAAAAATTATAAAACTAACCCCTAACCCTAACCCTAACCCCTAACAAACAACCGGATATTGACGGTGTAAATGAAAAACATGTCCTTTCTAAATCGAGATCAAAAAGGGGTGCCTAAACGTAATATGGTCCTTTTTTGCAAAAAAGGTGTGAAAATAAACATCTTTCTTTCTTTCTTTTTTTTATTTCTTGATATTTTGATGCTTTATTTATACAGAATAAGGTTATTTACAGTCCAATTTGCAAATGAATTATAGTTTTTTTTAGGTCTGCATTTGCTCTAAATATCATTTTTAATTATCCAAATTCTCGACATAACCGAGATAACTATGAATCGCTTATCAGAATCCTTCACTCCTTCCTAAATAGAAGCACCCGTATCATCACGGACCGTTGTCAGAACGGAAATCCAATGGGGATTCTTTAGTTACCAATTAGACTCACTTACCTCAAATAGTTCACTATTTGTATCCTTTGGTTTATACTGAGTCTCTAGGCCAGACACCAACTTAATTCTTTCCGATAAAACCACACTCATTTGATCTTCTGCGGGGAGCCAGGTGCTGTAAAATAAAAGAAGAAAAGGAAGTTTAGTAGTAACCAAATAAATAACATATGTGGGGATTAAAATAAAACTAAAATAAAATAAGAATAAAAATAAAAAGCAACTCCAATGGGCCTTCACCGGAAGAACCCACGCGCATGTGCGAGAAACGGGACCGACTTATAACCCCCCAGAGAATATCTCGGCCATTCGAGTTTAGGCCTTAATTGGGTCTAGTCGCTCCTACTGGCCAGAGAGATATAACTTTGACACAGGCGACTATGACCCGTGAATAAAGCCTAAGTCATAAAACCACCTTCTGCCTTTATCTCTCTTTTTCGTTCCTTAAATTCCTTCCTTTTCAACGCGACAACTAAATTAGATGGGGTGAAAAACAAAAAGCCTAAGAACACGCACCGAGAATATCCAACTAAATTTAAACCTTTAAAAACGCCCAAATCTCTTGCTGCCCCACACATACTAGCAAGACCTGTGGATATATCACAGTATGATAATCTAATTATTACAACGTTTGATATGTTCACTCCAGTGTTATAGCAAAATAGTACAATATGTAAAAAAAAATAATAATCTTGATTTAACTCTCTTTCACACTTTTTTCTTTCTTTCTTCCTTTCTTTCTTTTTTAAAATATATTTCTGTGTAGCATGTCCTTTTGTTCCCTTTCTTTCTTTATGATAAAAACAGAATGGTCCTTTATTTAGCTGAAGTGACGATACTCATAAAAAATAAGAATTCTGCAGGTAAGGAACACCAGATACTCAGGATTTACATTTTTGCATTTCATCTGGGACGATTTGGACGGTCTCATTTTTAACCAGAGGGTGTTGCAAGATGATAGCAATCATATTATTAATGACATATTATGTTGGGGAATGGTTTTAGTTTAAACTTTTTGTCTGCCAAATTTCCCCCACGGCTGTATCAAATTTTCTTGTTATTAAAAATAACAAGAAAATTAATAATCTTGATTTAACTCTCTTCACACTTTTTTCTTTCTTTCTTCCTGTCTTTCTTTTTTAAAACATTTTTTCTGTGTAGCATATCTTTTTGTTCCCTTTCTTTCTTTATAATAAAAACGGAATGGTCCTTTATTCAGCTGTATGATGGGATATTTCAAAGTTCACTAGCTATTCACCTCAGAATTCATTCTATTCAAATACAGTCCAATTATTATTGTAATCTGAGTCTTCTGCTTAATTATAATGAACCTACCATCAGTTTACTTACTTTGTTTACGGTAGGATCGCAGTGGTAGGAGAGTATGGGGAATAAGTATTACGTCAGTAAAAATGGAGAGAGAAAAAAACACAACTAGTTGGAAGTACAGAGAGAGACTTTATTAACAAACCGTTACCAAGGACGCCAGAGTCCAGACGCAAGGAACTTGTTGTTTTTTTTTCTTCTGCGCATGCCCGGAAGGTTGTTCATGTCTTATCCTCTGGGAGATTGTTATTTTTGTGTTTTTTTATTTATTGATTTATTTATTTAATTTTGTTTTATTTATTTTTACTTTTATTAATTCCCACAAGAGCTGTTGTGGGCGGCTTCAAGTAGGCAAAGAATTAAGCCCTGTAGGTGGGACTTAGAATACATCGCCTGATCGCCCTTCAGGATGTCCTGGTATGATATTAAACTCCTTTATCTGTAAATTGATTATGTTGGGGCACTGTAGCTCACTTCTTGACCGGCGTACCAGAGCTGAGTATACGCTAGATGGAAGCTGCACAAGAATGCAGCGTGCGGTCTTGACAAGTCGTGGAAACAGCACCCCACAAGGAAGCAGTTGCACGGCCACCTGCCCCCTATCTCACAAACCAACCGAGTGAGACGGATAAGACATGCTGGACACTGCTGGAGGAGCAAGGACGAACTTATAAGGAACTCATGTGGAAGCCAACACATGGACATGCTAATGTGGGCCGCCCAGCAAGGACTTACATTGATCAACTCTGCGTGGATACTGGATGCTGTGCGGAGGACCTCCCTTGGACGATGAATGATAGAGAAGGTTGGCGAGAGCTTGTCATGGATAATCGTGCTAATTGCGCGACATGATGATGATAATGATGATGATGGTTATGATCTGTAAATTATTTGTATTAGATAGGAATACTTGATATCATATAACTGTGTACAAACAAAGATTCTAGATAAATAGAAGTGCAATAGGGCCGGTTAGCTCAGTCGGTAGAGCGTTCGGCTAGGAGTCACAAGGTTCCTGGTTCGATACCGACCCTCGCCAACTCAGCGTATGAGTAGCGCAGCGATCTGTGCGGTAAAGTGAGGAGCTGATGGTAGGTGTGGCGCTCCACCTCAGATGCTAAAATAATCTCCTTGGTCTAGCGCTAAGGAAAAGGGGATAGACTCCCTCGCTGTCTGGCTGATACCGACATTAGGCCGCCCCGACGACTTTACTTTACTTACAACCAACTTACTAATGAATCAACTTTCGGCATTGATTAACACATGTTGAGATGGACAAGAGTCCAAACGTGTTATCTTCCCTTGCTGCAGATTTCCGCCGATAGGTGGCTAGTGTATTTAGGCAGTAGCCCGGGAATTCTGAGTTCTTTTTCTCAGGGCCCGGCAACCAATACACATTGTTTAAGCACCTGGTGCCTCTGCCCTTAAGTAGAGGGCTTTGGCCCCCAGGAAACTATCAGTAAGTGACTTATTTCTACATGTAATTCTTTATCACTTCGTTATGGCTTAGTCCTATATCCTTTGTGTATATTTACGTATATGTTCCAAATAGCTTACTGTACCTAGTCACATGTATGTATTTTCTCTACGTCCTCGCTAAATAAAGTCTATGTTTGTTATTATTTATAACTTCTTTGTTGGATGAATTCATGTACACATATGTACACACGTTGGAAGGTTACTTTAAGCCTTCCAACTTATTATAAGAACATTTCTACATAAACTGAACTTTTTTTCCCATTATAAGACTATTGACCGGTAAAAGAATATGTTTCAGCAATTATCCGCGTTGTTTGAATTTATCTATTTGCCTTGTTTGTCCTTTGTGCGACTTATATGGAGGCGCGTGGTCTAATGGTTAGTGTCGTGAGAAATGGACTCGTGAACCTGAGTTCAATTCCTGGACGAAGCTGTTAGTATTTCACATGGCGCTAATACCCTTGGGAAAGATATGAATCCAATTCTCCCCCAAACTATGGGTAAATAGCAGGGCAGACTGGACTCTTTAGCCATGGCTAGGTAACCAGTCGAGGAGAAGGAAATCTCTGAATTCAAACATGTTAAACTCCGCTTAAGAAATTGACCCTGTGTCGCATCCTGCTCGTGCGGAGGGGTTGGTAAATTTCAGATGTATTTACATCCAATGGTAAACATTTATGGAAATTTTTCGTGAAAATCGGACCATTAATTGATTTTTCATAGAATTTTAAAAAAATCCTCTTATCGTAAGTTGTTTTTAGCTACGTTAAATTTCAGTTGATTTAACAGTGCAAAAATGAAAACATTGTTTTTCAATCATAATTTTCATTATTTTCGTAAGCTGATAAAATTTTTAAAAATCATCAGGAGTTTGTTCAATGTTTTTTTCTTTCGAATGGAAAAATTTTTTCACGAAAATATTAATTTTCTGCAAGTTTCATTGTGTTAAATGTATAGGGGGGGGGTAAATTGCACAGGGTCAAATTGGTGGTACCTAGTAAATATATATATGAGATGATGATAAGTTTCTCATAGAAAGTCATTTACCCTTTTTACAAATAACTTTTTTTTTAATATCATTTCTTTTGTTTCAGTATCATATTACACAGTTCATTCAAAGTAATTTAGCAGAATCAAAATAAATATGATTAAAAGAAATGTTGTTTACCTTTCTTCTTTTTTTTTTATTTAAACATTATTGTTTTTTTTTTAAAATTGGTGAGTAACTTTTACCCAGTAACGCAATCCAATATAAATAAAAAGTTCTGTTTTACGACTGTGAAAAATTTATTTTTCATTTATTATATTCATTTTTTCATTAAAAACCCGTTTTCTATGTTGAATACATAAAACCTGTTTTTTTGTGTTTTTTTAAAAAATGAAAAATAATATAATATATTGTCATATGTAAGAGTACACTTTACCTCTACTAAATGTTTGAATGATAGAGAGAAAAACAAAACGGGTTAAGGAGGAAGTCAGAGAAAGGATAAAATATATTGCATTCCAAATCCTACCCTTTATTAACTAAGAGTCATAACACCTCCACCATTCCTCCCCCCTCACACCGGGGCCAAAACCAGCCACGAACTTTAGTGAACTTTTAAGTACGCCGTTACCCCCAAACTCATAACATAGCGTTCGATTGAACTTCCCGCCAATTTGGTGAAAAAGAAAGAAAGAAATAGTTTTAAAAGACACAAGTTAAGAAGATTTCAAAGCGATCAGACATATGAGAAAATTCGCTGCTACTATGAGATATGAGACAGAGGAAAAGCAGAACCTTAAACGTGTATCGAGTGAGTGATTTTAAAAGCCTACTTTTGCTAAGGAGATTTGTAAAGTTATTGTGTGAAAAAGAAAAGGGAAAGAAAACCTATTTTACGTGACACTGAATTAATACGAGAAACGAAAAAGGAATGTTTCAAAGAGATCTCTCATTGTTTAAATATTTTGCATTATCACATTTGATTCCATAGCTTCAAGACACTTTGAACTTTTAACTGTAACCATTTCATATGAACTTTTGACTATGACCATTTTATAAGAACTTCAACTGTGACCGTTATATAAGCTTTTAATTGTGAACTTTATAAACATATAAAAAAAAAGAAAGAAGGAGAGAATCCTTGAAAGAAAATATGTTGATGTATTAACTGAATGCACGGCTAACACCCAGGATTGTCAGCCGCTGGTATTTATTTTATAATAAAAAGCTATTTGTTTTGTTTGTTATAAATGTATGATCTTGTGTCCGTGTTTTCTTTGGCTTGACCAGTGTCCATTCTGCTTTCTCGGCTTATTCACTACCTTTCTGGAGCGGGAAGTAGAAGGCTTGATTTTCCCCTTTTATCCCTTCTATGAAACCGTTATCGTTTCATACCTGGGACCTTTATCGTATTTTTTTTTCTTTCTTGTGCGACACTGTGTTTGATCGTTCCTAATCAGCACAGGCGTTCGTAACAGAATGAATAAAAAAAACAACAGTTTTTAATTTTAAAACAAAACGCTGGAAACTTTTGCACATGTTTTAAATGTTACATAAAGTGCAATTTTTTCAAACCTTTTCATTTAGCATCCAGCTAAAGGAAAAGGTTTATATATCCGTAATATATATATATATTAAAGAAATGGATACAATAGAAACCTACTCGAGTTTCATCGTTAGAATCATCAGGGTTAAATCCACTGAATTAATCGAGTTACCGATTAATTGCAGCTGATCACACGTATGTTCATTGAATAAGATGTTACGTTACAGAGGGACGCTTGTTTATATATATATATATATATATATATGTGTGTGTGTGTGTGTGTGTGTGTGTGTGTGTGTGTGTGTGTAAATGAAGTCTTAGGCGGGACATTCAGAAAGTATTGCGGATCGTAGGCCGCAGTTTGCCCATGACTGGTTTATATGCTGACTTGTAGGTGTTTACCCAACCCGTTCGTCACGGGTAGGATGTAACACAATGTCAAAAATATACGACACTCAGCAAGAATTGATCTCACTATTCAGTAGTAATAGTTCTGCAAGACTAACTTGCTAACCATTAGTCTACGATGAGACCCCAGGATATACTGACGAGTATACCATCTTATTTCTGTTCATTAAAAAAAGCAACCAAAAAAAAAACAAAAAAAACTCTTACCTCTGACTGATTCTTGCGTGTCCTACGGCTGGTTTTGTTGGATCTTTATTTCCAATACTGGATCTGTCCAACTAAAAGGAAACGGTTTAGGTATTAACTGAATCACATATTTTGGACCATATTACCTTTAGGCAGCTTTAGTGGTAGTACCTGTTGGGGTACCATCTATGGGTTAAATAGAAAAATGTATTTATAAAAAAATTGGAGTATCCATTAAGAACGAATTTATTTCAAACCTTGGACCATATGACCTTTAGGCATCCCCTTTTGATCTCGATTAAGAAAGGACATGTTTTTCATTTACACCGTCAATATCCGGTTGTTTTTAGGAGTTAGGGTTAGGGGTTAGGGTTAGGGGTTAGTTTTATAATTTTTTTTTAAATCTAAAAATCGTCTGTTAAAACAACCGGATATTGACGGTGTAAATGTAAAATATGTCCTTTCTTAATCGAGATCAAAAAGGGGTGCTTAAAGGTAATATGGTCCGATATTTTAATAGAAACAGAAAAAAATTAATACAGCTTATGTGTTAACCGAATCAGATATTTTAATAGAAGTACAGGGTGCTCAGCCATCTTGAAACACTTTTAAAATTCATAACTTTCTATTTTTATTTATATTTTTGAAGGCAATTACAATGCGTATAAAATTCGATAATTATTGAAAATAATCATGACAAGCAAACTCGGCGAATAACGCGTGCGACGTGTGGAACACCGTACAGCTGTTTCAACTTTATTCGCTGAGTTTGCTTGTCATGATTATTTTCAATAATTATCGAATTTTATACGATATACGCATTGTAATTGCCTTCAAAAATATAAATAATAATATACTTTACTTAACAATGCTTCAAAAACAAATTATCAAATACTATTTTCCTATTTTTAATATAATTTCTATATTATTTTCCAGTCCATTATTAAATATGTTGATTTTGAGGGATTTAGTGTAGAGGGCCGATTTAGCTCAGTCGGTAGAGAGCGCCCGCCTGGGAACCATAATGTTCCTGGTTCGATACTGACC
>CM042150.1:84600995-84606197 GCA_023376005.1 Doryteuthis pealeii
GAGAACATGGAATTATGAGAACATGGAATTAGACAGTAACCAAACACAGGGATTTGAATTTAGTCAAACACGGCAATGAAATTGTTAATAGGTCGATTTTTTACTTACCGATTAGAGTTCGAATAGTGTTGGCCGAAAGGTCAGGTCTTCCCAACTAAAATAAATAAATAAATAAATAAAAATATGTGGACACATAGCCTAGTGGATAAATGGGTGAGGTTAAGACAGTTCTAAGTGACAGTTATCTCTAGACTGCAGGTTCAATCCTGGCCAGGGGCAGCAGTAACATAAAATAATAATTAACACAGCTTAACACCTGTACCCCAGCAATGGCTGAACCTAACGGCTGAAAGGTCAGGTCTTCCCAACTAAAATAAATAAATAAAAAAGAAAAAAATATATGTGGACAAATAGCCTAGTGGATAAAGGGGTGAGGTTAAGACAGTTCTAAGTGACAGTTATCTCTAGACTGCAGGTTCAATCCTGGTCAGGGGCAGCAGTAACATAAAATGATAATTAACACGGCTTAACACCTGTACCCCAGCAATGGTTAGCGGAATAAGAACAGGATACCCTTGTGGACTGAATAAAGGGTTAGGTTCAAAGTTCCGTGGTGGCTCCTGATTACGACAAGAAGGTTCTCGAGTCCGAAAAGAAGGTTTCCGAGTTCGAAAAAAAAAGGTTCCGAGTCCAACAAGAAATACCTGAAGAATACCGGAGGGCACATCGGCCGAAACGTTGTACAGATAACAATAAAGATAAGGACAATAATCCGAATAATCCAAATAATACTAAAAAAAAAAATATATATATATATATATAAAATAAACAAAATAAATGAGATTATAAGCTTTTGAGCAGAAAATATAATTTGGATTTTTTTTGAGTGTTGTCCACAACTTCATTGTGGTATGTAAAATCCCCAACTCTTTATCCTTCGGGCTTCCTCACGTGCTATTTAAAAAAAAAAAAAAGCTAGATTAGTTTTGATTGATTGAAATGGTATGTCAAACCATCTAGAGTTATTTTATGCTTAGAGGTTAGGGAATTGTTTATATTTACATTTTTGTGTAGTTGTTTCTTAAGAGGTTTTTTTTTGCACACCGTTATATATCAAGTATTCCCTCTAGATATGGGTTAAATAGTACCACTACTGTTCTACAGATATTGATTTGGCATTAAATAACCCACATAAGTTGATATACCATTAAACTAAGAAACCAAAGCAAATATTCCTATTTGATACAAATAATTTGCTCACAGGTGCATGCTTCCAAGTATTCCTAGCTAATATTAATATTTTATACACAATTATATGGTTTCAATTAACTATTTCTATTTAATAATAAACATTTGTTTGCAAATAGTTATTGGGTTTTAAGTAACTAATAATAATAACCCATAGTAAACAATTATAGCATCAAGTAACTATTTTGATACAAATTATTCCTATTCCTATGACACTCCATCTTTTGAATGGATGGCGCTGGCTCAATGCAACCCATCCCGGGTGAATGCTGCTACAACCAACCAAATAATACTAACATATCCCATGTTCAAAATATCTACATTTGTTTCATATCGCTTTCTTTATGAAAGGCCAACCTTTTACATGGGTTTTCAGCAGTTATTAGAGAAAGGAGGAAAATTCCCCAGGAAATTCCTACATATCATATGATGTATCCCAAACGGGTTAAGAAAGTGCTAAAGTTCTAAGCTTCTCAAATACGTCTCAACATTTTCGTATTTCAGCTGTAACTCTTTAACAAACCCAAATGTGATAGTAGTAATATCTCATCTACAGAAAGCAATATGAATATATTCATAAATGAGGCATAAACTGCTATAGACAAATTATTGATCATATGGAAACCTGATCTTTCTGATAAGACAAAGCTAGAATTCTTCCAAGCTGTAGCTGTGTCTGTGCTACTGTATAGCTGCACTACCAGGACTAACAAAACACTTGGAGTAAAAGCTGAATGGGTACTGTACAAAAGGATTATATTTGCCATCTTGAACAAATTCTAGAAGCAGTACCCAACAAAAGGGTAGCTGTATGGCCACTTATCACACAAACAATCCAAGTAAGATGAACAAGACATGCTGGACACTGCTGGAGAAGCATGGACAAACTCATAAGTGATGTTCTCCTGTGGACACCTACACATAGTCAATAAATGGCAAGAGTCATTGGAATTCATTTTGTCAGTGTGACCTGATGATGATGATGATCCTTCCATCATAGAAGATTTGATAAACCAATAGATTCAGCAAGACAATTCATCACATTTAATTACAAAGAAGAAACAATCATAAAGCATTGCTAAATATCAATACTGGGGTGGGTAGACTTTTTGTGATGTAGTGGCTAACATATTGTATTGTGATATTGTAGTAAGAGAGTTCAAATTTCAGTTGTGCTATTATATTCACTTTTGGACTAATATCCTTGTGAAAGATATGAACACCCTCATCTTCCCAGCTATGGGTTAGATAATACCACTAATGTTCTTCTACAAGGATGTCTTTGGTATTAAATAACCCATGAAGTTTGATATGATATTAAAGAAAGAAACCAAACCAAAGATTAATTCTACACCACAGGGTAGAGGTCTGTGTATGCAAGCATAGTTCATGTTTATTTGCTTTTGTTCCATTGATAACAGAAAAAATTAACGCTACAAACAATATATTGCAATGTTATTAATGACGTATCTCAATTAATGAGGTAAAATGCTGTTTATTTGAGATATTAGGGTTGGGTGGGGTTTTTAATATCACTTTAAATGTTACTTTCGATATATTCTATTCATTTTATTTGAAATAATTTAATTTACACATTTTTATGGATTGAAATTATAAGATTTTAAAGCAATTTCTTAAGTAAATGTATCAAAAACAAGGATTTCAGAGGGGCTTTATATTAGACGATCTTTAAATCTAAATGCTCAAAAATTGGTGAAAGCTAGAAACCTACTTTTTGGTGTCAGTACTTATCATACCAATACCCAACTTTCTCTATTTGTTACATTTCGATATTCCAAAAAAAGTTGAAAATCGACCTACCTTACTGTGTATCCAAACATAGCAATAACCCAACCTGGAAAATCATTTTGAATAGTTTGACTGAGCAAACAAGGCGTTTAGTCTATAGCAGTGTGGTGTATCAGAATGCGTTTTATTATTTCGGAAAATTATCTATACTTGAAAGCAAGGTATATAATTTCCTGGCTTTCCACCAAGTCAGGATTGCAGGAAGTGATTTGTTGTGTCCTTAAAAGGGATACAATCAGACATGGTTGTAGTCGAGTGGAAAGACCAGTCAACACGTTTGTAAATTTAAGATAGAGGGTTTTAATGCAGAGAGATACAATAGGAATAGACAAGGATTAGTGAGGTACGTTACTAATCCTTGAAGCCAGCCAAGCATAATGTCATGCTCACTATATATATATATGCAGACTACACGAGTGAGAAAGAGTGTATAGAATATTCCATTACAACATCATTTAACCGTGGGAATATATATTTTCCTAAACTCCCACCAGGCCTAATTACCATAAAATCTTTTTAATGTGGGGAACCACGCACAAACTGAGGCTCATGTAATGACCAGTGCAAAAACTGCGTGATCCTGTCGGCATTCTCCCAAAGGGATGCTTCAGGTATCGGGTAATAAACCTGGCACTACCCCTGTTAAGTGAGGGGACAGGTGTTGCTAGGAGAGATAGCCTCCTGGAACCACACGATTATTTTACCTTGCTCACCAATAGGAGCCGAGGCCCCTAATCCTGGTAAGCCAGGTTCATATCCTTGACGAGTCTGTTTATGTTTCACTTCACGTTAAGGCCTGGATCCATCATAAAAAGCTATGCCATTAAGTTAAAATAATTCAATCTAATTTGTTGAACGTATATTTTATGAAGCCAGAATTACCAGCTATTAAACCACCCTGATGATTGGGGCTGTAGAATACGCCTACTGCACCTCTGTAGAGGCGTAAGACATCAATGGGCCACCTGTTGGCCGTGGGTGGCGACACATAATACTTAAGGATGGAATCCTGATGGCTGAGCAATCGATAACATGCAACACTTCACTTTAGCCCTTATTGACCGACGGTTAGAGAGGTCCCCTCCGATCAATCGGCTGGTCACGTCAAGCCCTCGCACCTATACGATTGTCCCGACCGAATTTCTCTTATGGGCAAACCTCCGATCCTTTTTTTATCATATATATATAGTGTAGAATACGATGGCCGAGGTCTTAGTGTCCTGGGTATGACGTTAAACTGCATCTAGAGGTTATGTTTCAATTCTAGAGCTCTGGAGAATGTAGAGTACTCTTCATTGTAATTACTTCTAGGTCCACTTTGCCCCGGACTGATAGTACCTGTTTGGATCCCATGAATGGGTTAAATAGTTTAAACAAAAAAAAAAAAAACGAGTTAAAAAAACAAAATAAAACAAAAAAACAACCAACCAGCCAGCTATTAAATACAAACAATGTTTGCATTTTATCTATTATTAAATTTTTTTTTACAGTTAATAATTACTCCTAGGTCCACTTTGCCCCGGACTGATAGTACAAGTGGGGTACATGTAAATACCAGGCATTTCCAACCCGTCCTTCGGACAGGTGTTCAGTGCGCTTCGGCCACTGGACCGGTCATGTTAAATTAATAGCTATTCCCTCAGGCAACACCGGCCCCCTCGATTTAAAGGGCAGGCTGGGTTTATTGCCCAGCGCCCGAGGCGCCCCCCTTGAGGAGAATGCCGACGGATCGACGCACTTTTTGTGCAGGTCACGTCAAGCCCCCCCCCAAAAAAAAAAAAAAACTACAGTATTGCCAGAATGGATGACACACGATTTTTTCCCTGTACTTTTCCATCACGCCTGTGTTCATCCTTTACACGTGATAACCATAATTTCTAAAACTATTTATTATACCCGGCAACTATTTGTTGTTTTAGTCGCAATCTGGCTGCGATTTCGCGAGTGCTGTATCTTTTTTTTTTTTTTTTCATAATTAGTGAAAATAGATCACTAATTAGGACTGAGCCTATTCTAGCTATGCTTGGGGTGGTCCCAAGCATAGTTTAACAGGTTTGAATAAGAATCTTCCTTCTTCTACACTGGTAGCCTAACCAAGGTTAAAGAGCACAGCAGTGCCCTACTATTACCCATTAGCTGGAGGAG
>CM042150.1:84606297-84621625 GCA_023376005.1 Doryteuthis pealeii
TCACGAGCTATTAGTGGTTACGAGATGAGCGAACAATGTTGATAGGTTTATTATGATTTGGTAATAAGACATTTGGACCATATAACCTTTAGGCACCCCTTTTTGATCTTGATTAAGAAAGGTCATATTTTTCATTTACACCGTCAATATCTGGTTGTTTGTTAGGGGTTAGGGTTAGGGTTAGTTTTATAATAAAAAATAAATCTAAAAAATCTGACGTATTCAGTAGCAATTCGGACCATATTACCCTTTAGGCACCCCTTTTTTTATCTCGATTAAGAAAGGACATATTTTCATTTACACCGTCAATAACCGGTTGTTGTTAGGGTTAGAGTTAGGAGTTAGTTTTATAATCAAAAAAAAAAAATCTAAAAAATCTGACGTATTCAGTAGCAATTCAGGACCATATTACCTTTAGGCACCCCTTTTTTTATCTCGATTAAGAAAGGACATGTTTTTCATTTACACTGTCAGTATCCGGTTGTTTGTTAGGAGTTAGTTTTATAATTAAAAAAAAAATCTATAAATCGTCTGTTAAAACAACCGGATATTGACGGTGTAAATGAAAAATATGTCCTTTCTTAATCGAGATCAAAAAGGGGTGCCTAAAGGTCATATGATCCAGACATTATTTCATTTATTTGTCCTTAGAAAAGACATGAAATCCACATTTCGTTTGGTTTGGTTTCTTTATTTAATGGGCTAGTTTAGCTCAGTCAGTAGAGCGTCCACCTGGGACCCACAAGGTTCCTGGTAAATACCAGCCCTTGCCAACTCAGCATATGAGTAGCACAGGGATCTGTGTGGTAAAGTGAGGGGCTGATGGTAGGTGTGGCCCTCAAGTTCAGATGCCAAAAAATAATCTTCTTGGTCTAGTGTTTGTGAAAAGGGGATAGACTCTCTTGCTGTCTGGCTGATACCAACTTTAGCCCACCCAGATGACTTTATTTTTTTACTTTTATTTAATGGCATACCAACCTTCATGGGTTATTGATTTCAATTTCACATCTTTAAAAATGTAACAAAACCTACAATATATATATTTACCAACCCTTCTGCGTGGGTAGGTTATGGCACAAGGTCAATTTCTTAAATGGATTTTAACAGGTTTGAATTCAGAGTTTTTCTTCCTCTAGACTGGTTGCCTAACAAAGGTTAAAGAAGCAGGTCTGTACTACTATTTACCCATAGCTGAAGGGAGAATAGTTGAATTCATACCTTTTCCAAGAGTATTAGTGCTATGTGAGATGCAAGCAGCCTTGTCCAGGATTTGAACTTGTCATGTCATGTCCATTTCCAACAAGGATAACCATTACACCACACACCTCCAATATATGTCTATGTAGATGACATCTTTATCCTAGATTAAAATCTAAATCAAATTAATATCCTCAAATTCATCTTTGAACAAAACTGTATTCAAATTCACTTATCAATATAGCAATAATATAACTTAAATAATATCACTTAAATAACAATAACATCACTTATTAATATAGCAATAATATCACTTATCAATATAGCAATAATATCATTTAAATAATATCACTTATCAATATAGCAATAATATCACTTAAATAATATCACTTAAATAGCAATAATATCACTTATCAAATAAGCAATAATATCACTTAAATAATATCACTTATCAATATAGCAATATATCACTTAAATAATATCACTTATCAATATAGCAATAATATCACTTAAATAATATCACTTAAATAGCAATAATATCACTTATCAATATAGCAATAATATCACTTAAATAATATCACTTATCAATATTGCAATAATATCACTTAAATAATATCACTTAAATAGCAATAATATCACTTATCAATATAGCAATAATATCACTTAAATAATATCACTTAAATAGCAATAATATCACTTATCAATATTGCAATAATATCACCTATCAATATAGCAATAATATCACTTAAATAATATCACTTAAATAGCAATAATATCACTTATCAATATAGCAATAATATCACTTAAATAATATCACTTAAATAGCAATAATATCACTTATCAATATAGCAATAATATCACTTAAATAATATCACTTATCACAATAATATCACTTATCAATATAGCAATAATATCACTATATAGCAATAATATCACTTATCAATATAGCAATAATATTACTTATCAATATAGCAATAATATCACTTAAATAGCAATAATATCACTATCAATATAGCAATAATAACTTATCAATATAGCAATAATATCACTAATCAATATAGCAATAATATCACTTATCAATATAGCAATAATATCACTAATCAATATAGCAATAATATCACTAATCAATATAGCAATAATATCACTTATCAATATAGCAATAATAATAAAATCTCATTTCTTGATGAATTAGTGTTGCGTAGTGGCCCTCATTTGAAATGGAGTAATGATGTGTTTATAAAAATAATTGGACCAAGTAACCAATAAGCACCCCAAATCATCAACTTAATGAAAAGTTCATATTTTAACTCATCACCAGTAACTTCCGCTTCCAAATTTTTGTAAACAGATGATTTTAATCAGAAGTTTATTGAGATGTTGAACTCACAATAAATTAAATAAATAAATGGTTGGTACATGTAATCAAATTAAAATTCAATAGCAAAATCTTTTTTTAAATAAATACTTTTTAATAAGAAATTTTTGATTATTTTTCGACACTTTACGATGATTTATAAAAAGACGTTTTTATACTAAAATAGTTTTTACTTAATCAGAAGAGAAATGCAATTATGTTTATTTAAATAAAATACAGTTTTTATTTACAAAATATTTTTATGCTTATTTAGATAAAAGGATATCGTTCAGAAATAGTATCACACAATTTGTAAAATTTGTTTTTATCAGATACAATATAATTGCAAAAATCGTCTGTTCGTTTATTTTCAAATATTTGAAAGTGAAACTTACTGGTGATGAGTTAAAATAGGAACCTTTCATTAAGTTGATGATTTGGGGTGCCTATTAGTTACTTGATACAAATAATTTGTGTATACTTATCTGAAGTTTTGTTCTACTTGGAGACGCTCGAATCTAGCTGTTAGATCTGATGTTGAGTTTAGGTAGGCATTCTTTGATGTTTTAAGTCTGGAACCAACTTGGGAATGCTGGAGAATATCTTGCCTTGTGCCCTTTATAGTTTTTTAATAATAACACAAGGCAAAACTTATTCTTTTCTCATGGGATATTTTCATTTTCACCCAAGTCAAACTGTAATCATCAGACCATGACAATTTAATACATATAATTTTTGATGAGTTGATGTTAACTCTTTGCCTACCAAATTTTCCCTATGGTTATACCAAATTTTCTCGGCATTTTGTTCCCTATTCCCGATCAAGTACCAGGGGTGGTTCATAGAAAAAAAACAAAAGATGGCAGGGGTGTTCATGTAGTGATTTTTCAGTGTAAACAAGTGACACGTGTGAGAGCCACTGTCTGTGGTTTATGGTAGGATCACAGTGATGGGAGAGCTGCTGTGTGTGGTTAAAAGTAGGCAAAGAGTTAAAGAATAAAAATTAATGGCAAAAAAAAATATAAAAAGGTGAGGCCTGCAGAATGTGGGGCCCTAAGTTATAGCTTATAACTAAGTCCAGCCAGTGTGTGTGTGTGTGTGTGTGTGTGTGGGGGGGGTCAAAGTTTAGGTACCGAACATGTATGCCAAAAATGCTGGTACCTTTCAGGAAAAATTGTGATATTGTAAAAGGTACCAGGTAACCTCTAAGGGAAGAGGAAGTAATTCCTAAAATGAGGTAACCAAGTGAGTGTTACATACCCTTCTTTACTTCTTTACTTCTATTCTTCTGTCTTTTGTTCTTCTAGCGTCTCTTCTAATATTTGGACTTCTTCTTGGTGACTTCGTCTTGGTGGTCGGTCGCACTTAACTCATTTCTTCTTTTTCATCAGTCTTGTTACCAAGACATTCACCAACCACAAAACTGTTATTTTCTTAAGCTTTTATTTACTTAACTATACATTTCATGTAACTAAACATCTGATTAACATAGCATGCATATGCAGTGTGAGTTCCAGTTAAGGCAGGACATCTTCTCTGCCTGACGTCAAACTGAAAACTGAGGACCCAACCAGGTCCCACGTGACTTCACGTATTTCGCGGGCTTTCTGTACTATTCCACGGAAAGTCCCGCCCGTGACATGAAAAGGGCCATCCCTTTAGAAATACAAGGGATTGACAATAATCTTATGCAACCGCATAGATTATGTAACATGAGTACTCGGTACAATTAGTATTTTGTAATTTAACCATTGTAGTTTTTTTTTTAGCAATAATATCACTTATCACAATAAATAGAATTATTCTAATTAATGATTATTCTGATAACTCCATTGCAATCTATTAGATTTCCATCTGCAGCAATTGAATGAGTTGTCTATCTTAATTGAATTATGAAATAATTTCATTAGTCAAGTTAAAAGTTAAAGTTAATAAAAAAAAATGAGAGGATGAAATGCATTTAAAAAAAAATTGAAATAAATTATCATATCAATATAGCAATAATATCACTTATCAATATAGCAATAATATCAATATAGCAATAATATCACATCAATATAGCAATAATATCACTTATTAATATAGCAATAATATCAATATAGCAATAATATCACTTATTAATATAGCAATAATATCAATATAGCAGTAATATCACTTATCAATATAGCAATAATATCACTTATTAATATAGCAATAATATCAATATAGTGATAATATCACTTATCAATATCGCAATAATATCACATATAGCAATAATATCAATATAGCAATAATATCACTTATTAATATAGCAATAATATCAATATAGCAATAATATCAATTAATACAGCAATAATATCACTTATTAATACAGCAATAATATCACTTATTAATATAGCAATAATATCACTTATTAATATAGCAATAATATCACTTATTAATACAGCAATAATATCACTTATTAATACAGCAATAATATCACTTATTAATATAGCAATAATATCACTTATTAATACAGCAATAATATCACTTATTAATACAGCAATAATATCACTTATTAATATAGCAATAATATTACTTATTAATACAGCAATAATATCACTAATCAATATAGCAATAATAATTAAATCTCATTTCTTGATGTATTAGTGTTGCGTAGTGGCCCTCATTTGATTAGTCAAGTTAAAAGTTAAAGTTAATAAAAAAAATGAGAGGATGAAATGCATTTAAAAAAGAATTGAAATAAATTATCATTGATTATTTCATTTTAATAGGGCTGGGTTAGCTCAGTCGGTAGAGCGTTCGGCTAGAAACCACAAGGTTCCTAGTTCGATACCGGTCCTCGCCAACTCAGCGTTATGAGTAGCACAGGGATCTGTGCATTAAAGTAAGGAGCTGATGGCAGGTGTGGCGCTCCACCTCAGATGCTAAAACAATCTCCTTGGTCTAGCGCTATTGAAAAGGGGATAGACTCCCTCTCTGACTGGCTGATACCGACTTTAGGCCGCCCCGTCGACTTACGACTTTATTTTTATTTATTATTGTAGTGAGATAGCCAATGGCGTGTTATCTCATTTAAATATGTGCATTACAACAGGAGATATATAGAGACAGTCTAGAGGACATGGGAGATATTAGCTACGAGAAGCTAACATACAGAGCTAAGATACGCTTGGAGAATTACTACTATTACTACAACAAAGAATATGAAACCACACATTACAACAATTATCTAGATATATAAATAAATCATTTATATTATATCTACATCTAAATGATAAATGTTATGCTTAAGTAATAAGTACCAGGTACTATTTACAATATCCTAATTTTTCCTAAAGAGGTCACATGCAAAAATGGTTAGAATTTAAAAAATCTTTTTCTGCTGTACTGAAAACTTGAAAATCACCAGAAATAATGATATAGCGATTGTCTGCTCTTGCTGGGATAGATTTGGTCAAAAAGGGTTATCTTCCCTTGCTGCCAGGTTTTCACCAATTGGTGGCTGGCTATTTAAACAGCAGACTCACTCTCTTTTCTTTTGGTACAGCACTCTGAAAATATGGGCTAGACGCTTTGTGTCTCTGTTCCTTAAGTGGGGGGCATTGCTCCCCAAGTATCAGTAAGTGAATTCTCCATGAACTCTTTCTTACTTTTTGAGGACTTGAGGTCCTATTTGTTTCTGTATCATTTGTGTATTTCTTCATTGTATTTGTTCATTTGTCCAATTGCTCAGACAATAAAGTCTGCATTGTTATGTTTTACATCTTTGTCTGGATTATTTTATATAGATGTATATATCTATGTTGGAAGGTTACTCTGAGCCTTCTAACATATCATAAGAATCCACATCTTATCTTATTATAATGGAGATTGTGAGTTTTTCTATCTGTAACCGAAACTATATTACTACTCAAGTGACAATTACCTTAGTTATTTATGTTACATTCTCCATGATTATCAGTTTATCTTAAACCTCAATTATTAATAAAAATTGTTTTACATTATTAACACTGTTGACCATATCTACATGATATTTTCCACGTACCCCACTTGTACGGGTCAGGCACAAGGCCCTATTTATGTGGGACCACCCACAAACCGAAGCTCATGGGGTGGCGGGTGAAAAATTGCGTCGATCCCATCGGCATTCCCCCTCAAGGGGGGCGCCTCAGGCACTGGGCAATAAACCCAGCCCTGCCCCTTTAAATCAAGGAGGCAGGTGTTGCCTGGGGGGATGGCCCCCTGGGATCGACGCCGTTAATTATATCAATGGTCCAGAGGCCGAAGCCACTGTTGACCATATCTACATACTGATAACATTCAATTGTTTTTATATACAACAAAATAGCGGTTTACAATGTGAACGGGAAGGCTAATTTGCATATTGATATTAAAATTTGATTTTAATAAATATGTGTTTAGTATTATTGGTTTCCAATTGTCTGGTTTTATCTTAATGAATATGAGCAAAAATCTCGGGGATAAATCTTAAAATAAATCCATTAACAAGAAGAAATAACTGTAATTTTATTCTGTACTTCCTATTTTAACTAAATAGTTAGATTAGAAAAAAATAGCAATGAAAGACGGAAGTGATGGACGAGTAAGTTTCAGTTGTTCTATGTTTCAAATCTTTTTATCTGCATTCTTATTTAGTTTCATTAGCCTTTCTAATTTGATATAATATTTTATTACATTAAAACTTAAATACTTGCACCCGGAGGGTGCATATATTTGCTAGTTCTTATAATGATATCAAATCCAGAATTTCATAGTCAAAGAAAATTTAACAAATAAAAGCCATAATCACAAAATTGGTCAAAGGAGCTTTATTAAACATTTTTTTCTACAAAACATACATGAAAAAAAAATAGCAGTCACATTTTGATTATTAAGTCACTTTTTGAAAGGTCTCATATAGCAAATACACTTTTTAAAAAATGTTTGACAGCACTTCTTTTACCAGTTCTTTGAAAACAAATATATAAAATCTTATAACATTCTTCATGAGAGTGTGAAAAATATTTATATTTCGCTTATCATATTCAGATTCCTATAAAGGATGAAAGAAAATGTATTCAGTGACTAAAACCCCCACGGAAACGATCAAAGAAATTCAGATTAAATGTTTGAGTAATTTTCTGTTCTTAGCAAAAAAAAGAAAAAAAAAAAAAAAAAAAATTAAATATTTAAATATTTGTTTTAACAGTCTCAGAAAGAGTATTATTATTTTTTTTTGTTGTTGTTGTTGTTGTTGTTGTTGTCCAAAGGGGTTATATAAGGTGTATTTACAATATGAGGACTGGTAAAAAATATCACCACCTTTTGCTTTATGAATTCTTCATCACCGAACTTTAAGTGGCGGACTCCTGCTGTAAAGAAAGCTGCCTGGGTGTCAGGATTGTGGGTCCAGAAGGCAGGGTCTCCGAAAGATCTGCCCTATCTCTCTGATCCATTTCGTGCTCACTGGATTAAAGGAAAATACATTAATTTAAAAAAAAAAGTCAATAAAAAGGAATTAAATGAGATTTTTTCGAGAAGTTATTAAAAACTTTTTTTTTAATTAAAAAAAAAAAAAAATGTCATTATCAACTGTTTTCTAATTGACTCTGCCTCTGGATATGCAAATTAGTCTACTGCAGGGATCACCAAACTTTTCTCACTGTGGGCCGGGTAATTGAAAAAATAACGAGTGCAGGCCACATTATTATTGATAGCCAGAACGAAAGCGCTGAGAAAAAGATGTAAAATAAAATTTATCTTTCCATGTTATATTCATGGGTGAGTGGCACACAAACAAATTTAACCAACATATCTATTTTCAAAACATTATCAAAAACATTACAAATTCAAGTACCGTCAGCGGGCGTCATAAAAGTGTTTGTGGGCCAGATCTGGCCCATGGGCTGTAGTTTGTTGACCCCTGGTCTACAGTTAGAACACAGTTCTTGCAGATATCAAGTAGTTGGGCAAACTTAATCGAAAGGAAACAAAAGAACTGTCGATTGAAATAATGGAAAAGATTGCAAAATTCTGTGGTGGACTGGAAGTTATCACTTCGAAGGATAAAAGTTAAATGATGAAAAATAACATTCTGTGCAGGTGGATTGCGCAGCCTGTAAAAAGAAAAATTGAAATATTAAAATTATTAATTATTGACCAACCAGAGATGTTCGTGCCTAAAAATAACTTATCAAGTAGACTCCTTTCTGGAGCCACCTAGACACTTTATAAGAGAAGGTTTTCAGATAACAAGTAAGAAAGATCACGTCTTCCTAAATGACTCCACGTCTCCCATTTTATTAACATTTCGCATACATGCTGAAGATATGAACAAACTATATCTTTCTCTCTCTCTAAACACCCTGACTGATGATTTGACTTTAAACACACTACTCTTTCTTTCTTAGTTAAGACAACTCTACTTATCTTATTACATTGAACATTCAAAAAAGGACTTTTACAGGACATTACCCAGTATTCTCTACTACCATTGTAATTCTTGTGTCAATACATATTTTGTTTGTTAAATGTATGAGTTCTTTGTCTTTTCTGCTATTTACTAATATATTATTATAGTGTGATGAGTACTTTGTCGAAATACTTATTAATAACCGCCCCTCTCCCATTATAAATTGGTGACTACCCTACATGCTTTGAATACCATACCACTATAATTCATTCAAGAAGGTGTGGCGAAAGGCATTGGTTGTTGCTACAAATGTTACATAATCTATGCGGTTGCATAAGATTATTGTCAATCCCCTGTAATTCTGAGGGGATGACCCTTTTCATATCATGGCCGGGTCCTTCCATGGAAAATTACAGAAGCCTGCCAAATATGTGAAGTCACGTGGGACCTTTTTGAGTCCCCAGTTTGCAGTTGGACGTCAGGCAGAGCGGTTGGCCATTTTATGCTCTGTCTAAACTGGAACTCACGCACGCTATGTTAGTTAGCAGATGTCTGGGTTGGGGATTTACCAAATAAAGTAACATCAAAGTAAATCAAAGTCTTGTGTTTATTATCTAAAAACTAACAATGACACAGGGCTTCTGATAACGAGAAATCCTTAACAGAAAACCAGACCAAAGTCCCCAAGTCATCTCCAGATGCTAGGCCTTAGAAGATATCCAAGATCTTAGAAGATGCCAGACCAAGTCAAGATAGATGATAGAAATACCAAAGACAATCAGAAGCATACCAAGACAGCCAGCAGAAGAATAGATGTCCAATTAAGTGAAGAAGAAGAGGTATGCAACATTATAATTATTTAGTGCCAGTGAGGAAGGCGCTATGCAACACAAATATAAAAGAAATGGATTGGTTAAAAAGGAAAGCATACTGGTAGATCGAGGAAGACATCAAAGTACCAGGATAGAAAGCACAAAGCAATATACATGACAATAGAAAATGTATCTAGGCTTCTGTTGATATTTGTGTAATATACACAAATATAGATATCTCCCAATCAACTAAATTCAACAATTCAATTCGCGCACACACCACAATAAGGAGATATACTCGCCAACAAAATAAAATATAAGTTGCTGATGCCAAACGGAAGTTTACTCAATGGTAGCCTAAAACGAAGTGACCAAATTAACACGGTTCTACGCATAGGCTCCAGCAGAACTTCCGGATGGAAAACAAGAATTCCTAAACAATAAAGAAAATAATATTGTAAATAAAATTCACATTTTCATCCAATCGAAACGATTCCGGGATGAAATGAAAAAAAGATCTCAGTTGATCCGATTTTGGGTCCCGACAACCTATATAAAGTCGGCTTTGAAAAGCCGACCATTCAGAGACACCAGCGGCGACAGAACCGAGCACATCACAAGGCAGCCGACCTACATCTTCACCTACTTCTACCCTAAATCTGACCGACCAGCAGTCAACAGACGCACAATTCCACATCATCCAACAACAAGAATACACCAACTTTCATACATTATACAAACCCGCTATCGACTTCAGAATACCAAAACACAAAATTCTGCCCACATCACCACCCCACTACAACAGTACCACGGCCACCGGACATTTCACTGACTTTATTATTCACGTTACAACTATCACCAAAATCAGACTTTCTCTCTTAAATTCACTTTCAGCTTTTCGTCGCTTTTCATGTTCCTTTTTTTTTTCAATACAATTGTTGAAACTTAAAATTTGTGTTTGTTTTTCATCGTCACCATACGCTTGCTAATAAATCTGTTTATTACATTTGTTAAAAGAATGGGCTTTTGGAACTGTCCAGAAATATCTTACATCATTACATAACTAGCAGGACATGTAGATATACCACAGTATGATAATTTAATTATTACAACGTTTGATATATTTACTTAAGAACTATTGCAAGTAGTTCAATATTTAAAAACTATAATAATCTTTATTTAACTCACACTCTTTTTTTAATTTTTTATTTCCTTCTTTTCATCTTTTCATTATGTTCGATTGAAACAGATTATTTTTTTTTTTCGATTCTAAAAATAATTCATTGAAAATAAATTAAATTTCCTATTTTTAGAATCGAAAAAAAAAGGACCTAAAAAACCAACTATTTATTTAATAATAATAAAAATTAAAGGCAATGAGAGTGATCTCCCTTGATGCTTTCATTTTCAGCAAGACGAATGTTAAATGGTCGGTCATTTGCATTTCACCGTAAATCTACACTGAAAATGCAAATTTATTCGAATCAATACAACTGCATGTATTAACACGAAAATATCATAGAATGTCTTATTAGTAACAATTAAGTTAATTTCAAATAATGCGCAAGCACAATTCTATAGTAAGAATTTAGTCACTTAAACGGCAGATTACCCAAAATAGGGTGTAGATTTTATTGAAATTAGGTTTTTGTTTCCACTAATTTTCGACGTGCACCCTGTCGTTGTACAAACAAACATATAGAGAGACAGACACACATTTTTTTTTCTTTACATATATAGATAATGCAGATTAGCGAGTGATTGTGTCAGATCAATTTGTACTTTTATGCACTGCAACCCTCCAAACTTGTTTAGAATCGCGTACTTCGCATATATTAAATTATCTAATCTAAGTTGACCCAATAAGCCAATAAAGGGAAGTAACTTCGACTTTTTTTTTTTTTTTTTTTTAGAATATAAAATTTGATTACGTGCCGTTTCGGATTCATTTGTGTTATAATTATTAGGTATGGGCATTTTGGATCAAGGGAGATAATAGTATTTTTTAATTTGTAAATCAGGGAATGTCCAATTTTTATGAAATTTTCAAACTCTTTATTTATTAATGGACTTAATTTTTTATAATTGATATTTGGACCATATGACCTTTAGGCACCCACTTTTATCTCGATTAAGAAAGGACCTGTTTTTCATTTACAGTCAATATCTGGTTGTTTTGACAGACGATTTTTAGATTTAAATTTTTTTTTATGAAACTAACCTCTAATCCTAAACCTAACCCCTAACAAACAACCGGATATTGACGGTGTAAATGAAAAACATGTCCTTTCTTAATCGAGATCAAAGAGGGGTGCCTAAAGGTAATACGGTCCGAATATTTTATTAAAACATCTTTTAAAAAAAAAAGAAGAAAAAATAACTGTTTATCAATTACGATTGTAATTGTTTTTTTTATATTATTATTCAAATGGCCAAAGATTGTCCCCCACCCCTCAACTTTTGGTCATTTGAATAAAAGATAATTCCAGCCCCTAATTTATACATTTCTAGAAAGATCAAATCTAGAAGACCACATAAAAAAATTCAATCCCCGAAAAATTTATTTGAAAATTTAAAATTTATTTTTTTTTTAACTCAAAAATAATTCTTGTAGCGTAATTTCTCTTTTCGTCGTTTTAAAAACAACATTTTTCTTTGAATTGATGCAAAAAAAAGTATTTTCTCTGATTCAATCATTTTTATTCACTCTGAAATTTAATAGTGAATTTTAAACGTCTGGAAATTGCCATTTTATGCACAAAGATTTTTACGATCAATCAAGATTTATTTAATTTATCTAAAAATGTTTTATAAAATGCGTAATTTTTCGCAACATATATTCAGAGATTTTATTATTTTTTTTACATTATTACGATTGTTCATTTTGATTTACGGTAGATTAGAATCGCCTTAATTACAAATGAGTTTTTCCCCCTTTGTATTTAAAAATAACCGGATTTCACTTGAAGCATAGCAACAACTGTTTTAGGCGTGTCCTTATTGTTTTTTCTTGCGTTTCTTTATATTTTTTTCGCTACACAGTGTAACTATCCTAGATTAATTTTTTTTTCACGTGTAGGCCATCGTATATTTAGTCCCAGCGTAAGCTTTTTTCCAGATGAAAAACATGAAAGAAAAAAAATAATAAAAATAAAAATAAATTTAAAAAAGTAATGTTATCTCCCTCTAACCATTTCCTAATATGACTATTTATAAAAACTGAATATTATAATTGTAGTTTTATAATTATCTTATTTTTAGATTAAATAATTTTAAATTAGAATGTCAATACTTTCATTTCCACTCAACAACGTTTCATACTAGAATGGGACTATATTATTAACTTTTATAAAAACAACTTCTACAAATAAGTAAATCTATAGGTACAATAGGTACAACCAATTTTCCCTTTAAAATTTACCATCCCTATATTTAACACAATGAAACTTGCATAAAGGTTAATATCCTCTTGAAAATTTTGTCCTTCGAAAGAAGAAACATTAAAAAAAAATTTTTTTTTAAAAATCTCCTGATGACTTTTAATCTTTTTTCAGCTTACGGAAATAATGAAAATAATGAACGAAAAAACAATTTTTACATTTTGCACCGTTTAAATCAATTAAAATTTAACGTAGCCAAAAACAAGTTATGACTAGAGGTTTTTAAAAAAAAATTCTATGAAAAATCAATTAATGGTTCCAATTTTCACGAAAATTTCCATAATTACTTACTTTTTGAGGTAAATATGTCTGAAATAGTTTTTTTTCCCTAAAATATATTAGGGGAAATATATTTTACGAGGTCTACCCCCTGTATTTTATTTATGAATATGAAAAAATGAACTGACAAAAACGATTTTTACTTTTTTCTATAAATATAAGAAGCAATAATTATATCAGAAGATTTTTATAAAGTTCTAATGCCAGATTTTTTGTTTGTTTTTTTTTTTTAGTAAAAGAACCATGAATACAGAATTCAGCTAAAAAATATAAATTAAGAAACTGTCCGAGCTTGTAAGAAAAACACGGACTGTTTTACTTATTTTTCAAGATAACGGGTGAATTAATTTTTCCCCAATCGGATAAATTGATCTTTGAATTAACTATTTTCTTTGTAACAACTCTTTATGAACGTTATTTCTTTTTTTGCGAGATTTAAAAAAAAAGTCCTTCAATATAGCTAAACTGATCACGTTGGCCCCAGAGATGAAAATGCAACACAATGCGTTACAGTATGGTTGAGTAGAAATTTAAAGTAACGATAATTCTGAATTTACAGGGCTGGGCTTGAACCACTGACCTTTTCACTGACCTCTGTCCTCTGGATGGTTAGTTCGGTTTGTGGGAAGCGGGAATGAACTGCCACCAAGCTGGATATTTTTTTCTGGGGTGATGGTTAACTTGGGACTAAATAAAGACGTCTGAAAAATGAACCATATGACCTTTAGGCACCCCTTTTTGATCTCGATTAAGAAAAGGACATGTTTTCATTTACACCGTCAATATCCGGTTGTTTGAGGGGTTAGTTTCATATATTTTTTAATCTAAAAATCGTCTGTTAAAACAACCGGATATTGACGGTGTAAATGAAAAACATGTCCTTTCTTATCGAGATCAAAAAGGTGCCTAAAAGTCATATGCGTCCGATTATTTTTTCTGGGCGTGACGTTTAACTTGGGACTAAATAAAGATGTACTGAAAAATTTACAAACCTTTTGTGTCGTTACTAAAAAAACAACAACGAACACAGAGATGAAGAATCTCAAAGGAGTAGACAAGAAGAACGGAAGAATCAACTCGCGATACCCAGACAGACCTGATCCAGCATATAGGCGATACCCCAAAATTGGCCAAAATCCGTTTTGACAAAATAAATTTAGCCCCCTCCCCCTACAGAAAATAATTTACCAAAAAATCAGGGAATTATCGATTTTAATGAAATTTTCTGTGTTAATTTATCAATGAATGAACTTTATAATGCATTATTATCTTATTTCAAAAATTTCTCATTTTTTTCAGGTCACTTAATTTGACCCTTCCTTACTTTGGGGGTGTAAAATCTCGGCGAATTGGTCCGTATTTGATACTAATTACAGTTAAATAAAAAGATAAAAGACCAAAGTTTGAATAGAAAAACATTTTTTAAGGGGGATATTCTATGAGAAAATAAGTACCCGAAAATCGCGAAAATAAAATGTTAAAAAAAAAAAAAAAAATTAGGAGATTTCTTTTTTACTCATTTCGGATATTATTTAATTGGCTATTATCTTTATAAAGAAAAAAAATATATACATCGATATTTTTTTCTGCTTAAAAGGGGGGGTAAATTTTCAATAGAGTTTTTCTTCAAACTTATTACTTTTTGTAGCGGCAAAGAGTTAAAACAATTTTGGAGATTCTTTGTTTACTCATTTCGATAATTATTAATTGGCTACTCAGTAGCAATATAAGTACTATATGATAGATATGCAAAGATATACCTACCCCATTTATCCCCTAAGGCCACAGGACATCCACCGTGAAGAAGTCTTCATCTGTTGAACCATTTCGTCTTAAGTTTTACCAAAAGCGC
>CM042150.1:84621725-84646725 GCA_023376005.1 Doryteuthis pealeii
ATTTCTCTTTTCGTCGTTTTAAAAAACATTTTTCTTTGAATTGATGCAAAAAAAAGTATTTTCTCTGATTCAATCATTTTTATTCACTCTGAAATTTAATAGTGAATTTTAAACGTCTGGAAATTGCCATTTTATGCACAAAGATTTTTACGATCAATCAAGATTTATTTAATTTATCTAAAAATGTTTTTATAAAAATGCGTAATTTTTCGCAAACATATATTCAGAGATTTTATTATTTTTTTTACATTATTACGATTGTTCATTTTGATTTACGGTAGATTAGAATCGCCTTAATTACAAATGAGTTTTCCCCCTTTGTATTTAAAAATAACCGGATTTCACTTTGAGCATAGCAACAACTGTTTTAGGCGTGTGTCCTTATTGTTTTTTCTTGCGTTTTCTTTATATATTTTTTTCGCTACACAGTGTAACTATCCTAGATTAATTTTTTTTTCACGTGTAGGCCATCGTATATTTAGTCCCAGCGTAAGCTTTTTTCCAGATGAAAAACATGAAGAAAAAAAATAATAAAAATAAAATAAATTTAAAAAGTAATGTTATCTCCCTCTAACCATTTCCTATATGACTATTTATAAAAACTGAATATTTATAATTGTAGTTTTTATAATTATCTTATTTTTAGATTAAATAATTTTAAATTAGAATGTCAATACTTTCATTTCCACTCAACAACGTTTCATACTAGAATGGGACTATATTATTAACTTTTATAAAAACAACTTCTACAAATAAGTAAATCTATAGGTACAATAGGTACAACCAATTTTCCCTTTAAAATTTACCATCCCTATATTTAACACAATGAAACTTGCATAAAGGTTAATATCCTCTTGAAAATTTTTGTCCGTTCGAAAGAAGAAACATTAAAAAAAATTTTTTTTTAAAAATCTCCTGATGACTTTTAATCTTTTTTTCAGCTTACGGAAATAATGAAAATAATGAACGAAAAACAATTTTTACATTTTTGCACCGTTTAAATCAATTAAAATTTAACGTAGCCAAAAACAAGTTATGACTAGAGGTTTTTAAAAAAAATTCTATGAAAAATCAATTAATGGTTCAATTTTCACGAAAATTTCCATAATTACTTACTTTTTGAGGTAAATATGTCTGAAATAGTTTTTTTTCCCTAAAATATATTAGGGGAAATATATTTTTACGAGGTCTACCCCTGTATTTTATTTTATGAAATATGAAAAAATGAACTGACAAAAACGATTTTTACTTTTTTTCTATAAATATAAGAAGCTGAATAATTATATCAGAAGATTTTTATAAGTTTCTATGCCAGAGTTTTTTTTGTTTTTTTTTTTAGTAAAAGAACCATGAATACAGAATTCAGCTAAAAAATAAAATTAAGAAACTGTCCGAGTTGTAAAAACACGGACTGTTTTACTTATTTTTCAAGATAACGGTGAATAATTTTTCCCCAATCGGATAATTTGATCTTTGAATTAACTATTTTTCTTTGTAACAACTCTTTATGAACGTTATTTCTTTTTTTGCGAGATTTAAATAAAAGTCCTTCAATATAGCCTAAACTGATCACGTTGGCCCCAGAGATGAAAATGCAACACAATGCGTTACAGTATGGTTGAGTAGAAATTTTAAAGTAACGATAATTCTGAATTTACAGGGCTGGGCTTGACCTTTCACTGACCTTTCACTGACCTCTGTCCTCTGGATGGTTAGTTCGGTTTGTGGAAGCGGGAAATGAACTGCCACCAAGCTGGATATTTTTTTCTGGGGGTGATGGTTAACTTGGGACTAAATAAAGACGTCTGAAAAATTGAACCATATGACCTTTAGGCACCCCTTTTTGATCTCGATTAAGAAAGGACATGTTTTTCATTTACACCGTCAATATCCGGTTGTTTGTTAGGGGTTAGTTTCATATATTTTTTAATCTAAAAATCGTCTGTTAAAACAACCGGATATTGACGGTGTAAATGAAAAACATGTCCTTTCTTAATCGAGATCAAAAAGGGGTGCCTAAAAGTCATATGGTCCGATATTTTTTCTGGGCGTGACGTTTAACTTGGGACTAAATAAAGATGTCTGAAAAATTTACAAACCTTTTGTGGTCGTTACTAAAAACAACAACGAACACAGAGATGAAGAATCTCAAAGGAGTAGACAAGAAGAACGGAGAATCAACTCGGATACCCAGACAGACCTGATCCAGCATATAGGGATACCCCAAAATTGGCCTAAAATCCGTTTTTGACAAAATAAATTTAGCCCCCTCCCCCTACAGAAAATAATTTACCAAAAATCAGGGAATTATCGGATTTTAATGAAATTTTCTGTGTTAATTTATCAATGAATGAACTTTATAATGCATTATTTATCTTATTTCAAAAATTTCTCATTTTTTTCAGGTCACTTAATTTTGACCCCCCTTCCTTACTTTGGGGGTGTAAAATCTCGGCGAATTGGTCCGTATTTGATACTAATTACAGTTTAAATAAAAAGATAAAAGACCAAAGTTGTGAATAGAAAAACATTTTTTAAGGGGGGATATTCTATGAGAAAATAAGTACCGAAAATCGGAAAATAAAATGTTAAAAAAAAAAAAAAATTAGGAGATTTCTTTTTTTACTCATTTCGATAATTATTTAATTGGCTATTATCTTATAAAAGAAAAAAATTATACATCGATATTTTTTCTGCTTAAAAGGGGGGGGGTAAATTTTCAATAGAGTTTTTCTTCAAAACTTATTACTTTTTGTAGGCAAAGAGTTAAAACAATTTTTGGAGATTTCTTTGTTTACTCATTTCGATAATTATTTAATTGGCTACTCAGTAGCATATAAGTACTATATGATAGATATGCAATAGATATACCTACCCCATTTATCCCCTAAGGCCACAGGACATCCACCGTGAAGAAGTCTTTCATCTGTTGAACCATTTCGTCTTAAGTTGTACCAAAGCGCGGCAGCACCCTAAGATAAACACAAACAGAAAATACACTAATTTTTTTTGCTGAGTTTGAAATGATATATCATTTCCTCGTACAGAGGACAATCAGAACAATTAACGACAAAATTGATAACAAGGATACTTTATTGCTTCAACAAACTTAATTCTTTGCCTATGCTCACGGGGGCTCTCCCGCCACTGTGATCCTACCGTAAGCAGCTGGCAGCGGCTCTCCCACGTTTCACTCGAAGGACTCAAATTACAATGATAATAGGACTTTTTTTTAATAGAATGAGTTCTGATGTGAATATATATATATACATACTGTTGGAATATTTGATGGATATAAGCCGTGCTGCAATACACCACTTAAATTTATAGACTAAGCGAGGTCACGCGGTTTAAACCTCAGCCAATCAACAACCCGAATACGTGGTTGGTTAACTACTTAATCGGCTGATACTGATAGGAACACTAAGAAGCAATCCCATCATACAGGTAAAAAAAAAAAAACGGGCAAAACTTGCAAATCGGTCGGAAAATTAAAACATATTACAGGGTGACCCAGAAAAAAACAGAACCCTAATTATTATTTATTTTCCCATTAAACTAACCCTAAACCCCAACCCTAACCCTAACCCTAGCTAGTTAAAATTAACAGTTTTATTACAAAATTTGTGGGTTCTGTTTTTTTCTGGGTCACCCTAATTTTCCGACCGATTTGCAAGTTTAGCCAAAAAATGCCAAGAAAATTTGGTACAGCCGTGTAGGTATTTTAGTAGGCAAAGAGTTAATAGAAGTAGAATACAAAACAGAATAGACGATACAAAGAATAGATTATACAGAGTTGTAGGAGAAGGAAGGTCCTATAGGTCCTTTGAGTAAATAAAGTAATGGAATAAAGTATAACACTTACTGGTTTGAAAGGGCTCTCGTGTACACTGTACACGGAATGCCAGGGCACCAAAGTAACTTACACACACACATACACACATACACACACGCGCATATATAGCAATAGCATAATCTTTACAGATCACTGCCGTCCCTCACAATCCTATAACCCCACCACCAGAACCTTTCCTCTCATGAGCCCTCAAATGACTAATTCAAACCCGTTGCAGATCCACAAAGTTTGATGCAAATATGACATAAGAAGGACGTCCATGCCGTTGTATCAGATGGATCAGATGATAAAATTTGATGCTTATTCACCACCGTATGTTTTCTAAGACCGGAAGCTGACTTACAGACTTTTTTACAGATTGCACAAGACACATTGTTTATACATACATATTTATATACACATACAAACATATACACATTCATATGCATAAACATATATATATATTTATATACATATAAATATGCATATACATAAATATAAACACATACACACATATATATACACATACATATATATATACACATATGTATACATATGCACACATAAATACATATATAAACACACACATATATATATACACATGCATGCATACACACACACATATATACATATATAAATGCATATACACATACATGTAATGTTCACACACACACATATATACACAATCATATGCATTCACATATATGTATATTCATATTCACAGACACACACTCACACACACACACACACACACACACATATATATATATATATATATATATATATATATATATATATATATACTCATATACATACACACACATATATATATATTCATACACACATATTTATATATACACAAATGCATACATATATGCATTCCCATATATACATATGTACATACATATATATATACATGCACACACATATATATGCACACACACACACACACACACACACACACACACATATATATATATATATATATATATATATATATATATACATACATACTGTTGGAATATTTGATGGATATAAGCCGTGCTGCAATACACCACTTAAATTTATAGACTAAGCGAGGTCACGCGGTTTAAACCTCAGCCAATCAACAGCCCGAATACGCGGTTGGTTAACTACTTAATCGGCTGATACTGACAGGAACACTAAGAAGCAACCAAGGGATTATTCACGAAGGATAGAGAGAGAGAGAGAGAGAGAGAGAGAGAGAGAGAGAGAGAGAGAGAGAGAGAGGAGAGAGAGAGAGAGAGACCTAAATTCATCTTTGTGCATATTCATTGATGCTCTAACAATCTACACCAGTAGCTGTGCTCGTGGTGTTTTTGGGTAGTTAAGTTTGGGTAACCCTTGAACAGATGCTTGTGTAAGAAAGGTTCAAGGTTATACATATTGGATACATGACTGCGACGAAGGTTAACAGACAAAACATTTAATATAGTACAGCACATGGATATGACGAGATACAAAGTACATGGTGAAAAGATAGATAGAAAGTACATAGGTAAAAGGGTACATAAACAAAGAGTACATAAATAAAGATGAAGACACATTCATGAATGGTACAAGATAACATATAAAAGTACAGACATGAGACTAGGGATAGTCCATGCTGTGAAGAACTTACAGTAATGTAAGTGGGGCCAAAAGCCCCAACGAGAAGGGATAGACAGTGTCTAGCCCATGTGTCTCGTGGTTACTGGAACAGGAAAAAGAGGCCGAAAGGGTTTGAACCCGGCGCTTAAATACTATAGCCCCCTAGCGGGCACCAGCAAACTAAACCGGGCAGACAACTCTCCCAGGCAAATACGAAACCAACGCTACACTCGTATCACTGCCACTGTTGTGTAACACAATACATTCCCATATTGAGAGAACTGTTACATGTGTACCATATACAAATATTTAGTTTACCTTGATGACTGGCACCCGCGTATTAAGTCTTGGAAAAACTGTGGCTCCCCCACTCTGCACTTCACTCAGCTGAAAAAAAAAAAAGATTGGCAATATTTTAATTTGTTAGATAAATTCTATGGGACGCAAAACAAAAACAAAAAAAAAATGTTTACCATCTATCTCTATTAATAATAGAGATTCGGTCTCTATTTGTCTGTAACCGAAACTACGTCACTGCTTACGTCACTGTCATTTCAGGATTTAAGTTAGTTTATCAATGAGTATTTAATTTATAGTCAGTATCATTACTACATGAATATATTAGAATAGTATGAAAAATCAATTAACTGTCAAATTTTCACAAAAATTTCGATACTTATTCACCTTTAGATGAATTTATGTTTAAAATAATAATAATAATAATAATAATAATAATAATAATAATAGTAAATTTTAGAAGCGGACAATATCATGCAAGCAGAAATGAAAGGAAAAGTTAAAAAAGAATATCTCAGGAGAACTAGAAAACTTCTAGAAACGAAACTTAACAGCAGAAATCTGATCAAAGGAATCAATACCTGGGCTGTCCCCATTATAAGATAATCAGGACCATTCTTAAAATGGACAAAAGAAGAACTCAGACAGATAGACCAAAGGACGAGAAAATTAATGACCATGCACAAGGCTCTCCACCCTAGAGATGATAGAGATAGATTATATGTGTCAAGAAAGGAAGGGGGAAGAGGTCGTGCCAACATAGAGAAACCACGATCCAACAACTTGAAGATTACACAAGAAAGAGCAAATACAATATTTATGGCGGCCAACAATAGTAGAAACGGCAGATGGACAAACAGAAAAACGACAAAGACTAGAAAACAAAAATGGGAAGAAAAACAATTATATGGACGCTTTAAACGACAAATAGAAGAGGTTGCACGTCAAAAGACTTGGACATGGTTAAGAAAGGGGAACCTCAAAAGAGAAACAGAATCACTTATAATTGCTGCACAAAATAATGCCATAAGGACAAACTATATAAAAGCGAAAATTGATAAGACCCAACAAATAGTAAATGTAGACTTTGCGGTAATAGAGATAAGACTGTAAACCATATACTCTGTGAATGTAGCAAACTAGTACAACGAGAATACAAAACTAGATATGACTGGGTTGGGAAGGTGATCCACTGGGAATTATGCAAAAAATTAAATTTTGACCACACAACAAAATGGTATATGCATAAACCAGAATCTGTTTTTGAGAACGAAACGCATAAAATTCTCTGTGACTTTGAAATAAAAACGGATCACCTTATCCCAGCAAGAAGACCAGACCTAGTGTTGATAAACAAAAAAGAAAGAACTTGTCAACTGGTGGATTTTGCAGTGCCAGCAGATCACAGGGCGAAGCTAAAGGAAAACGAAAAAAATGGACAAATATCTGGACCTTGCCAGAGAACTGAAAAAGTTATGGAATATGAACGTGAAAGTGATACCAATTGTAGTTGGTGCACTTGGAACAGTCCCAAAAGTATTAGAAAAGGGTTTGGAAAGTTTGGATATCAGAGGAAGGATTGAAACCATTCAGAACACTGCACTGCTGCAATCTGCCATAATACTCAGAAGAGTCCTGGAGACCTGAGGAGACTTGCTGTCACTCAGACTCCAGTGAAAGACCATCAGCTAATGCTGATGTGAAAACTCAAAAGGAGTAAATAATAATAATAATAATAATAATAATAATAATAATAATAATAATACTTTGTGGTACAGACGGATCACCTAATCCCGGCTAGGAGACCAGATCTAGTTTTGACTGATAAGAAGAGGAAGACTTGTCATCTCGTGAATTTTGCCGTCTCGGCCGATTACAGAGTGAAAATGAAAGAGAGCGAAAAGATCGACAAATACTTGGACCTTGCCAGAGAACTGAGAAAACCGTGGAACATGAGGGCGAAAGTCGTATCAATTGTAATTGGGGCCCTTGTAACAATCCCCAGGGGGTTGGAAAAGAGTCTGGGTGAATTGGAAATCAGAGGAAGGATCGAGACCATCCAGACTACAGCATTATTGAGATCGGCTGGAATATTCAGAAGAGTCCTGGAGACATGAGGAGACTTGCTGTCACTCAGCCTCCAGTGAACAACCGGCTTCTGCTGGTGTGAAAAAACTCGATTGGAGTGAAATAATAATAACGATAATGTTGAGGTTGGATATTCAGCAGAATGTTGCATAATAGAAATAATGCATGAAATAACAGAATTTACAATAGGTAAAAAGATGAGGTGAGGAGATGGACACACACGAGGTGGATTCAACAATGGTTTATTACAAACTGATTTAATTTCTTACAAGGGTGAAAAAAAGCGGGAACAAACCTTGGGCGGAAGTGGGCGGAGTCTGAGCTCCTGCTGATGTCACATCAAATATATTTATTAATAGAAATATGAACTTCTAAAAATCGTAACAGATAATAATAATAATAATAATAATAATAATGATAATAATAATAATAATAAAAACAGCTTACATAAAATAAAAATGTTGCTATCCTATCTCCAGAATTTTGTAAAACAGGAATGTCTTCCATTTTGGCCTTTCTGTAAAAATGCTGAAAATGATAAAGATGAATAAGATTAAAATAACAATTTTCATCAAAGAAACGCGAAGCTAGAGCTCAGCAAAAAAAAAAAAAAAAAAAAAAAAAAAAAAAAAAAAAAAAGGAAACAGGTGATTTGTTGGGATTTTTTATCCCCGGAAAAGCACTGCCTAAACCCTACGTTTTGTAAGAGAATAAACCGTACTTCGACACAGTGAGGAGATGGGTGCTGCTTTTGAAGAAAGGAGACAAACGGCTTTTGTAGAACAAAATGTTTACTATACGTGAAAAACACAAACAAATATCAAACAAAATGCATAGAATGAAACAACCAAACGAGTTTTATGGAATGTTCATAGAGTTCAATGAGTTTGGTTGGTAAAAGTATTTCTAGGGGAATTGAATGTATCAAAGGGGTTAAAGTGTAGGTTGCAGATAAAAATGCCTGCGGAACTTAGCTGTTTATCCTTGATAGTTCTGTTCCTCGTAACTGGTTGGGCCCTGAAGAATTGTTTTTTAGGGGTGCGTTTGCCGCTCCTGCTTCCAACGTGTCGGGGGTTCCAAGTCGTCGCCGTCTGGGGGCTTCTGACGATACGGAGCAGTGAAGCTAGCCAACACTGGAGGCAAAAAGAGGCCGAATTCTTCAGGTACCCCTCTTTTATAGTGCGCATCATGCGACTCTAAGGGCTGCTGCCGGTGACCGGTGAAAGAGGATCACCATTTCTATAATAAATTTTCACAGATTTGTTTGTAGTAGTGAAAGTTTGTGTAGAACGCACCGCACCCTTTTTTTTTGGTATGAGCTGATAACAGAAAAGATGGTGCACAATTGTACCACATATTCTCCAACAGGTTTTGAATCCCGAAAATTTTCCTTTTCCTCGACAGGTTGACCTACCAATTTTAACCTCCATAGTTGCTTGGATGGAGAGTAGAGATGAAAACATGCACGCTTTTCCCATGGGCATTAGCTAGGTATGCTTAATTTACGGACTTTTCATAAGTGCGTAAAGTGTAAAAAACAAAAAACAAACAAAAAACAAACAAAAAACAAACAAGCAAAAACAAACCCAAAGTTCTGTTACATATAACGTACGTTTCCGCATTTTAAATAAATCTACGATAAATTCTTAATCTTCGTTGACATAGTTATAGCATTTTGGTGCGAAAAATTAGAGCAACGTAATTTTCTATGGAGCATCATACATGTAATAATTTTTAGTCTGAAACAAATTACTATTATTAGCATTTGGTCGATGTCTTAGTATTTAACTCTTAATATTATTGAGAGAAAAAAAAAGAGCTGGGAAAATCAAGGTCAGAATGTAAAAATATATTAAAAAAGTAGACAACTCGAACTTTTAAGTAAAAAAAATAAGCTAACGACTTAGGAAAAGAAGGATAAATATTTTTCTTATTTACGAGACTTAAGTTTCAAATTGTAAGACGTCCTACCAGCAAAAAATCAGAATATCGATTTTTTTTATTTTATTTTTTTTTTTTTTACATATGTTCCGTCATTGTATTATCTTTCCGAAAATGTAAAATTAATTTTCTTAAAAAAATATATATATATAAAAAAAAATAAAATAAAATAAATAAATAAATAAATCACGAAGAAATTTGTATGGGGAACCAATGCGCGAAACAAAAACTAACGAAAAAATTATTAGCCTTTTCAATATAGAGTAAACTTTTATTTAGAATATAATTTCTTCTTTTATTAGTTCATAAACCAAAAGTTTTATAAACTTTTTTAAACTAACACCTAACCCTAACCCCTAACCCCAACCCCTAACAAACAACCGGATATTGACGGTGTAAATGAAAAACATGTCCTTTCTTAATCGAGATCAAAAAGGGGTGCCTAAAAGTCATATGGTCCGGATGTGACACAAGGTCGCTAGTATAGGGCATCCAGCGAGGATCAAACTCGCTATTTAGTAGTAATAGATCTGCGAGACTAGCTTGCTAACCATTACACAACGATATGACGCCTATAACAAGAACGCAGGTATGGCCAAATTTCAGGTTTTTTTTTTTAACCCTCTATGAAATAAAATTCAACTCGGAAAAAAATGAAAAAAAAAAACGTTTAACATGTTTTTGCCGTATTATGAAGATGGGGTGGGGTGGGGGGGGGGTAAAAATCACTCGTAAAATTATTTGTTAGAAGATTTTAATGAATGGCGCATTTTCACCGTTTCTTCATCTTGACGATGTGATCTTTTTAGCGTGATTTATTTCATTGTTATAATTAAGAAATTCATAGAAATTTTTTATATGTAAATTTAGGGGCTAAACTTGCAAATCGGTCGGAAAATTAAAACATATTACAGGGTGACCCAGAAAAAAACAGAACCAAATTATTTATTTTCCCATTAAACTAACCCTAAACCCCAACCCCAATCCAAACCCTAACCCTAAACCCCCCTAGTTAAAATTAACAGTTTTATTACAAAATTTGTGGGTTCTATTTTTTCTGGGTCACCCTGTATACAGGGTGACACAGAAAAAAACAGAACCCAAATTATTTATTTACTTTCCCATTAAACTAACCCTAAACCCAAACCCTAACCCTAACCCTAACCCTAACCCTAAACCCTCAAGTTAAAATTAACAGTTTTATTACAAAATTTATGGGTTCTATTTTTTGCAAGTTTAGCCAAAAATACAATAAAAGTTCACAGTATTATTTAACTCGCTCTAGTAAGTATTCTTTCGTTTAACATTTTTTATACGTCACAGATAATAGACCAGTTGATTCAGTAAGTATCTAAGATATTTTTAGCACAGCAAATCCAATAACAAACCCCAGGTTGAATTTCAAGTATCAACCATCAGTTTCAAACAATCATCAGCTACGAATCCGCTGAAAGAATGTAAACAATAAAATGGATCGTCCCTGGGTGGGCTTGAACCACCAACCTTTCGGTTAACAGCCGAACGCGCTAACCGATTGCGCCACAGAGACAACTGCGAGGCGACTCGCTAAAAATAAGTTAAAATTACACTCATAACAATTTTTTATCGCCCTTGCTTCTCGTGTAAGCTGAGCGTTTAGCCAAGACCGGCTAGAAACTATATCGGTGGCCTCGGTTTAGCTCATTTGCCAAGTGTTTATTCGCTTCTTCTACCTGACCTGATTTCACACTGGTAATTAATAAACAATCCTTCCCATGACCTCGACAACTCTCTGTGTAGCAGTTAAGCGCCTTCAGCTATTAAACACAAAGAAAGTTTGGTAGTTTTTAGATATACAATACAATGGGCGACCTGCGGATCACAAGTGACCCTGTAGTAATAGCTTTCTATAATATTCCAGCGGGACATTATAGATAAATATTAGGTATACCCAAACATTCGGCTGCAACGAATTTTAAAAACGAATTAAAATTAATTAAATCGATTATTTAAGGTCAAAAGTCGAAAAGTAGTAACATAATGAGCATCAGTCAAAAGCAAAATAATATTACACATGTAATTTATTTTTAATACATTTAAAACGATTTTTTCCGTTAATTTCGGTCAAGATGACCGTCTTTTTCTTTCTTTTTTTTTGTTGCTTAAAATCCGTGTTTACAAAATAAATTGTAACATTTGCAATTGCAATTGCAATTGAAAAAAAAAATCAGGGGATTATCCGATTTTAATAAAATGTTCAGTATTGATTTATCAATTAATGAATTTTATAATGCATTAGTTATTTTTATTCCAAAACTTTAATTAAATATTTCTGCTATGATAGATTAATATATACAATTCATTTAAAATATGAGCAGTAAAATTTTAAGTTTAAAATGTCATAATATTAAATTCTAAATATATATATATTTTTTAATAACTACTAATACCAAGAAGAGAAGGATACATCTTCATCATTTCCTTGGACATATGACCTTTAGGCACCCCTTTTTGATCTCGATTAAGAAAGGACATGTTTTTCATTTACACCGTTGTTTATCCGGTTGTTTTAACAGACGATTTTTAGATTTAAAAAAAAATTATAACCCTAACCCTAACCCTAACCCTAACCCCTAACAACCGGATATTGACGGTGTAAATGAAAAACATGTCCTATCTTAATCGAGATAAAAAAAAAAGGGGTGCCTAAATGTAATATGGTCATTTCCTTTATAGTTTCCCACCCTTTGGCTGGTTGGTTGGTTTGATTTTACGGCATGTCAACCATTGTTGGGTTATTTTATTGTATATATTGGGTTTCATTTTTTACAACTCATTTTGTACACTGATTTTTAAAAACTCATCTTTTCAATCTATTTCATTAACCCATAGATACGAACAGGTACTATCACTCCGGGACAGAGTTGATCTGGGAGTAATGGCGATGTGGGGTACTCCACACTCTCGAAAGTTCCAGAATTGCAACTTCACCTCCCACCGTTTAGGTGGTGCTTTCGTGATTTTATCGAAGGGGTGTCCGGAGTGGTAGTACCTGTTAGGATCCCATCTATGGGCCAAATATACTTTCTTTTTTTTTTTTAAATATTCGTATTCGAATTAGGAAAAAAAAAATTTATGAAAGAGCTACAACAAATGAAAACTAACATGAACATACAATGAACGCAATTCCCCAATTTCTAGGTATAAAATAACCCTAGACGGGTTGACATGCTATTAAAACGGATTCTACTATTTTCGGAATGGATCTTAATATTTTTGGGGAAAAAAATGGAACAATTAGTCATGGATTTTATTTTTTGAGAAATGGATCAAAATTTAGTTGGAAGGTTTTATATATATATATATATATAGTATTCCAACCACTATATTATATTATAGCATTCCAAACAAACGTTAGATCACCAACGTTAAACAGCGATGGTCAGGTTAATTTGGTGACTACTTAAGCAACAGCAGGTTCTGTGAGCAACCAGTAGTCCATTTTTATCAAAATCACTTGATTTGGCATTAAATGACCCGAAATGGGTTGATATGCCGCAAAACAACAACCAACCTAATATACGAATTACATTAATAGATATAGTTAGCTATACCCAAAATGAGCCTAAAATGCGTTTTTTGACAAAATGACTTTAGCCACCCCACCCCCCCACTACAGAAAATGATTTACCAAAAATCAGCGGATTTTCAGATTTTTAGTAAAATTTTCAGTGTTTATTTATCAATGAATGATCTTTATAATGCATTATTTATTTTATTTCAAAAACTTTTTCAGGTCACTTAATTTTGCCCCCCCCCCCCATGTTGGGGGCGTAACATTTTTTCAAGTTGGTCTTATAGTTTTCTAATTACAGTATAAATAAAGATATAAAAGATCGAAGTTATGAATAGAAACAAAACAAAAAAAATTACGGTGGCTTTTCTATGAAAAATAGGTACCGAAAATCGAAAAATAAAATGTAAAAAAATAACAAATAATTAATTTTTTGGAGATTTCTTTTTTACTCATTTCGATAATTATTTAATTGACTATTATCTTATAAAAGGAAAAAAATATACATCGATATTTTTTCTGCTTAAAAAGGGGGATGGATACATTTTCAATCGAGTTTTTCTTCAAAAAGTATACTTTGATGTAATAAAATAAGGTTTGCATTAAATAGATATTTATTTCTAGAATCTAAAAATATAACATTTTAAACTTAACATCAGGCTTTTCATATTTTAAATTAATTTTTATATATTAATCTTTTATAGCAAAAATACTAAATTAAAGTTGTGAAATAAAATAACTGATGCATTATAAAATTCATTTATGGATAAATTTTTACAGAAAATTTCATTAAAATCGGATAATTACCTGATTTTTGGTAATTTTTTTTTTTTTGCAATCGCGAATGTTACATTAAAATTGTAAACAAGCCAATAAAACCACTTAAAAAGAACCAAAAATGGCGTCGGCGAACAAAACTGACCAAAACAAATCGTTTTAAATATATTAAAAATAAATTGCTAATTTAATATTTTTCTTTTTTTTAATGATGGTCATTATGTTACTACTTATCGTTTTAGACAAAATTTTGACCTTAAATAATAGATTTAATTAATTTTAATTCGTTTTTAAAAACGTAGCAGACGATTTTTGGAGGTATACCTATCATATAGTACACATATTAAGGTAATACATACATTCATCATCGAGACAGAGGAAGAATATGGAAGCACCAAATAACCATAATTTTTAAAGGAATTTAAAATGTCATCACAAACTTACCACATAATCATGATGAGGCATATAAAGACCACCAAGTCCATAGTTAATGACCTGCAAAAAAAAACAAAAAAAAGATAAAATTAAGACTGGTCAATGGATTCACGAGAACTTTCTATTTATACAGTACTAGAAGCGGATACCCAGCGTTGCCTGTGTAGAAGAGGGTGGGGCTGGTGTACTGATTTGTTTACTTTTGAGATTTACAAATACTGGGCATTTTTAAGTATAGTTTCAATGCTATTTCTATGTATATTTTAATTTTTAAATATCTTCAAATATAAATCAAATCTTCATAATTTTTGCACAAAAAGCAAGAATTTGTGATATTTGATGTGTATATATAATTATTTTATGGTTAATTGTTTTATTTTCGTAGTTTCATCCGGACATACATACACACATATACACCAACTGTCTTTTATATATGTACTAGAAGCAGCAACCCGGCGTCGCCTGGGTAGAGATGGGGGGTTTAAAAAAGGTAATCTCGCAGACCCATTATTGTTAAATCGGGAGTTATACCATCGCAGGATGCCCCATTAAAATCCGCACATAAAAAAGACCTTGCGTTGATCCAGACACACTGAAAAGAAAAATTAATGTCTCCTATTTAAAATATTAAATGCAAAAAAATTCCATTCTGCTATTATTCAAATTTATCTTTTTTAATTATTTTCACGAATTTAAATCAAATCTTCATTATTTTTACTCAAAAAGCAAACTCTGGTGATAGTGAATGTGTATATATATTTAATTTGTCGTTAATTATTTTCATGTTCATAGTTTTCTCCGGACATACATACACACAAACTGCCCTTTATATATGTATAGATAGATAGTTCATAAGTACACCTCTACCATTTTAAAACAAAATTTAAAATAAATAAACAAATAAAATGTTGATTTTCTTCTTAACGAAATATCATTATCACACATTTTGTAATAAAACTGTTTTGGGGGGTTTAGGGTTAGGGTTTAAGGCTAGGGTTATGGTTGGAGTTTAGGTTTAGTTTAATAGGAAAATAAATAAATTGGGTTCTATTTTTTTCTGGGTCACCCTGTAATATGTTTTAATTTTCCGACCGATTTTCAAGTTCAGCCCCAAAACCTACAGTAGTAATAACTTCGGTGACACAGAAAATGTTCGCCTGATACAACGAAAAAATAACGGGTGTTTAAAAAATTCCAACCCGAACGTCCGGAATGCCGCTCATCGTTACAAAAAGACGAAATTGACAACGACTCGAAAGAGACTCGTCTCACTTTAATGGAGGAATTATTATTGGTTGGTTTAAAAGATAGAGACGTAATCAAATCAAATTAATACTCTTTGTTGTTTTTATTAAAGAATTACTTATATCTATCAAAAATATCTTAAACCTGAAAACCTATGAAATAGCAGAGGTGGTCACTACTAGAATAGGCTCAGTCCTAATTAGTGATCATTCTCCTCACATTAATCATTTGTTGGTTTTTTTTGGGGGGACCATATGATCTTTAGGCACCACTTTTTGATCTCGATTAAGAAAGGACGTTTTTTCATTTACACCGTCAATATCCGGTTGTTTTAACAGACGATTTTTAGATTTTAAAAAAATTATAAAACTAACCCCTAACCCTAACCCTAACCCCTAACAAACAACCGGATATTGACGGTGTAAATGAAAAACATGTCCTTTCTAAATCGAGATCAAAAAGGGGTGCCTAAACGTAATATGGTCCTTTTTTGCAAAAAAGGTGTGAAAATAAACATCTTTCTTTCTTTCTTTTTTTTATTTCTTGATATTTTGATGCTTTATTTATACAGAATAAGGTTATTTACAGTCCAATTTGCAAATGAATTATAGTTTTTTTTAGGTCTGCATTTGCTCTAAATATCATTTTTAATTATCCAAATTCTCGACATAACCGAGATAACTATGAATCGCTTATCAGAATCCTTCACTCCTTCCTAAATAGAAGCACCCGTATCATCACGGACCGTTGTCAGAACGGAAATCCAATGGGGATTCTTTAGTTACCAATTAGACTCACTTACCTCAAATAGTTCACTATTTGTATCCTTTGGTTTATACTGAGTCTCTAGGCCAGACACCAACTTAATTCTTTCCGATAAAACCACACTCATTTGATCTTCTGCGGGGAGCCAGGTGCTGTAAAATAAAAGAAGAAAAGGAAGTTTAGTAGTAACCAAATAAATAACATATGTGGGGATTAAAATAAAACTAAAATAAAATAAGAATAAAAATAAAAAGCAACTCCAATGGGCCTTCACCGGAAGAACCCACGCGCATGTGCGAGAAACGGGACCGACTTATAACCCCCCAGAGAATATCTCGGCCATTCGAGTTTAGGCCTTAATTGGGTCTAGTCGCTCCTACTGGCCAGAGAGATATAACTTTGACACAGGCGACTATGACCCGTGAATAAAGCCTAAGTCATAAAACCACCTTCTGCCTTTATCTCTCTTTTTCGTTCCTTAAATTCCTTCCTTTTCAACGCGACAACTAAATTAGATGGGGTGAAAAACAAAAAGCCTAAGAACACGCACCGAGAATATCCAACTAAATTTAAACCTTTAAAAACGCCCAAATCTCTTGCTGCCCCACACATACTAGCAAGACCTGTGGATATATCACAGTATGATAATCTAATTATTACAACGTTTGATATGTTCACTCCAGTGTTATAGCAAAATAGTACAATATGTAAAAAAAAATAATAATCTTGATTTAACTCTCTTTCACACTTTTTTCTTTCTTTCTTCCTTTCTTTCTTTTTTAAAATATATTTCTGTGTAGCATGTCCTTTTGTTCCCTTTCTTTCTTTATGATAAAAACAGAATGGTCCTTTATTTAGCTGAAGTGACGATACTCATAAAAAATAAGAATTCTGCAGGTAAGGAACACCAGATACTCAGGATTTACATTTTTGCATTTCATCTGGGACGATTTGGACGGTCTCATTTTTAACCAGAGGGTGTTGCAAGATGATAGCAATCATATTATTAATGACATATTATGTTGGGGAATGGTTTTAGTTTAAACTTTTTGTCTGCCAAATTTCCCCCACGGCTGTATCAAATTTTCTTGTTATTAAAAATAACAAGAAAATTAATAATCTTGATTTAACTCTCTTCACACTTTTTTCTTTCTTTCTTCCTGTCTTTCTTTTTTAAAACATTTTTTCTGTGTAGCATATCTTTTTGTTCCCTTTCTTTCTTTATAATAAAAACGGAATGGTCCTTTATTCAGCTGTATGATGGGATATTTCAAAGTTCACTAGCTATTCACCTCAGAATTCATTCTATTCAAATACAGTCCAATTATTATTGTAATCTGAGTCTTCTGCTTAATTATAATGAACCTACCATCAGTTTACTTACTTTGTTTACGGTAGGATCGCAGTGGTAGGAGAGTATGGGGAATAAGTATTACGTCAGTAAAAATGGAGAGAGAAAAAAACACAACTAGTTGGAAGTACAGAGAGAGACTTTATTAACAAACCGTTACCAAGGACGCCAGAGTCCAGACGCAAGGAACTTGTTGTTTTTTTTTCTTCTGCGCATGCCCGGAAGGTTGTTCATGTCTTATCCTCTGGGAGATTGTTATTTTTGTGTTTTTTTATTTATTGATTTATTTATTTAATTTTGTTTTATTTATTTTTACTTTTATTAATTCCCACAAGAGCTGTTGTGGGCGGCTTCAAGTAGGCAAAGAATTAAGCCCTGTAGGTGGGACTTAGAATACATCGCCTGATCGCCCTTCAGGATGTCCTGGTATGATATTAAACTCCTTTATCTGTAAATTGATTATGTTGGGGCACTGTAGCTCACTTCTTGACCGGCGTACCAGAGCTGAGTATACGCTAGATGGAAGCTGCACAAGAATGCAGCGTGCGGTCTTGACAAGTCGTGGAAACAGCACCCCACAAGGAAGCAGTTGCACGGCCACCTGCCCCCTATCTCACAAACCAACCGAGTGAGACGGATAAGACATGCTGGACACTGCTGGAGGAGCAAGGACGAACTTATAAGGAACTCATGTGGAAGCCAACACATGGACATGCTAATGTGGGCCGCCCAGCAAGGACTTACATTGATCAACTCTGCGTGGATACTGGATGCTGTGCGGAGGACCTCCCTTGGACGATGAATGATAGAGAAGGTTGGCGAGAGCTTGTCATGGATAATCGTGCTAATTGCGCGACATGATGATGATAATGATGATGATGGTTATGATCTGTAAATTATTTGTATTAGATAGGAATACTTGATATCATATAACTGTGTACAAACAAAGATTCTAGATAAATAGAAGTGCAATAGGGCCGGTTAGCTCAGTCGGTAGAGCGTTCGGCTAGGAGTCACAAGGTTCCTGGTTCGATACCGACCCTCGCCAACTCAGCGTATGAGTAGCGCAGCGATCTGTGCGGTAAAGTGAGGAGCTGATGGTAGGTGTGGCGCTCCACCTCAGATGCTAAAATAATCTCCTTGGTCTAGCGCTAAGGAAAAGGGGATAGACTCCCTCGCTGTCTGGCTGATACCGACATTAGGCCGCCCCGACGACTTTACTTTACTTACAACCAACTTACTAATGAATCAACTTTCGGCATTGATTAACACATGTTGAGATGGACAAGAGTCCAAACGTGTTATCTTCCCTTGCTGCAGATTTCCGCCGATAGGTGGCTAGTGTATTTAGGCAGTAGCCCGGGAATTCTGAGTTCTTTTTCTCAGGGCCCGGCAACCAATACACATTGTTTAAGCACCTGGTGCCTCTGCCCTTAAGTAGAGGGCTTTGGCCCCCAGGAAACTATCAGTAAGTGACTTATTTCTACATGTAATTCTTTATCACTTCGTTATGGCTTAGTCCTATATCCTTTGTGTATATTTACGTATATGTTCCAAATAGCTTACTGTACCTAGTCACATGTATGTATTTTCTCTACGTCCTCGCTAAATAAAGTCTATGTTTGTTATTATTTATAACTTCTTTGTTGGATGAATTCATGTACACATATGTACACACGTTGGAAGGTTACTTTAAGCCTTCCAACTTATTATAAGAACATTTCTACATAAACTGAACTTTTTTTCCCATTATAAGACTATTGACCGGTAAAAGAATATGTTTCAGCAATTATCCGCGTTGTTTGAATTTATCTATTTGCCTTGTTTGTCCTTTGTGCGACTTATATGGAGGCGCGTGGTCTAATGGTTAGTGTCGTGAGAAATGGACTCGTGAACCTGAGTTCAATTCCTGGACGAAGCTGTTAGTATTTCACATGGCGCTAATACCCTTGGGAAAGATATGAATCCAATTCTCCCCCAAACTATGGGTAAATAGCAGGGCAGACTGGACTCTTTAGCCATGGCTAGGTAACCAGTCGAGGAGAAGGAAATCTCTGAATTCAAACATGTTAAACTCCGCTTAAGAAATTGACCCTGTGTCGCATCCTGCTCGTGCGGAGGGGTTGGTAAATTTCAGATGTATTTACATCCAATGGTAAACATTTATGGAAATTTTTCGTGAAAATCGGACCATTAATTGATTTTTCATAGAATTTTAAAAAAATCCTCTTATCGTAAGTTGTTTTTAGCTACGTTAAATTTCAGTTGATTTAACAGTGCAAAAATGAAAACATTGTTTTTCAATCATAATTTTCATTATTTTCGTAAGCTGATAAAAATTTTTAAAAATCATCAGGAGTTTGTTCAATGTTTTTTCTTTCGAATGGAAAAATTTTTTCACGAAAATATTAATTTTCTGCAAGTTTCATTGTGTTAAATGTATAGGGGGGGGGTAAATTGCACAGGGTCAAATTGGTGGTACCTAGTAAATATATATATGAGATGATGATAAGTTTTCTCATAGAAAGTCATTTACCCTTTTTACAAATAACTTTTTTTTTAATATCATTTCTTTTGTTTGCAGTATATCATATTACACAGTTCATTCAAAGTAATTTAGCAGAATCAAAATAAATATGATTAAAAGAAAATGTTGTTTACCTTTCTTCTTTTTTTTTTATTTAAACATTATTGTTTTTTTTTTAAAATTGGTGAGTAACTTTTACCCAGTAACGCAATCCAATATAAATAAAAAGTTCTGTTTTACGACTGTGAAAAATTTATTTTTTTCATTTATTATATTCATTTTTTCATTAAAAACCCGTTTTCTATGTTGAATACATAAAACCTGTTTTTTTGTGTTTTTTTAAAAAATGAAAAATAATATAATATATTGTCATATGTAAGAGTACACTTTACCTCTACTAAATGTTTGAATGATAGAGAGAAAAACAAAACGGGTTAAGGAGGAAGTCAGAGAAAGGATAAAATATATTGCATTCCAAATCCTACCCTTTATTAACTAAGAGTCATAACACCTCCACCATTCCTCCCCCCTCACACCGGGGCCAAAACCAGCCACGAACTTTAGTGAACTTTTAAGTACGCCGTTACCCCCAAACTCATAACATAGCGTTCGATTGAACTTCCCGCCAATTTGGTGAAAAAGAAAGAAAGAAATAGTTTTAAAAGACACAAGTTAAGAAGATTTCAAAGCGATCAGACATATGAGAAAATTCGCTGCTACTATGAGATATGAGACAGAGGAAAAGCAGAACCTTAAACGTGTATCGAGTGAGTGATTTTAAAAGCCTACTTTTGCTAAGGAGATTTGTAAAGTTATTGTGTGAAAAAGAAAAGGGAAAGAAAACCTATTTTACGTGACACTGAATTAATACGAGAAACGAAAAAGGAATGTTTCAAAGAGATCTCTCATTGTTTAAATATTTTGCATTATCACATTTGATTCCATAGCTTCAAGACACTTTGAACTTTTAACTGTAACCATTTCATATGAACTTTTGACTATGACCATTTTATAAGAACTTCAACTGTGACCGTTATATAAGCTTTTAATTGTGAACTTTATAAACATATAAAAAAAAAGAAAGAAGGAGAGAATCCTTGAAAGAAAATAGTTGATGTATTAACTGAATGCACGGCTAACACCCAGGATTGTCAGCCGCTGGTATTTATTTTATAATAAAAAGCTATTTGTTTTGTTTGTTATAAATGTATGATCTTGTGTCCGTGTTTTCTTTGGCTTGACCAGTGTCCATTCTGCTTTCTCGGCTTATTCACTACCTTTCTGGAGCGGGAAGTAGAAGGCTTGATTTTCCCCTTTTATCCCTTCTATGAAACCGTTATCGTTTCATACCTGGGACCTTTATCGTATTTTTTTTTCTTTCTTGTGCGACACTGTGTTTGATCGTTCCTAATCAGCACAGGCGTTCGTAACAGAATGAATAAAAAAAACAACATTTTTAATTTTAAAACAAAACGCTGGAAACTTTTGCACATGTTTTAAATGTTACATAAAGTGCAATTTTTTCAAAACTTTTCATTTAGCATTCCAGCTAAAGGAAAAGGTTTATATATCCGTATATATATATAATATATATTAAAGAAATGGATACAACAGAAACCTACTGAGTTTCATCGTTAGAATCATCAGGGTTAAATCCACTGAATTAATCGAGTTACCGATTAATTGCAGCTGATCACACGTATGTTCATTGAATAAGATTGTTACGTTACAGAGGGACGCTTGTTATATATATATATATATATATATATATGTGTGTGTGTGTGTGTGTGTGTGTGTGTGTGTGTGTGTGTGTAAATGAAGTCTTAGGCGGGACATTCAGAAAGTATTGCGGATCGTAGGCCGCAGTTTGCCCATGACTGGTTTATATGCTGACAAGTAGGTGTTTACCCAACCCGTTCGTCACGGGTAGGATGTAACACAATGTAAAAATATACGACACTCAGCAAGAATTGATCTCACTATTCAGTAGTAATAGTTCTGCAAGACTAACTTGCTAACCATTAGTTACGATGAGACCCCAGGATATACTGACGAGTAAACCATCTTATTTCTGTTCATTAAAAAAAGCAACCAAAAAAAAAACAAAAAAAACTCTTACCTCTGACTGATTCTTGCGTGTCCTACGGCTGGTTTTGTTGGATCTTTATTTCCAATACTGGATCTGTCCAACTAAAAGGAAACGGTTTAGGTATTAACTGAATCACATATTTTGGACCATATTACCTTTAGGCAGCTTTAGTGGTAGTACCTGTTGGGGTACCATCTATGGGTTAAATAGAAAAATGTATTTATAAAAAAATTGGAGTATCCATTAAGAACGAATTTATTTCAAACCTTGGACCATATGACCTTTAGGCATCCCTTTTGATCTCGATTAAGAAAGGACATGTTTTTCATTTACACCGTCAATATCCGGTTGTTTTTAGGAGGGTTAGGGGTTAGGGTTAGGGGTTAGTTTATAATTTTTTTTAAATCTAAAAATCGTCTGTTAAAACAACCGGATATTGACGGTGTAAATGTAAAATATGTCCTTTCTTAATCGAGATCAAAAAGGGGTGCTTAAAGGTAATATGGTCCGATATTTTAATAGAAACAGAAAAAAATTAATACAGCTTAGTGTTAACCGAATCAGATATTTTAATAGAAGTACAGGGTGCTCAGCCATCTTGAAACACTTTTAAAATTCATAACTTTCTATTTTTATTTATATTTTTGAAGGCAATTACAATGCGTATAAAATTCGATAATTATTGAAAATAATCATGACAAGCAAACTCGGCGAATAACGCGTGCGACGTGTGGAACACCGTACAGCTGTTTCAACTTTATTCGCTGAGTTTGCTTGTCATGATTATTTTCAATAATTATCGAATTTTATACGATATACGCATTGTAATTGCCTTCAAAAATATAAATAATAATATACTTTACTTAACAATGCTTCAAAAACAAATTATCAAATACTATTTTCCTATTTTTAATATAATTTCTATATTATTTTCCAGTCCATTATTAAATATGTTGGATTTTGAGGGATTTAGTGTAGAGGGCCGATTTAGCTCAGTCGGTAGAGCGCCCGCCTGGGAACCATAATGTTCCTGGTTCGATACTGACCCTCGCCAACTCAGTAGCATAGCGATCTGTGCGGAAAAGTAAAGGGCTGATGGTAGGTGTGGCGCTCCACCTCAGACGCAAAAACAGTCTCATTGGTGTAGCGCTAGTGAGAAGGGGATAGACTCCCTCGCTGATTGGCTAATACCGACCACCCCAACGACTTTACTTACTTAACCATTACACAATTCTTTCGGCTTCAAGCAAGAGCGCTTGTCCAGCGGAGATCCTTTGTGTTAAGCAGAGCGCGATCCTTGGTAAAGGATCCTTTGGTTGTTCCTTGGTGCTCCACAGTCTTGCAAGTCCTTCGTCAATGATTGCAAATGGGCGTCTCTATATTAGTATAAGCGATTAAGTAGTTAAACAGCCGCGTATTCGGTCTGTTGATTGGCTGAAGGACAAACCACGTGACCTCGCTTTGTCTATAAATTTAAGTGGTGTATTGCAGCACAAATAATCCAACACTGTTTTGTATTGTATGTTAAATGTTGCTCAGACAATAAAGTCTGTATATTGTTATGTTATCTCTTTGTAGGAGTTTGATGTATATATTCACCTGCGTTCGGAGGTTTTTCTGAGGCCTCCTAACGTATTATTAGAAGTGGTATTAGCTAATGAAGTTAAAACCATCTTTAAATTCTTATAGGATCATTCATTATACGAAGTCATTCATTACTAGAATATATAAGCAGAGTTGGCGTGTACTACTCGGCCTGATACTCATGGCGAGTTTCTTATATTTTCTATGAATAGGAAGCGCGTGGTATAATGGTTAAAGTCATGGGAAATGGACTCGTCGCCCCGAGTTCAAATCCTGGATATGGTAATTTCATTTCATTTAGCGCAAATATCCTTGGGAAAGGTATGAATCCTACTCTCCCTCCAGCTATGGTAAATAGTAGGGCAGACTGGGCTCTTTAACCTTGGTTAGGTAACCGGTCTAGGAGAAGGAAAACTCTGAATTCAAACCTGCTGAACTCCACTTAAGAAATTGACCTTGTGTCGCATCCTGCTTGTGTGGAGGGGTTAGTAAATTTTTTTTTTCTATGAATACTACTTTATGAAAATTGACATAGAGTGGAGTCCTAGAATCGGGGCCCCATATAATAAATTCGGCCAGGGGAGGTGAGAATAAGGCCCTATCACCGTCCCTGTATATACGGTATATCCCCAACTCCAATTAGCTGTTACAGTTCCAAAAATTTTAATTACCCTTCTTATCGTTGTGTTCTTGATGAGGGCGATTTCGTAGTCGGAGACGATGTTATGGTATAACATGATTGGTGGATCTTCATGGATCATCTCTTTTCGGAATCTAAGGTAAGGAATGTATGTGGACTGGTAGGAGCAGGATAGTTTACTGTGAACGCCACGCTGGAAAAAACAGGTAAATAAATAAATAAATGAAAAAAACAAACAAAAAACACACACACGCACACACAC
>CM042150.1:84649225-84779225 GCA_023376005.1 Doryteuthis pealeii
TCAAAAGACTATCGAGATTTTTTGTACTTTTTGACACATGTGATACTATGATTGAGGAAGAACATGGTCAGAAAAAAAATAAAAATAAAAATAGAATGTGTTAAATCCCAGGCATAGGTAAATGGGTGGGTGGTTGTCCTTTTTACGAACACAAAAGATTGGGTTGTAAAGTTTAAGAGAATTGTACGGCCACCGTGAAGTTAAGCCACTTAGTGATCATATCTTTATGCATCTAGGTATTAAAAGCAAACTGGCTATTTTTATGAGGAAATCTCTTTTGAAGAAATTAATGGTCGAAGTATTGAAGACACTAAGTCCGAAAAAAGATTTAATTGCTTTAATTTTAAGGGATAATGCTGACTAAAAGTCTGCGTCGGATTTAAGTGCCGGCCATTTAGGGTATCCGGCCGTAGAGGGTGTAGGGGAAAATTTTACATAAATTCAGCTAAGCCCCAAGCCTTGTGAGTTCAACCCCGGGCCCTGGAGGTGTTAACGTCGGTAGCAGTAGAGTTAGCCCCGAATCCACAACAAGTAAAGTCAGTAGCCAGCCAGTTGAGATAGATTTCTAAAGTGCTACGTTATCTCTCTTCCATCAGAGTCTTATTATCAGACTTTGTGTTTGTTTTCTTTTCTTTTGGTCCTGTCTCTGACTTGTGTCCTTCAAATCGGCCAGCACAGAACATCACAACGTTGGGGTCTAGACATTGTGCGTCGAATATGCAGGAGTGCAGAACGAGGATTCTCACACACAAAATTAACGTCCCATTCATTGTTCATTTCTATCTTGGTAAATACAGCATCAGTCTCGATATTTTTACGACACATCGCGCTGTTACATTCACTTTTGCATGATACGTTTGGGAAAGGTATGAAGCCTCTCATCCCTCAGCTATGAATTACATTGTGCTACTGAAGTTCTTATAGAATAATGGATGTGGCATTAAATAACCCATAACGGTTGATAGGCCATTAAACAAAGAAACCAAACCAAAGTGAATTAGTGGAATATAGCGTCGAATTAACGAAAGATTTGTCTGCGAATTTCCTCATCAGATCAGCAATGAGAACATGGAATTATGAGAACATGGAATTAGACAGTAACCAAACACAGGGATTTGAATTTAGTCAAACACGGCAATGAAATTGTTAATAGGTCGATTTTTTACTTACCGATTAGAGTTCGAATAGTGTTGGCCGAAAGGTCAGGTCTTCCCAACTAAAATAAATAAATAAATAAATAAAAATATGTGGACACATAGCCTAGTGGATAAATGGGTGAGGTTAAGACAGTTCTAAGTGACAGTTATCTCTAGACTGCAGGTTCAATCCTGGCCAGGGGCAGCAGTAACATAAAATAATAATTAACACAGCTTAACACCTGTACCCCAGCAATGGCTGAACCTAACGGCTGAAAGGTCAGGTCTTCCCAACTAAAATAAATAAATAAAAAAGAAAAAAATATATGTGGACAAATAGCCTAGTGGATAAAGGGGTGAGGTTAAGACAGTTCTAAGTGACAGTTATCTCTAGACTGCAGGTTCAATCCTGGTCAGGGGCAGCAGTAACATAAAATGATAATTAACACGGCTTAACACCTGTACCCCAGCAATGGTTAGCGGAATAAGAACAGGATACCCTTGTGGACTGAATAAAGGGTTAGGTTCAAAGTTCCGTGGTGGCTCCTGATTACGACAAGAAGGTTCTCGAGTCCGAAAAGAAGGTTTCCGAGTTCGAAAAAAAAAGGTTCCGAGTCCAACAAGAAATACCTGAAGAATACCGGAGGGCACATCGGCCGAAACGTTGTACAGATAACAATAAAGATAAGGACAATAATCCGAATAATCCAAATAATACTAAAAAAAAAAATATATATATATATATATAAAATAAACAAAATAAATGAGATTATAAGCTTTTGAGCAGAAAATATAATTTGGATTTTTTTTGAGTGTTGTCCACAACTTCATTGTGGTATGTAAAATCCCCAACTCTTTATCCTTCGGGCTTCCTCACGTGCTATTTAAAAAAAAAAAAAAGCTAGATTAGTTTTGATTGATTGAAATGGTATGTCAAACCATCTAGAGTTATTTTATGCTTAGAGGTTAGGGAATTGTTTATATTTACATTTTTGTGTAGTTGTTTCTTAAGAGGTTTTTTTTTGCACACCGTTATATATCAAGTATTCCCTCTAGATATGGGTTAAATAGTACCACTACTGTTCTACAGATATTGATTTGGCATTAAATAACCCACATAAGTTGATATACCATTAAACTAAGAAACCAAAGCAAATATTCCTATTTGATACAAATAATTTGCTCACAGGTGCATGCTTCCAAGTATTCCTAGCTAATATTAATATTTTATACACAATTATATGGTTTCAATTAACTATTTCTATTTAATAATAAACATTTGTTTGCAAATAGTTATTGGGTTTTAAGTAACTAATAATAATAACCCATAGTAAACAATTATAGCATCAAGTAACTATTTTGATACAAATTATTCCTATTCCTATGACACTCCATCTTTTGAATGGATGGCGCTGGCTCAATGCAACCCATCCCGGGTGAATGCTGCTACAACCAACCAAATAATACTAACATATCCCATGTTCAAAATATCTACATTTGTTTCATATCGCTTTCTTTATGAAAGGCCAACCTTTTACATGGGTTTTCAGCAGTTATTAGAGAAAGGAGGAAAATTCCCCAGGAAATTCCTACATATCATATGATGTATCCCAAACGGGTTAAGAAAGTGCTAAAGTTCTAAGCTTCTCAAATACGTCTCAACATTTTCGTATTTCAGCTGTAACTCTTTAACAAACCCAAATGTGATAGTAGTAATATCTCATCTACAGAAAGCAATATGAATATATTCATAAATGAGGCATAAACTGCTATAGACAAATTATTGATCATATGGAAACCTGATCTTTCTGATAAGACAAAGCTAGAATTCTTCCAAGCTGTAGCTGTGTCTGTGCTACTGTATAGCTGCACTACCAGGACTAACAAAACACTTGGAGTAAAAGCTGAATGGGTACTGTACAAAAGGATTATATTTGCCATCTTGAACAAATTCTAGAAGCAGTACCCAACAAAAGGGTAGCTGTATGGCCACTTATCACACAAACAATCCAAGTAAGATGAACAAGACATGCTGGACACTGCTGGAGAAGCATGGACAAACTCATAAGTGATGTTCTCCTGTGGACACCTACACATAGTCAATAAATGGCAAGAGTCATTGGAATTCATTTTGTCAGTGTGACCTGATGATGATGATGATCCTTCCATCATAGAAGATTTGATAAACCAATAGATTCAGCAAGACAATTCATCACATTTAATTACAAAGAAGAAACAATCATAAAGCATTGCTAAATATCAATACTGGGGTGGGGTAGACTTTTTGTGATGTAGTGGCTAACATATTGTATTGTGATATTGTAGTAAGAGAGTTCAAATTTCAGTTGTGCTATTATATTCACTTTTGGACTAATATCCTTGTGAAAGATATGAACACCCTCATCTTCCCAGCTATGGGTTAGATAATACCACTAATGTTCTTCTACAAGGATGTCTTTGGTATTAAATAACCCATGAAGTTTGATATGATATTAAAGAAAGAAACCAAACCAAAGATTAATTCTACACCACAGGGTAGAGGTCTGTGTATGCAAGCATAGTTCATGTTTATTTGCTTTTGTTCCATTGATAACAGAAAAAATTAACGCTACAACAATATATTGCAATGTTATTAATGACGTATCTCAATTAATGAGGTAAAATGCTGTTTATTTGAGATATTAGGGTTGGGTGGGGTTTTTAATATCACTTTAAATGTTACTTTCGATATATTCTATTCATTTTATTTGAAATAATTTAAATTTACACATTTTTATGGATTGAAATTATAAGATTTTAAAGCAATTTCTTAAGTAAATGTATCAAAAACAAGGATTTCAGAGGGGCTTTATATTAGACGATCTTTAAATCTAAATGCTCAAAAATTGGTGAAAGCTAGAAACCTACTTTTTGGTGTCAGTACTTATCATACCAATACCCAACTTTCTCTATTTGTTACATTTCGATATTCCAAAAAAAGTTGAAAATCGACCTACCTTACTGTGTATCCAAACATAGCAATAACCCAACCTGGAAAATCATTTTGAATAGTTTGACTGAGCAAACAAGGCGTTTAGTCTATAGCAGTGTGGTGTATCAGAATGCGTTTTATTATTTCGGAAAATTATCTATACCTTGAAAGCAAGGTATATAATTTCCTGGCTTTCCACCAAGTCAGGATTGGCAGGAAGTGATTTGTTGTGTCCTTAAAAGGGATACAATCAGACATGGTTGTAGTCGAGTGGAAAGACCAGTCAACACGTTTGTAAATTTAAGATAGAGGGTTTTAATGCAGAGAGATACAATAGGAATAGACAAGGATTAGTGAGGTACGTTACTAATCCTTGAAGCCAGCCAAGCATAATGTCATGCTCACTATATATATATATGCAGACTACACGAGTGAGAAAGAGTGTATAGAATATTCCATTACAACATCATTTAACCGTGGGAATATATATTTTCCTAAACTCCCACCAGGCCTAATTACCATAAAATCTTTTTAATGTGGGGAACCACGCACAAACTGAGGCTCATGTAATGACCAGTGCAAAAACTGCGTGATCCTGTCGGCATTCTCCCAAAGGGATGCTTCAGGTATCGGGTAATAAACCTGGCACTACCCCTGTTAAGTGAGGGGACAGGTGTTGCCTAGGGAGAGATAGCCTCCTGGAACCACACGATTTATTTTACCTTGCTCACCAATAGGAGCCGAGGCCCCTAATCCTGGTAAGCCAGGTTCATATCCTTGACGAGTCTGTTTATGTTTCACTTCACGTTAAGGCCTGGATCCATCATAAAAAAGCTATGCCATTAAGTTAAATAATTCAATCTAATTTGTTGAACGTATATTTTATGAAGCCAGAATTACCAGCTATTAAACCACCCTGATGATTGGGGCTGTAGAATACGCCTACTGCACCTCTGTAGAGGCGTAAGACATCAATGGGGCCACCTGTTGGCCGTGGGTGGCGACACATAATACTTAAGGATGGAATCCTGATGGCTGAGCAATCGATAACATGCAACACTTCACTTTAGCCCTTATTTGACCGACGGTTAGAGAGGTCCCCTCCGATCAATCGGCTGGTCACGTCAAGCCTCGCACCTATACGATTGTCCCGACCGAATTTCTCTTATGGCAAACCTCCGATCCTTTTTTTATCATATATATATAGTGTAGAATACGATGGCCGAGGGTCTTAGTGTCCTGGGTATGACGTTAAACTGCATCTAGAGGTTATGTTTCAATTCTAGAGCTCTGGAGAATGTAGAGTACTCTTCATTGTAATTACTTCTAGGTCCACTTTGCCCCGGACTGATAGTACCTGTTTGGATCCCATGAATGGGTTAAATAGTTTAACAAAAAAAAACGAGTTAAAAAAACAAAATAAAACAAAAAAACAACCAACCAGCCAGCTATTAAATACAAACAATGTTTTGCATTTTATCTATTATTAAATTTTTTTTTACAGTTAATAATTACTCCTAGGTCCACTTTGCCCCGGACTGATAGTACAAGTGGGGTACATGTAAATACCAGGCATTTCCAACCCGTCCTTCGGGACAGGTGTTCAGTGCGCTTCGGCCACTGGACCGGTCATGTTAAATTAATAGCTATTCCCTCAGGCAACACCGGCCCCCTCGATTTAAAGGGGCAGGGCTGGGTTTATTGCCCAGCGCCCGAGGCGCCCCCCTTGAGGGAGAATGCCGACGGGATCGACGCACTTTTTGTGCAGGTCACGTCAAGCCCCCCCCCAAAAAAAAAAAAAAACTACAGTATTGGCCAGAATGGATGACACACGATTTTTTCCCTGTACTTTTCCATCACGCTGTGTTCATCCTTTTACACGTGATAACCATAATTTCTAAAACTATTTATTATACCCGGCAACTATTGGTTGTTTTAGTCGCAATCTGGCTGCGATTTCGCGAGTGCTGTATCTTTTTTTTTTTTTTTTCATAATTAGTGAAATAGATCACTAATTAGGACTGAGCCTATTCTAGCTATGCTTGGGGTGGTCCCAAGCATAGTTTAACAGGTTTGAATTAAGAATCTTCCTTCTTCTACACTGGTAGCCTAACCAAGGTTAAAGAGCACAGCAGTGCCCTACTATTACCCATTAGCTGAGGGAGAGTAGTTGGATTGATACCTTTCCCAAGGGTATTCATTGGCAATTCAGTCTCGAAAGACTATGATAAAGTTTTGTGTGCCCCTGAAGTTGCAGCGCCTCCTGTGACTATGAAGTCCTATGTTTGAGAAACATTCTCGACCACAGATTTGCATTTGTAGGTTGTCCCTGTAGTGATGAATGTTCCGATGCTTTGTTGCCGTTGTTTTTTATGGACCTCTTAGCTTCATGATGTTTGTATCAGGTGACTATTGGTATTAATGCTATGAGAATTGTATCGCATGCATTTCTGATGAACTTCTTTTAACATTGTACCAGTCAATATTATCACATTTTGTATCACTATAAGTCGTAAAGTCATCGGGGTGGCCTAAAGTCGGTATCAGCCAATCAGCGAGGGAGTCTATCCCCTTTTCACTAGCGCTAGACCAAGGACATTGTTTTAGCGACTAGGGTGGAGCGCCACACCTACCACCAGCTCCTTAGTTTACCTCACAGATCCCTGTGCTACTCATACGCTGAGTTGGCGAGGACCGGTATCGAACTAGGGACCTTGTAGTTTCTAGCCGAACGCTCTACCGACTGAGCTAACCCGGCCCCTATATAATTCACAACTAAATCACACTTCTAATCACAGCTAAAATCCCACGTGAACGAGAACGTGCAATAAAAATGAATACACTTTGTTCGAAAAAAAAAAACAAAAAAAAAAAAAAAAACAATGTATTATCAATTTGACCAATGAAAACGAGTCTATCACGCGCAAAAATTTTTCGGTCAAGTCAGATCACTAGAGTTAAGCAACGATGCACCTATTCAGTTTTGAGATGGGTAACCACATAGGAACATAGGCGCTGTAAACAACCTCACGTGTGCCGAGCCCTGTCGGCTGGAGGTTTAGAATACACCGACTGCACCTCTGCAGAGGGGTAAGACTCCCTCAATGGGTCCACTTGTTGGCCGTGGGTGGCAACCCGTGATGCTTAATGATGGAACCTAGGTGGATGAGCAGTTCATGACATGCGACACTGCGCGATGGAAAAGTACAGGGAAAAATCATTTGAGTCATACATTCTGGCCAATCAGCGCGAGGGAGTCTATCCCCTTTTCACTAACGCTAGATTGTGTTTTTTTATGGCATCTGAGGTGGAGCGCCAAACCTACCATCAGCTCCTTACTTTACCTCACAGATCCCTGTGCTACTCAGCCGCTGAGTTTGCGAGGGCCGGTATCGAATCAGGAACCTTGTGGTTCCTTGGCCGACGCTCTACCGACTGAGTTAAGCTTAATTCTATCGTTTTTTTTTTTTTTTTTTTTTTAACAGCATTCTATTTATTCGCCGTTGTCTATATCCATTTTACATCAGAAAGGGATTCCATTTATATTTGCTGGCTTGATCCGTTAGTAGGACAGACGTCTGATGGGCCAACACATCTAATGGGGCGGTAGTAACTGCTAAAGAAAACTAACCCCCGGACCAAAGTAAACACCCAGTCAGTTGACTGTTGCTAAATGTCACAGTTCAGATAATCAATGTGTTGGTTTGGAGCTCTTTGATGTTTGAAGGGAGAATTGGATGCTACAAAATAAGCCAGATAAAAAAATAAAGAGAGAGTGTATTTTGAGTACGCAAATTTAAGGATAAGAGAGTTATAAAAACTTGCGCACACTTCAGCCGAAAATTCATGAACACCATTTGATTTTCGGTCAAGTCAGATCACTAGAGTTAAGCAACGATGCCCCTATTCAGTTTTGAGGTGGGTAACCACATAGGAACATAGGCGCTGTAAGCAACTCATGTGTGCCGAGCCCTGTCGGCTGGAGGTTTAGAATACACCGACTGCACCTCTGCAGAGGGGTAATACACCCCCCCCCAATGGGGCCACTTATTGGCCGTGGGTGGCAATCCCTGATGCTTAAGGATGGAACCTAGGTGGATGAGCAGTCCATGACATGCAACACTTAACTTTGGCACTTACTTAGGCTAAACGGACGGTCGGAGTGACCCCCTCCGATCAATCGGTAGGTCACGTCAAGCCCTAGCACCTACATTATTGTCCCGACCCTATTGCCTTTATGGCAAGCCCCCACCCTTTATATCATATGGGTGCTTGAAGGCGGTGACAGAGGGTCTTCATGTCCTGGGAATGACGTTATACTCTATCTGATGGTGAGGTTCCAATTTTGGAGGTTTGGGGAATGTGGAGCACCCCTTCATCATCATTGCGCCCAGGTCCACTCTGACCCGGAGTGGTAGTACCTGTTGGGGTCCCATCTATGGGTTAAATAGAAACATGTATTTATAAAAAAATTTGAGTATCCATTAAGAACGAATTTATTTCAAACCTTATACCATATGACCTTTAGGCATCCCTTTTTGATCTCGATTAAGAAAGGACATGTTTTTCATTTACACCGTCAATATCCGGTTGTTTTAACATACTGTTGTATACCCTTCTCATTACTTCTTACTTTCTCTATTCTTCTTCTGTTCTTCTGACATCTTAAGTTCTTCTAGGTCTCTTCTAACATCTCTTCCTGCGTCTTGGTGATCGGTCGCACTTGGCTCATTTCTTCTTCCAATCAGTCCTGTTACCAAGACACCCATTAATCACAAGACCGTGTTATTTTTCTTAAGCTTTTATTTCCTTAACTATACATTTCATGTAACTAAATATCTGACTAACATAGCGCGCGTATGCAGTGAGCTTCAGCTAAGCAGAAAGACCTTATCTGCCTGACGTCCAACTGAAAAACTGAGGACCAAACCAGGTCCCACGTGACTTCACGTAATTTGGCGGGCTTTCTGTACTATTCCATGGAAAGTCCCACCCATGGTATGAAAAGGGCCATCCCTTTAGAAATACAGGGGATTGACAATAATCTTATGCAACCGCATAGATTATGTAACAATACGATTTTTAGATTTTTAGAAAAGAGTACAGGTGTGGGGGTTAATTTCGCATTTGCCTGAGGAGTTGTCTGTCCGCTTGATGTCGCTGGTTCCCGCTAGGGGTCTCTTGTATTTAAGCGGCTGATTTGAATTTCTCTTCCTCTTTCCTCGCTACGAGACCACATGGGTTAGACAATTGTCATTCCCTTCTCGTTGGGGCTTCGGCCCTCAACGCCGGCTACTGGTCACTGTAAGTGATTTATACAGCATGGACTATTCTTAGTCTCATGTCTGTACCTTTATATTATGTGTACTTTTATATTATCTTGTCAGTGACTTTTATGTATGTATGTTTATGTACACTATTCTCTTCCATTGATTATGTATCCTTTGTATTCATGTGCTGTTATCTATTAAATGTATGTATGTATGTTTATGTACACTATTCTATCTTCCATTGATTATGTATCCTTTGTATTCATGTGCTGTTATCTATTAAATGTATGTATGTATGTTTATGTACACTATTCTATCTTCCATTGATTATGTATCCTTTGTATTCATGTGCTGTTATCTATTAAATGTATGTATGTATGTTTATGTACACTATTCTATCTTCCATTGATTATGTATCTTTGTATTCATGTGCTGTTATCTATTCACTATTCTATCTTCCATTGATTATGTATCCTTTGTATCATGTGCTGTATCTATTAAATTTATGTATGTATGTATGTACACTATCTATCTTCCATTGATTATGTATCCTTTGTATTCATGTGCTGTTATCTATTAAATGTATGTATGTATGTTTATGTACACTATTCTATCTTCCATTGATTATGTATCTTTGTATTCATGTGCTGTTATCTATTAAATGTATGTATGTATGTTTATGTACACTATTCTATCTTCCATTGATTATGTATCCTTTGTATTCATGTGCTGTTATCTATTAAATGTATGTATGTATGTTTATGTACACTATTCTATCTTCCATTGATTATGTATCCTTTGTATTCATGTGCTGTTATCTATTAAATGTATGTATGTATGTTTATGTACACTATTCTATCTTCCATTGATTATGTATCCTTTGTATTCATGTGCTGTTATCTATTAAATGTATGTATGTATGTTTATGTACACTATTCTATTTTCCATTGATTATGTATCCTTTGTATTCATGTGCTGTTATCTATTAAATGTATGTATGTATGTTTATGTACACTATTCTATTTTCCATTGATTATGTATCCTTTGTATTCATGTGCTGTTATCTATTAAATGTATTGTCCCTCAACCCTTGTCGGAGTTGTATGTTCTTCAAATATTCACTATGAATTCTTACACAGGCATTAGACAATGAATAATCTTAATAGTCAACGTCCGTGGAATTTCCACATGTCTTTCTACTTACCTTATAAAGAGCATCGGCCATTTGTCTATAGGCCCGAACAACCTGAGTCGCCATGACTGTTGAGCCTTGCGTCATACGAATGGTGTAATTATACCACTTGATTGCTTCCCATTGCATGTCCATATCCTGTGCTTGACTTGCAATGGTCATGAACTGATCGACTGTCAGAGGAGCACAGTTTGTACCAAGGAACTTTCCACTAGCCAGAGCATTTAGCGAGATCTTGTAGATCTCCACGATACGCAGAAGTCCGAGCGAAGCCCCTTGAAGATCCATGTTGTCTGGCCAGAGATATTCCCGCTGCTGAAGTAGATTGATAATATTCAAAAATTCTGAAAAAAAAAAAAAAAAAAAAAAAAAAAAGAGAGAGCGAGAAAATTATTTTAATTTTACTAGCATGAAAAAACACCCTCTGGGCGGTGTTAAAATTAATTTTTGAAGTCAGTCAGTCAGTCTACTATTGGTTTGAACAACAGCAACTGGCTAAGCACAACTCAAGCAGTGTCCAAGACAGTTGGTATTTATGGAAATCAAGAATAGTCCATTCATGTATTTGGGTGATTCCATTCCTTGAGTTCTGATTGGCTGCTTGGTTTCTATGATGTTGTTGAGTTTCATAAATACCCTGTCATTCTGCAGTAGGATTGCAGCAAGATAGGTTCGTATTCAGTTACGATTACTTGTTGCCGTGTTTTACCAATTCGACAGTAATTGGAACTTAGTTTGATTATTCTACAGTATTGCCTGAGGAGGATGGGAGTTAAAAAAATCAATGTCAGAGGGTGTGTATCATAAGTAAGTAGAATCATCAAATTTATTAAAGGAGTAAAATATTCAAACCAACAGTACGCTAACTCACTTTAACAATGATATTATCAACAAAGCTTCGTTTGGTTTGGTTTGTTTTACAGCATATCAACCTCGGTGGGTCATTTAATGCCGACAAAGTTTTGAAATAAATTCATTTTTAATGGATACTCGATTTTTTTAATAAACACATTTTTCAATTTAACCCATAGACGTGAGCTCTAACAGATTATACCACTCCGGGTCAGAGTGGACCAGGTAGCAATGGTGAGGAAGGGGTAAAAGCTCCGTCTGTATCTAGTGGTGAATTTCAAATTCTGGAACGTTAGGGAGTGTGGATTGCCTCTTCATCACCACTTACTCCCAGGTCAACTCTGACCCAGAGTGGTAGTAGCTGTTAGGGTCCCATCTATGGGTTAAATTGAGTTTAGAATATGAGTTTAAAAAAAAAAGAAATTAGTTTGAAAAAAATGCTGAGTACCCATCAAGAATGAATAAAACAAAACGTCTTCGGCATAAAATAACCCAACAGGGGTTGACATGGTGCAACGGATATAAGAGTTGAGTTAATACACTTGTTGGGTCAGTAAAATGGTTATTCCTGTATATAGAGTGAGCGAGGGATAGGCTCTGTGATTGGATATACCAATCACGTGATAGCCCAGAGTTTTGGCGCAATATCCAAAAAGTGGTCAGATAGATTCCACCCGCGGTACCACGAGGCAACGAATTTAGGGGCTCAGGAAACCACCCTAAGATATCTTCTCCATCACGCCGGTAAGTCCCTTAAACCAACTTTATATACAGGAAGGACTTTATATTGTTGTTTGTTATTTCATGTGCTAGCCAATAAATTGTTTGAATTAAAGGAAATATTAATTCCTTTGTTGTTGTTGTTAGTCTTAGAACTGAATGTTATACTAACACAATACACTTATTAAAGCATTGGATGATAAGATAATATTTTATATAATACTGAGATTGTTTTGTCTCTGGTGTCAATTAAATTTGAAAAGTGTGTCTTCAGGCCTATGTAATCTATACCTCCAATGTCATAAGTGAAGTCGGTGCCGTCATAGCATGTGGCCTACCTTTTTGATTCTGTTATAGTATGTGACCTACCCTGTTTGAATGTGTCCCACCCCAATAAGAGTATATATATATAGATATAAGTAGTTGCAATTTATCAAAAACTAATTATTTTTCACATATATTTAATTTCAAGAAATGCAATTCAGTCATAAGCTGTATATAGTAATTAAGAATAATCAAAACAGAATTTATCCATAATTTACATGAATAAGAGATCTATTTAATTCTAAAATATTCTATAATTCTGAAATAGGGTTAGGGTTGGGGTTAGCAGTTATTATTATAACCTTATAATATGCTTTTTATGGTAGGCCACATACTATAAGAGAGACATGATATTCATAGGCCACATTTAAAAGGTAGGCCACATACTATAAGAGAGACTTGATTTCGTAGGCCACATTCAAAAGGTAGGCCACATACTATAAGAGAGACTTGATTTCGTAGGCCACATTCAAAAGGTAGGCCATATACTATAAGAGAGACTTGATTTTGTAGGCCACATTCAAAAGGTAGGCCACATACTATAAGAGAGACTTGATTTTGTATGGCCACATTCAAAAGGTAGGCCACATGCTATAAGAGAGACTTGATTTTGTAGGCCACATTCAAAAGGTAGGCCACATACTATAAGAGAGACATGATTTCATAGGCCACATTTAAATGGTAGGCCACATACTATAAGAGAGACTTGATTTCGTAGGCCCCATTCAAAAGGTAGGCCACATACTATAATGGTAACCAATAAAATTAACAAGCGTCATCTCAAAATTTCAGCACACAGAGCTCCAATACTGACCTTGGCTGACCCTGGATGCTCGCTGGAGCTGGGAACAGAAGACTGTCGGCGATAAACAATTTCTTTGATGTGATGCCATTTTACCACAAAACGATAGATAATGTGAAAGCTGTTGACAGCATTCTCCATGGCTGCGTTGTTGTGGAACGCCTCAGCTTGTGTCTCCCGCAAGAACCTTAGAAAATAAAACAAAAAATGAAGAATTAGTATATGTTTTGGTGGCTTATATTCCCCAAATACGAAGAAAATTGACTCGTCTACCCGAGTTCAAATCCTGAATGAAACTATTTGCATTTCACATAGCGCTAATACCCTTGGGAAAGGTATGCATCCAACTACTCTCCCTTCCAGCTATGGGTAAATAGTTGGGTACACTGGGCTCTTTTAACCTTGGGTAGGTAACCAGTCTAGGAGAAGGAACTCTGAATTCAAACCTTCGCTCAAAAATTGTCCTTGTGTCCATCCTGCTCGTGCTGAGGGGTTAGAAAAATATATATACATCCAATTACATTTAATCTCGCGTTCTTTCTCTGTGGAAGTAAATAGAATTGGCGACCCGAGTTCGAAACCTGGTCGAAGCTGATGAGCTTGAAAAAGATATAAATCCAACCATTCCCCCTCTAAGCTATGAGTAAATCGTAGGACAGGCAAGTTTCTTTAATCTTGGTATGGCAACCAATCTAGGAGAAAGACAACTCTGAATACAAAACCAGTATGTACTCCGCTTGAACACACACACACACACACACACACAACATATATATATATATATATATATATATATGAGTATGTGTGCATGTGTTGGTCTGATAATCGTATATGCGAGAAATTGATAGTCACCAGGTGATGTTGACTCTGAGTTTGAGCTATTGAAACATACACACACACACGCACACACACACACATATATATATATATAATAATGTCGTCGGGGCGGCCTTAAGTCGGTATCAGCCAGTCAGCGAGGGAGTCTATCCCCTTTTCAATAGCGCTAGACCAAGGAGATTGTTTTGGTATCTGAGGTGGAGCGCCACACCTACCATCAGCTCCTTACTTTACCGCACAGATCCCTGTGCTACTCATACGCTGAGTTGGCGAGGACCGGAATCGAACTAGGAACCATGTGGTTTCTAGCCGAACGCTCTACCGACTGAGCTAATCCGGCCCTAATTGGTAATTTGCTTGAAGCATTGTTAAGTATGTTATTATATATTAATGATTGGAAGGCAATTACAATGCATATAAAATAAAAACAAAAAGATGTTTTTAGTCTTATCGATTTCAAAGTAAACTTTATAACATAAAAATGAAATAGAATAAAATAACGACACAAAAAACCGTCCATTTCTGAAAACCGTCTCTGAAGATGAAGTTTACTTTGAAATCGATAAGACTAAAAATTCTTTTTGTTTTTATTTTATATGCATTCCAATCATTAATATAATAATATAATATATATATATATATATATATATATATATATATATATATGTTTGTTGTGTGTGTGTGTGTGTGTGTGTCTTCAAACACCCAACCCTTTTAATCATATATTAATACATATGAAGTTGTATCTTCTAATATATTGTTACACATGTTTCGTGATCGGAATCTTCAGGACTTGCTCCCCTTTTTTTTATGCCCTGCCCGAAAACAAAGATTCAGTTGAGGTGAATGAACAGATACTATACTCTGATCTCTGCCCAAAGAATACGAAAAAGTTGATTCAAGATTTGATATTATTGAATTAAGACCAAGGACGGATTGGGACATAAAACAAAAATTCTGGGGAGCCGGTGAATCTGTGGGCTGGTACCCCCTACTTATGTGTCCTTTGAGTTTCAATACAAATAAGGGGATTTTAGGTATTATTTCTACCAATTTTAGTGTCAGAACTAAAACTTGTTCAGCACAAAATAACCTAACAAGGGTTGACATCCCGTAAATCCCAACCAATCAACCAATCAAAAGTAAAATTGCTTAACTATTTCAGTTAAGCAAAAATAAATGGTTTGGTTTGTTTTGTTTTACGGCATATCAACCTCAGTGGGTCATTTAATGCCGATAAAGTTTTGAAATAAATCAATTCTTAATGGATAATACAATTTTTTTATAGATACATTTTTCTATTTAACCCATAGATGGGACCCTAACAGGTACTACCACTCCGGGTCAGAGTGGACCAGGGAGCAATGGTGATGAAGGGGTGCTCCACATTCCCCAAACCTCCAAAACTGGAACCTCACCATCAGATAGAGTTTAACGTCATTCCCAGGACATGTAGACCCGCAGCCACCGCCTTCTAGCACCCATATGATAAAAAGGGGTTGGAGCTTGCCATAAGGGCAATAGGGTTGGGAAAATCATATAGGTGCTAGGGCTTGACGTGACCAGCCGATTGATCCGACCGCCCGTCTAGCCCAAGATAGGGCCAAAGTGGAGAATTGTATGTCATGAACTGCTCATCCACCTGGGCTCTATCCTTGAGCATCACGGGTCGCCACCCACGGCTAACAGGTGGCCCCATTAGGGGAGTCTTACCCCTCTGCAGAGGTGCAGTTGGTGCATTCTAACGCCCCACCGACAGGGCGGGCAAAAATAAATAGAATACAAAATAAACAAATGATATATGATAATGAAAGAATATTCTTTAATTTGTAGTAGACTTGGAAAGCTATGTGTCTGCAGTCACAGTCACTACTTTTCTGGCTCACAGACTGGGAATATAGTGTTATCTGTTCTCCCACAGCCATTAAACAGGTGCGAGATATGTGGGCGACCCTGGTCCCGAAATTCCAGGACTTCTTTCACTACGCGAAAGTGGAAAGGTCTGAGTCGTCCGATGTCTGCGCGACACTTGTCACGGGAGCAGGTGCTGGGCAATAGGGTAGGTCGATTTTTCACTTTAAAAAAAAAATTCAAAGCCTCCTTAAATACGTAGGCCTCGGGCTGGGGCTATTTTGTCCCTACCCATGCATACCTACTTGGCACCCTCGTTAAAGTGACCATGTGGCGCATACTATACCCGAGGCGTCCCACGATAGTGCAATGCTTAACAAGCTAGTTTCGCAGATCCATTATTACTGATTAGTGAGTTCAACCCTCACTGCATGCCCCATACTTGTCACCTTGTGTCACATCCTACTGGTGGCGAACGGGTTGGGTAAATACCTAGTATACCCGACGGAATGTATGCATTTATATATTTCCCAATCCTGCCACACGAGCAGGATGTGACACAAGGTCAATTTCTTATGCAGAGGTTAACAGGTTTGAATTCAGAGTTTTCCTTCTAGACAGGTCGTCAATGCCGATGTTAAAGAGTACAGTCTGCCCTACTATTTACCCATACCTGAAGGGAGAATAGCTGCATTCATACCGTTCCCAAGGGTATTTGCACTATGTGAAATGCAACCAACTTCACTCAGGATTTGAACTTGTACCCTGTGTCCATTTTATACCGCGATAACCATCACACTCCGGACGCCTCCCGAGGGGATGCCGCCCTGTCGTCCGGGGCTGTAGAGTACACTGACTGCATCTCGGCAGAAGGGTAAAATCCTCCCTCCAGTGGACCGCCATAGCCGTGGGTGGCGACCCGTGATGCTTAAAGACGGAATCCTGGTGGCTGAGCAGTCCGTGACTTGCAACATTCCACATTGGCTCTTACTTAGGCTATATAGGCGCTCGGAGAGCCCCCCCCGATCAATCAGCTGGCCACGTCAAACCCAGGCTCCTATATAATTGTCTAATGGTTACAGTCGTGGGAAATGGACCGTCTACCCGAGTTCAATTCCTGGACGAAGCTGTTTGAATTTCACATTGCGCTAATACCCTTGGGAAAGGTATGAATCCAATACTCCCCCCAGTTATGGGCAAATAGCAGGGCATACTGGGCTCTTTAACCATGGCTAGGTAACCAGTCTAGGAGAAGGAAAACTCTGAATTCAAACCTGTTAAACTCCGCTTAAGAAATTGACATCGTGCGGAGGGGTTGGTAAATATATATATGGACCACTCTGTGAGAAGAACTTCTTTGAATCTTTCTCTTATTTTAATTTTTTTATTTTTTCCTATTCATTTTTTGAGGGGTTCAATTCGTCTTAAAACAATTCATTATAATTATAGAATTATATATATAATTGTCTTGACCCTATTGTCCTTGTGGCAACCCCAACCCTTTTTATCATATATGGGCTAGAAAGCGGTGGCTGAGGGTCTTATTGTCCTGGGTATGACATTAAAGTACATCTAATAATGAAGTTCTAATTCTGGAGCTCTGTGAAATGTGGAGTACCCCTATATCGCCATAACTACCAGGTCCATCCTGACTCGGAGTGGTAGTACTTGTTATGGTCCCATCTGTGGATTAAATAGATTCTTTAAAAAATGAGTATTATAATGTGTTTAAAAAGATCGAGTTTAAAAAAAAAAGAATGAATAAAACAAATTGTCTTCGGCATAAAATAACCCAACAAGGGTTGACATGTCGTAAAATCCAACCAACCCGGGGAAAGTAGTTAAATAATGACTTTGAAGGGGTTAAAGGTCATTTCGACCGCTTCTGATATCTTCAAGCACGCAAGTTTATTTATCAACTGTGTGACATCTAACCCTGTCCAGTTAACATTCGGATAAAAAAAAAAGAAAGAAAAAAAATGGAAGGAAAAAAGGGGGAAAAAAAGAAAGAAAGAAATGATAAAGATTTCTCTAAATAAAGAATTCAATAGAAACGTAACAAAACAAAACAAAAAAAAAAAAGACAGCCAATCCTAAAAGAGCTAAAGAAAACTGTAAAAACGAAGTTAAGAAGGAATAAAATGTGTTTGAAACACTTTTTTTGTCTTTCTTTTACGTCCCAAAAAACAAAAACAAAAAAAAGCAAAACAAAACAAACAAACAAGAGAAGAAACAAAATTAACAAAACAACGTAGGTCTTGTATATTTTCCTTTTGATTCTAGAAAACGCTGTAATCTTTGTCACTCAGCTCAGGCGTCAATCTCTTCTTATTTTATTTTATTTATTCACTTGATCCGAAGTATTTTGAACGTAGTTTCTTCTGAAAGTGCGCCGTACTCTAACCCGTGTCTACGCATAGCTCCTAATGCTAATATTTGCACAGCCTCCCTCGCGATCAAATACAGCGTGTGATGGACAGTTTATTTGTTATCTGTCAAATGAGAGGACATCCGTAATCGGCAGAAAAAAAAAAAAAGAAAAAGGAAAGAAAAGGAAAAAAAACAAAACAAAACAATGACTGTTCACCTGTACGGAGAAAGAAAGAAAGAAAGAAAAAAAAAACGTTGAAAAAAAAAAAAAAAAAAAAAAAAGGACAGCCGCGTGCGTATTGGTTAGTCGTGTGGTAGTTATCTCCCTTTGGTAAAGGGATGGTGGAGGGTTGCTACGTGAACCTCGCTTTGAGTTACGTCATGTTGATTTGTTAGCTCAAAGCCCTCTGACCGATTAAGCTGGAGTTTAATCTTTTGTTTGAGTCGTTAATAAGGACAAGGGGTGATCAGGCCTTTTTTTGATTTTCTCTGTTTGACTTTGAAACTGAAAATGTCTCTTGACAATTTCAGCCATTTTTTTAGAGGATGCTTCTTTTGAGATTTATTTATACTGACGTGCGTGGTGTTTCTTTGTATGTATGTACTTGTCTCTGATGACAGATGTCCACAGCGTAGTTAGATGTTTACTAAGCTGAACTTAGTCTATCACAAGGCCAAGTTGAGGATGGGTGCAAAATAAGGGCTAAAAATACGAAGCTGATTCAAAAAGTAATACCATTTTCTTTATTTCATGTGAATTTAAATATAAAACTAAAGCCTACATTGAGACCCTTACAAGAAAATATGGGCTAAAAATATTTGAACCACATGACCTTTAGGCACCCCTTTTTTATCTCGATTCAGGAGGACATGTTTTTCATTTACACCGTCAATATCCGGTTGTTTGTTAGGGTTAGGGGTTAGGATTAGGTTAGGGTTAGGGGTTAGTTTTACAATTAAAAAAAAACTCTAAAAATCGTCTGTTAACAAACAACCGGATACTGACGGTGTAAATGAATAACATGTCCTTCTGAATCGAGATCAAAAAGGGACGGCTAAAGGTCATATGGTCCAAATATTTTACTGCGTTTTGTCTACCAAGTGGCGAAGACACTCTTGAATTTTCTCGACCGGAGGAGCGGTGTTCAGTAAATTCTTGTACCTTAAAAAAATAAGAGCATTAAGTGATAAATAGGGTTGAACAATACTTTATATTGCATGACAATGCTCGGCCACACACAAGCATCAGGACGAGAGAAAATCGCCTCATTCGGGTGGACAACTTTACTGCATCCTCCATACTCAGCAGATTTAGCGCGTTCTGACTATGATCTCTTCTGCACCATGAAAGAGGGTTTGAGAGGCAAATATTATTCCAGTGACGAGGAAGTGAAATCTGTAATGAAGAAGTGGCACAAAGAACAGTTAACAGAATTTTACGGGGCAGGGATACATACTCTCATTTGAAGGTGGAACATTGCTATTGAGAGAAACGGTGACTATGTGGAGAAGTAGAGATGTGATCCACAGAGGACCAGCTTAATTTTTGATGTATGATACATGTTCCTGTGTTGGTAATTATACCTATCCTAAACGGCATTACTTTTTTACCTTCGAATTTTACTGTCGGCTGCGGCTTCAAAATACATCAACTGCACATCGGTAGAGGGGTAAGACCCCCCCCCCCCCAACGGAGCCACCTGCTGGTCGTGGGCGGCGACCCGTGATGTTTAAAAATGAAACCTTGATGACTGAGCAATCCATGACATGCATCATTCCCTTTTGGCCTTGCTTAGGCTAGAGGGACGTTCGGAGAAGCCCCCTCAGATCAATCGGCTGGTCACGTCAAGACCTAACACCCATATGATTGTCCCAACCCTATTGTCCTGATGGCAACCCAAACTCTTTTTATTATATATGTGCTAGAAGTCGGTGGCTGAGGGTCTTCATGTCATGGGTTTCACGTTAAACTGCATCAGATTGTGAGGTTCCAGTTCTGGGGGTCTGAGAAAAATGGAGCAGACCTTCATCACCATTTCTCCCAGGTCCACCGTGACCCGGAGTGGTAGTACTTGTGTTACATAATTATTAGATTCTTAATATTTATGTACAGTAGTGTAGAAATCAAAATGGCTGTTATAAGTTGCAGCCCACGGCCTTGAAGAATGAGTGACAAGGCTTGACCTCATCCTGATCCTTTCCGGTGGATACCGTGAGAATCGGTGGAGGAGACCCTCTTCCGGTTTAGATTAGAAATAGATTTTTAGTCAGATCGGCCAAGACCACGACTGTGGTAAGTCGTGTTATTGCACGCGGCCGACTCGATCTGCGCATGTAGTCTGGTGGGGATTTCCGAATAAAGTATGATATAAGTAAATCGAAGTCTTGTGTTATTATCTAAAAACTACCAATGACACAGGGCTTCTGATAAAGAGAAATCCCCAATGGAAGACCAGACACAAAGTCCCCAAGAGAAGTCCAGACGTCAGAAGAGATGTTAGAAGAAGACGTAAGATAGAAAAGACGCCAGAAGAAGAATAGAAGAATAGAAGTAAGAATTAAAGAGGTATACAACACTTGTTAGAATCTCATTTATGGGTTAAATAGAAATTTGTTTATAAAAAAAATTGAGTTTAAAAAATTTTCTTTCACACTACCGCTACGAACTTTCTCGACGTAGATATCGTGTTCAGTTAATTTCATAGGTATATATAAAATACATATATACAAATATAATATATTCACACTGAGAACTAGACTCACCATATATATATATATATATATATATATATATATATAGTACAAAATAAAAAAAAACACCCTCAGGGCGATGTAAAAATAGATTTTTGAAAATATTGCCCAAGGAGTGGGAGTAAAAAAATTCAATGTCAGCGAGTTTGTACCCTAAGTAAGTAAAATCATCAAATTCATTAAAGATTAAAAAATAAAACAATTTGAAATGTAAACTTTAAATATGTATTAAAATAAAAAAAAACTATAATATATATATATATATATATAATATATATATATACCAGTCATGTATTTATTAAAACTTGTTTTAAAAAACAATGAGGACTGTCTAATGCTGCATGTTCAAATTTTGAGTGTATTTATTTGGGTAATGTGACGTAAACAGTGACGTAATTTTTGTTACAGACAAAAACTGGAAGCGAATCTCCATTATTAATAGATAAAATTTTCTCATATGTATAATGGGAGTCCTCGTGTCGTAATGGCTAACGTGCTGGTAATCATGTTTTGCTATTACGTTAACTTTTGAACTAATACACTTTAAGATTTTATGAGATCCCCCTCCCCTATTCTCCAACTATGGGTTAAATAGTACCACTACTGTTCATATACAAGGGTGGTCTCGGCGATAGATAACTCACGAACGTTTATATACCATTAAACAAAGAAACAAACCAAATCTATTCATATATATATTTTTTTTTTTTCCTTTTCTCTTTCCTTCTACTTTTCTCGAATATTCACACAATTGCTGTCCTTTAATCTGTGAAATACATCACATATCTTGGACGTTTTGACTTTCGGCTTTGCATCTTGACTTTCGTCTTCATGTGTTCCAGTCACGTCTTGACTTTCAAAATAGACACCTGCCAAACTAGGGTTATGAGCCTTTTCTCTAAATATATTTCCTAACCCCTGTCACTTTAAAAAACATCCATCATTGTTCATACAATAAATTTTCCATTTTTTTTTGTATTGTCCCGACGAAGGTTTAACATAAAACGAAACGTTTAAACGTCAATTTTACTATCAAAAGTGAATTCATCTTTTCTGGAATACGTTCTTTCTCTATTTTCTATATAATCATGTTTATTCAACCGTTATAAACAAAAAATAAGTTACAAAAAACACACACAACCTATCAAATATCAGGGATTTACCATTTTTGCAGAGTCTAGTCTAAAATGTATTAGAAATGAATTACATGTATATTTTTTTAACCCATCCTCATAATGTAACTACTTTTCGACTTAGACAAGTCGTGCCTGCTAAAAAAAAATCGAACCGTGGTACTTATGGAATCCCTAGTTGTTTAAGGGGTATTTTTCATGAAACGTTAATGGGATAAAGTGATATTTTAAGCGCCCCCAAGTTTTCTCGACATGCAAATATGTTACCTCCTCCCAAATTTAAAATATTTTTTAGCAGTTTGAAAGCATTTTTATGGACTAATGACTTTTAGTGGTTTGAAGGTGATAAAAGTTAACCACCCCCAAGTTGTTTTTACGAACAATTAAATGCAAATATTCTTTTTTCTTTTTATTCAAAACAACTGTAAAAAAAAGTTAAGTAAATATGACACTTTGGAAACGAAAATATATTAAACAAAATCAAGTAGAAAAAAAAAAATGCTGCCTTGTACAACAGAGCTAAACATAAAATTTAACTACATTCTAGTTAGAAGTTAAAAAACTTACCGCAAAATAAGTTGCACTACACTACGATCTACAAAGACTTTCAATGAGAACTTAAAAAAAAAAAAAAAAAAAGTTCAAAATGAAAATTCGGAAAACATGTCTGATCTACCATGATTATTAAACTTTTTTTTTTCTAATACATCAGATAAGCTTTAAAAAATATTTCATGTCGAGTAAAAAGGTAGTTAATGTATTTTCTAGATATTTAAGAATTATGGAATTTTCTTCAAGTGAGCAAACGTTGATTCTCCCCACAAGTTTTAATTGAAAAAGGTTTCTTCCAAGCCCTAGTGGTATCATTGCTACTGCACTACTCGGAAGTAACATTTTTCTACGGAAACCATCACACAGGCACGCCAGTGTGTGCCGTTGAGCAAGGACGTACATTGGCCAACTTAGATTTTCAGCAGGCACCGCATAACGTTTTTTAGGGCAGGAAGCCAGGACACATTTATGATATGCACCGACGAAAATAATCGATTTAATTAACTTTAATTCCTTTTTAAAAGGAAAAGTAGACAACATATTGGCAGTCCCGGGAATTAGGGAAGAAAGAGAGTTTGCAAAAGGAATTAAACTTTAAAAAATAGATAAGTAAAGTCGTCAAGGGAGGTCTAGAGCCGGTATCGGTCATACAGTGAGTGTGTCTATCCTCTTTCCACTTACGCAATACCAAGGAGCGCGACACCTACCGTTTGCTCCTCACTTTACTACACAGATCCGTTCTACTCATACGCTGAGTTGGCGAGGACCGGTTAAAAATACGACCAGAGAGTAAAAAAAACAACATAAAACAAAACAAACATTAAAATCATTTCGTAAGATTTAAAAAAAAAAAGAAAACGTTTGACTGAATTTAAATTCAAATAGATAATGTTTCACTGAATAGCAGTAATGACTTATAAACTCTTTTACCGAAAAAAAATGTTAGCCTGAACAGGACAGATTTCACAACACAATGGTACCTAGCTACAAACTGCTTCCCCCTACCCCGACATCCAAGCAAAAATACAAAAAAAAAATCCTTTTTAGGCTGACTGGAGAGGCGGGTTTTCGAAAGGTCGAATCCATTGTTAGCCCATGGGTAGCTATGTCTTTACCAGTTCACCCCTATATTAAAATTAATTTTAACATAGTTAAATATCTAACACAATAACTCTCCGTCACTTACTCTCTCTCATTCTTACTCGTACATAGAGAGGGTGAGAGTAATGTTGAATGATAGTGAGGGACGGGTCAGTTGTTGACTTAATTGCTAATTACGACTAATTAAAACCAATTAAACTGATTTTTTTTTCAAACAATGAGTAGCCCTAAACCAAGGAATGTCTGAATATAAATATTGTGTCCCTAACATAAATAGAAAAAAGCCTTTAGGAAATGAACGTTGATAATCTCAGCTTTAGTATAATAATAGAAAGATAGATAATCAACCGTTTATCGCGAAAAAAAACACACGTGTAATCGACTGCCATTAATCAATATCTTGATTAATCCAGTGGATTTGAACCTGAAGATCCTTATGGTGAAACTCGAGTAGGTTATGTTTATAAATTTGCTCTACTAACGTATTGAGCACTTTATATTTGTTATATCGCTGCCTTATCGTGAAACTTGAATCAACTAACCACTGTGACCATTTTCACCGGTAAGTCACTTTTTTCCACAAATATCATATATATATATATATATATATATATATATATATATATAATGATATAATTATGTAGTTTATAAAAGAACGGGATTCGACATTGAGCCTGATAGTCGCCAAAAGCAGCCTTTAAGCTAGTGTTAATAATGAAGATACTGGATACGAATCAAGTATACATGTGTAAGAACCAATTAAGAACAGAACTATTAACGCCAAAGTGAATATCAAATTGGTTTCCGAGTGTGCGAGGGACTCGACTAAAATATTAATAGCTTCAAAATGCCTCCATATTGACAATATTAATCGCTTTAAAATATCACTTTCTCATGATTCAATTCTATTAAGAGTAGTGGTGGCGAGGGATATATTATGAAAAAGAAAAAAGAAAAAAAGAGGAAAAAGACCATTAAGCAATAGATAAGTTTGAACAATGCTTTTTAATCAAGTGACTATATTATTATTATTTACTCCTTTTGAGTTTTCACATCAGCATTAGCTGATAGTCTTTCACTGGAGTCTGAGTGACAGCAAGTCTCCTCAGGTCTCCAGGACTCTTCTGAGTATTCTGGCAGATTGCAGCAGTGCAGTGTTCTGAATGGTTTCAATCCTTCCTCTGATTTCCAAACTTTCAAAACCCTTTTCTAATCCTTTTGGGACTGTTCCAAGTGCACCAACTACAATTGGTATCACTTTCACTTTTATATTCCATAACTTTTTTCAGTTCTCTGACAAGGTCCAGATATTTGTCCATTTTTTCATTTTCCTTTAGCTTCACCCTGTGATCTGCTGGCACTGCAAAATCCACCAGTTGACAAATTCTTTCTTTTTTGTTTATCAACACTAGGTCTGGTCTTCTTGCTGGGATAAGGTGATCCGTTTTTATTTTAAAGTCCCAGAGAGTTTTATGCGTTTCGTTCTCAAGAACAATTCTGGTTTATGCATATACCATTTTGTTGTATGGTCAAAATTTAATTTTTTGCCTAATTCCCAGTGGATCACCTTCCCAACCCAGTCGTGTCTAGTTTTGTATTCTCGTTGTGCTAGTTTGCTACATTCGCAGAGTATATGGTTTACAGTCTCATCTCTATTACCGCAAAGTCTACATTTACTATTTTGTTAGGTCTTATCAATTTTCGCTTTTATATAGTTTGTCCTTATGGCATTATTTTGTGCAGCAATTATAAGTGATTCAGTTTCTCTTTTGAGGTTTCCTTTTCTTAACCATGTCCAAGTCTTTTCATGTGCAACCTCTTCTATTTGTCGTTTAAAGCGTCCATATAATTGTTTTTCTTCCCATTTTTATTTTTTAGTCTTTGTTGTTTTTCTGTTTGTCCATCTGTCGCTTCTACTATTGTTGGCCGCCATAAGTAATTTGTCTTTGCTCTTTCTTGTGTAATTTTCAAGTTGTTGGATTGTGGTTTCTACGCATTCCTCTATGTTGGCAAAACCTCTTCCCCTTCATTTCTTGACACATATAATCTATCTCTATCATCTCTAGGGTGGAGAGCCTTGTGCATAGTCATTAATCTTCTCGTCCATTTTAAGAATGGTCCTGAGTATCTTATAATGGGGACAGCCCAGGTATTGATTCCTTTAATCAGATTTCTGCTGTTACGTTTGGTTTCTAGAAGTTTTCTAGTTGTCCTGAGATATTCTTTTTTAACTTTTCCTTTCATTTCTGCTTGCATGATATTGTCCGCTTCTAAAATTCCTAAGTATTTGTAGCTTCCATTTTCATCAAGTGATTTTATAGTTTCCTGATTTGGCAGTTGTATTCCATCCATTAGTTTTCTTTCACCCCGTTTTATTACTAGCATAGCACATTTTTCAATTCCACATTCCATCCCTATATCCTGGCTATATATTCTTATAGTTTGTATTATTATTATTATTATTATTATTATTATTATTATTATTATTAAGCATTTTTTATTTTACCAACGTAAGTAGGAAAAATGCAGAACATTCGGACCATATTACCTTTAGGCACCCCTTTTTGATCTCGATTAAGAAAGGACATGTTTTTCATTTACATCGTCAATATCCGGTTGTTTGTTAGGGGTTAGGGTTAGGTGTTAGTTTTATGATTTTAAAAAAAATCTAAAAATCGTCTGTTAAAACAACCGGATATTGACAGTGTAAATGAAAAACATGTCCTTTCTTAATCGAGATCAAAAAGGGGTGTCTAAAGGTCATATGGTCCGAACATTCTGTCGTACAATGGTTAAAGTTAGGGTTAGGGTTAATTCATTCAAGCAGACCAAGTGTCATTCCTCAGCAGTCCTACTAAGGATCAGAGTTAGTATCTGTATTCTCTACCGGGGATCGATCTCACCGCTTGGCATTTCTGCTTAGGGTAAAAATTGGTTCATTTGATTTCTTTGTTTAACGGCAGATCGACCTTTGTGGGTTATTTAATGACAAGCCCTCCTTGTAGAAGAACAGTAGTGGTACTATTTAACTCAATCCTGGGAGGATCAAAGAACAAGTTAGCAGTAAATAATCTAATAACAGATAAAATATAACTATTTTTCTTCAATAGTTGGGGCACCCCCCAGAATAAAAATAGATTAAATCAATTTTTTTGGAATTTTTTTGTTTTTTTGCTATTGCAACCAATTAATAATAATCCGGGATTATCTTTCATCTCGAAATTCCATTGACGAATGACGAACTGAAAACAAATAACTTGACATGCCAATAAAAGCCGGTCCTATCAATTATTCATTTTTAGATTTGATGAAACACATGGGTAAGGGACCATTAACAATTTTTCAAAAATATACAGGAGTTCTGAACTTTTAATCCCCTCACAAAAATTAAAGAATTAACACATTTAGATAATGTACACCTTGTTTTCTTGGTTTTCAAAAATTATGTAGCAGTAAATAAACTAATCAATACATATATAAAGACAGTTGTATGTATGTATGTATGTATGTACAGTTTTTACATAATTAGATTCTTAAAATAAAGGTAGAAAGGAAAATGGCTGTTTAAATGTCAGACCACGGGTCGAAGGATTTGAATGAAGGCTTGTCCATGATCCTTCCTGGGAATCCGTGAGAATCGGAGAAACAATGCGTCTTTGATTAGATAATTTGTAAGTCGGCCGAAGAGACATTGGTGTGTATACGCTCAAATTTTATCATCTATTCTCTGATTTCGAATAAATATGATCTATTAAAAGGAAGTCTTGTTTTATCTAAAACTACTGACACAGGTTTGATGAGAAATCCGCAAGGAAGGGTTCTAATTGTGAGGACGGCAATGATCTGAAGAAGAATATGCTAAGCCAAGTATGTATGTATGTCCGGAGGAAACTACAAAAATAAAACAATTAACAGCAAATTAAATATATATGCACCTTCAGTATCACCAGATCTCGCCTTTTTGAGCAAAAATAATAAAGATTTGATTTATATTTTCGAAGATAATTAAAAAATGAAATTTAAATAACAGCGTGGAATTGTTTTTACGTTTAATATTCTAAATAGTAGACATTAACGTTTATTTTCAGTGGCTGGATCAATGCAAAGGCCTTTTATTACGTAGGGGTTTTGGATCATATGACCTTTAGGCACCCCTTTTGCTTTGCTGATTCATAAGTGCATTTTTTTCATTTACACCGTCTACATCCGGTTGTTTGTTAACAGACGATTTTTAGAGTTTTTTTTAAATTATAAAACTAACCCTTAACCCTAACCCCTAACAAACAACCGGATGTTGACGGTGTAAATGAAAAAAATGTACTCATGAATCAGCAAAGCAAAAGGGGTGCCTAAAGGTCATATGGTCCGGGATTTTAATGGGACATCCTGCGAGAATCCAACTCCTAATTCAGTAATAATATATCTGCAGGACTAACTTAAAAAAAAAAACTCTACCCAGGCGACGCCGGGTAGCCGCTTCTAGTAACAGATAAGACGCAAAATATTTTCTTCAATAGTTGAACATTCTGGCATTATTCATTAAAATAGATTAGATCATTTGAATAGGTCGTATAATTTTTAATGCTATATCAATCCCTAGTATCTACATGATTGTCCCAGCACTATTGCCATTGTGGCAAACCCTAACCCTTTTTATCATATGGGTGCTAGAAGGTAGTGGCTGAGGGTCTTCACATCCTGGATATGACGTTAAAATCTATCTGATGTTGAGGTTCCAGTTCTTGAGGTTTGGGGAATGTGGAGCACCCCTTTATCACCATTTCTCCCAGGTCCACTCTGACCCGAAGTGGTAGTACCTGTTAGGGTCCCATCTATGGGTTAAATAATGGGAAAAATGTATTTATAAAAAAATTTGAGTATCCATTAAGAACGAATTTATTTCAAACCTTGGACCATATGACCTTTAGGCATCCCTTTTTGATCTCGATTAAGAAAGGACATGTTTTTCATTTACACCGTCAATATCTGATTGTTTTAACAGACGATTTTTAGATTTTTAAAAATTATAAAACTAATCCCTAACCATAACCCATAACCCCTTAACAAACAACCGGATATTGACGGTGTAAATGAAAGACATGTTCTTTCTTAATCGAGATCAAAAAGGGGTCCCAAATCTTTGTCGGCATTAAATGACCCACCGAGGTTGATATGCCATAAAACAAAACAAACCAAAGCAATTCTTCTTGCAAACAATTCATAATAATCCGGGATTATCTTTCATCTCGAAATTCCATTGTCGAATGACAAGTAACTTGACACGCGCACTTAAAGCGGGTCTCATCAATTGTTGATTTGTTGTGTCAACAGGTTGGAGACAAGAAACGAGTCAGGACAATGAATGACCAGAATGGGGAATTGGGGGTGGGGGTGGGGTGCAATGTGTGTATGTGGATGGGGAGTCCTTTTTTTGGTGGGGGATACAGAATTGCAATAGGGGGTGAGGGAAGGAATATTATTTTTGCACGGTTATCGCAATCTCTTTCTTTCAACCACCCCCACTAACGTCCACTGATGAGGTCGAATTGAATGGAGTGGTTGAATGGAAAAGCTAAAAAAAAAAAAATAAAGAATAAAAAATAAAAATAACCACCCAAAAAAATTTCAGAAAGAAAGAATACAGATATAAAGAGATGAGATAGATATCAATGTACTAAGATAGATAGATAGATAGATAGATAGATAGATATGAATATTCGGGGATAAATAGCAAGATATATGCAGAATTAGATAGATAGATAGATAGATAGATAGATATATGCAGAATGTGATAGATAGATAGATAGAACCGGTGTTTTCAACGTTAATTGACCGCAATTTAAAAAGATAACTACGCAATACTATTTCATGAAACCGGAATCGGTGTCGTATTTCGTCTTTTTTTAACACTTGTAATATTTTTACAGGCTTTTATTTTAACAAAATACAATAAAGAAAGAAATACAAGAACGAAAAAAAACAAACTATCTAAGCAAAGTACTGGCAATTTTAAATGTAAAAGTAGTAAGTAAAGCCGTCGGGGTGGCCTAAAGTCGGTAACAGCCAGTCAGCGAGGGAGTCTATCCCCTTTTCAATAGCGCTAGACAAAGGAGATTGTTTTAGCATCTGAGGTGGAGCGCCACACCTACCATCAGCTCCTTACTTTACCGCACAGATCCCTGTGCTACTCATACGCTGAGTTGGCGGGGACCGTTATCGAACTAGGAACCTTGTGGTTTCTAGCCGAACGCCCTACCGACTGAGCTAAATTGCCGCTAACTGTGCTGCGGTCATGGAGAATATAATACTATTTTTTTTTTTAAGTGTTTCCCGTCTTATGTGTTATTAGCTTATTTACTGCTAAACAAAACAACTCAAAGCGAATCTCCTCTAAGTGTGATAATTCCATTATTTTTGCCAGAGGTAAGTAAAAAGTATAGTAAAGTTGTCGGAGTGGCCTAAAGTCGGTATCAGCCAGAAAGCGAGGGAGTCTATCCCTTTTCACTAGCGCTAGACCTAGGAGATTGTTTTTGCATCTGAGGTGGAGCGCCACACCTACCATCAGCTCCTCACTTTAACCGCACAGATCCCTGTGCTACTCATACGCTGAGTTGGCGAGGACTGGTATTGAACCAGGAACCTTGTGGTTCCTAGGCGGACGCTCTACCGACTAAGACTCCCAGTTGGCGAGGGCTGGTATCGAACCAGTTGGCGATGGCTGGTATCGAACCAGGAACCCCAAAATAAAAACACCCCCCCCAAAAAAAAAAAATAAAAATAAAACGAACAAAACAAAAAACAAGCAAAAAATTTAAGGTATTTTTTATACACCTCAATATTTGTAAACCAGCCATGGCTTTCTATTTATCTAAGCACTACCACTTCTCCCAAAATAAAATATTGACACGGGCTTGACAAAAATACAAAAACAAACAAACCTGTTGATAAACATAGATATATTTGCACACACGTAATCTTATTATAATGGAGATTGTGGGTTTGTCTGTCTGTAACCGAAACTATATTACTATACAAGTCACAATTCCCTTTGTTATTTACATCACATTTACCATGATTTTATTTTTATTTATACCTCAATTATTAATAAAATTGTCTTGCATTACTTATACTGTTGACCATATCTACATGGTATTTACCGCGTACCCCACTTGTACGGGTCAGGCACAAAGTCCCTATTAACGTGGGACCACCCACAAACCGAAGCTCATGGGGTGGCGGGTGAAAAATTGCGTCGATCCCGTCGGCATTCCCCTCAAGGGGGGCGCCTCAGGCACTGGGCAATAAACCCAGTCCTGCCCCTTTAAATCAAGGGGGCAGGTGTTGCCTGGGGGGATGGCCCCCTGGGATCGACGCTATTAACTCGTAAAGATCCAGGGCCGAAGCCACTGGACCCCGGTGTTGACCAGGTCTACATGGTATTTACCGCGTACCCCACTTGTACGGGTCAGGCACAAAGTCCCTATTAACGTGGGACCACCCACAAACCGAAGCTCATGGAGTGGCAGGTGAAAAATTGCGTCGATCCGTCGGCATTCCCCCTCAAGGGGGGCGCCTCAGGCACTGGGCAATAAACCCAGCCCTGCCCCTTTAAATCGAGGGGGCAGGTGTTGCCTGGGGGGATGGCCCCCTGGGATCGACGCTATTAACTAGTAAAGATCCAGGGCCGAAGCCACTGGACCCCCGGCGTTGGCCAGGTCTACATACTAATAACATGCAATTGTATTTATATATACAACAAAATAGCGGTTTACAGTATGAATGGGAAGGCTAATTTGCATATTAATCTTAAAAATTTTATTTTAATAAATATATGCTTAGTATTATTGATTTCTAATTGTTCGGTTTTATCTTAATGCATATGAGCAAAAATCTCTTCAATAAATCTTAAAAGAAATCCCTTAACAAGAAGAAATAACTAATATTATTCTTTACTTCCTATTTTAACTAAACAGTTAAATTAGGAAAACTTACCAATAAAAGACGGGAGTAACGGAAAATGATGGAAGAGTTAGTTTCAAAGTTGTTCTATTTTCCAATCATACCCCCTCTGTTCCAAATCTTTTTATCTACATTCTTATTCAGTTTTATTATATTAAAACTTAAATACTTGCACCCGGAGGGTGCATATATTTGCTAGTACAATTATAATATATGAAAAAAAAAAAAGAAAAGAATTAAGAATCAGATTGACACGTTTCACTATAAGGATAGTGTCATTAGAATTAATTCATTATTCTTCAATATATATATATATAATATATATATATATATATATATATATATATATATATATATATATAAGCTCCCTGAAATAGACTATATGCTAAATCTCTAAGTCTTTTGTAATTTCTTTACTTATATATTTGCTCTGTGACTCTAACATTAAGAGCACACATTGAGCTCTCAATGTGCGACAGGTTTTTTAAAATAAAACTCTTGTGTCGTAAGGAAGATTTCTTCTCAGGACTTTTGGATTATATATATAATATATATATATATATATATGTGTGTGTGTGTGTGTGTGTGTGTGTGTGTGTGTGTGTTGTTGATTTTGAGTCTCCGTATGCTTCTAGTGAGTATATATATATTTGAGATATATTTTTGTATCTGTATCCGTTTTTTGGAAGTACATATACCAGGTTTGGACATTGGTGTGAAGCAATGTAGATAAAAAGATTAGTAACAGAGGGGGTATGATTGAAAGATAGAACAACTTTGAAAATAACTCTTCCATCATTTTCCATTACTCCCGTCTTTCATTGGTAAATTTTCCTAATTCAGCTATTTAGTCAAAATAGGAACTAAAGAACAAAATTACAGTTATTTCTTCTTGTTAATGGATATCTTTTAAGATTTATCCCCGAGATGTTTGCTCATATTCAATAAGATAAAACCAAACAATTAGAAATCAATAATACTAAGCATATATTTATTAAAATCAATTTTTTAAGATCAATATGCAAATTAGCCTTACCATTCACACTGTAAACCGCTATTTTGTTGTATATATAAATACAATTGCATATTATTAGTATGTAGATATGGTCAACAGTGGCTTCGGCCTCTGGACCATTGATATAATTAATGGCGTCGATCCCAGGGGGCCATCCCCCCAGGCAACACCTGCCCCCTCGATTTAAAGGGGCAGGGCTGGGTTTATTGCCCAGTGCCTGAGGCGCCCCCCTTGAGGGGGAATGCCGATGGGATCGACGCAATTTTTCACCCGCCACCCCATGAGCTTCGGTTTGTGGGTGGTCCCACGTTAATAGGGACTTTGTGCTGACCCGTACAAGTGGGGTACGCGGTAAATACTATGTAGATATGGTCAACAGTGGCTTCGGCCTCTGGACCATTGCTATAATTAACGGCGTCGATCCCAGGGGGCCATCCCCCCAGGCAACACCTGCCCCCTTGATTTAAAGGGGCAGGGCTGGGTTTATTGCCCAGTGCCTGAGGCGCCCCCCTTGAGGGGGAATGCCGACGGAATCGACGCAATTTTTCACCGCCACCCCATGAGTCTCGGCTTGTGGGTGGTCCCACATAAATAGGGCCTTTGTGCCTGACCCGTACAAGTGGGGTACGTGGAAAATATCATGTAGATATGGTCGACAGTCTTAATGATGTAAAACAATTTTATTAACAATTGAGGTTTAAATAAAAATGAAATCATGGAGAATATGATGTAAATAACGAAAGGTATTGTGACTTGTATAGTAATATAGTTTCGGTTACAGACAGACAAACCCACAATCTCCATTATAATAAGATATGTTAATCTAGGAATAAATATCAGAAAACTCGGTAGTTTTTTTTTTTTTTTTTTTTTTTGTTTCTTTTATTTAGACGTAGTGGTAAATTTTCAGGATAGTGACATCCCTTCTTCAAGACCGTGAATTGTAGTAATCGTTGGGCTGCTTGCTGTTCCGTTTGAATGATATAACCAATCAGTATCAAGCACCTCCTTATCATTCAAACGGAGCAGCAAGCAGCCAGAAGATTACTACAATTCACGGTCTTGAAAAGGGGATGACACGATTTATGTTATTCCTTACTTAAATTTTAACCGTTAGTTGTGTTTTTAACCGTTTTTCATTGGACGTTATTTTCCTACAGAGGGCCACAAGAGAAATGATTTTTAAGAGAGATAAATATTTTCCGAGAATTTATTAACATAAAAAACACGGATTATTACACTTTTGGTCATCCGTCGCCTGTAATATTGAAATAGAAAGTACGTTTTTTGTTTGTACATATTTATTAATACTGACTAGTCTTATCATTCATCTGTTTTATTTTATCTAATCTTTTTTCTTTAAACACAATAAACAGTTGAAATTTAAGTTAAAAATCACATAAATCGTGTCCTTTGTAATAATTAAATTCATTAAAATATATGCCCAAGCCAAATTTTTCCGTTTTAATTTTGACGACAATTTGCAATTATAACCCCAATTTGTCGAAAAATCCATGTTTTTTCAATACAATTTTGACCCCGTTTAAAAAAAAGTTTTACCAAAAATCAGAGAATTATCCGATTTTAATGAAACTTTCAGTGTTGATTTATCAATGAATGAATTTTATAATGCATCAGTTATTTTATTTCAAAACTTTCTGATTTTTTTCAGGTCACTTAACTTTGCCCCCCCCCCCCCTGTTTTGGGGGCGCAAAATATCAGTGTGGTATTTATGTGATTGATACATTTTTTCTGCATAAATAAAAAGACAAAAGATCAAAGGTGTGAATAGAATAATTTTTTAAAGAATCTGCTCAGGTAGTAAATAAGTACCGAAAATTTGGAAATAAAATCATAATTCTCTGATTTTTGGTAATTTTCTTTTCAATCGCGAATGTTACATTAATTTTGTAAACATGCCATCTTTAAAAAGCGTTTCAGGCTATACGCAATCGAAATTGACCGAAAAAATCGTTTTGAATGTATTAAAGATAAATAACATGTGTAATATTATTATTATTATTATTTTTTAAATTTTTTTTTACTGATGCTCATTATGTTACTACTTTTCGAATTAGACAAAAATTTGACCTTAAATAATCGATTTAATTAATTCTAATTCGTTTTTAGAATGAATATCAGCCGAATTTTTCGGTATACCTAGTATACTTAAATCATTTAAAACTTAATTAGGTCATTTTTGCCGCCTGAGTAATGTTGAACTTTGCTATGTAAACAACTTACGGTTCCCGCTAGATCACCGAAGTTAAGCAGCGATGAGCGTCTTTAGTACTTAGAAGGGTGATCATTTAGGCAACAGCAGGTACTGTAAATAACCGAATATCAAAATGACTTGATTAGGCATTAAATGACCCCAAAAGGGTTGATATGCCGTTAAAAAAAACAACAACCAGCTAACTATGTAAACAGAGATACAAAAGAAAGTAAGAAATTCTGTTACCTGGTTTGGTCGAAGGGGTGCTACTAATTTATCGTGTCATGGGCCATAATAGCCAAGCAGATTAAATCGAACTTAACGGACTTAAATTCCACCGTTGTATGTCACCCCGCAAAGAAAAAAAATACCAAAATACCATATATATATATATATATATATATATATATATATATATTATATTATATATATGGTATTTTTGTTATTTTTAAATACATATATATATATATATATATATATATATATATATATATATATATGGTATTTTTGGTATTTTTTTCTTTTGGCGGGGTGATATATATATATATATATATGAAAGTAACAAATTCTTTTATTTTTAACTCAGATTTTGTTTTATATATATATATATATATATATATATATATATATATATATATATATATAATATATATGCTTAATTGAAGACATACCTAATTTGGAAATTAATTAGTTGATAATTAATGAATTAGGCGAATATATCTGTTCAAATGTAAGGCGTAAACAAATCGAGAAAAAGTCGATCTCTGTAATGCCGAAATGTACATACAGAGATCGACTTTTTCTCGATTTGTTTACGCCTTACATTTGAACAGTTATATTCGCCTAATTCATTAATTATCAACTAATTAATTTCAAAATTAGATATGACTTCAATTAAGCATATATATATATATATATATATATATATATATATATATATATATATATATATATTATATATATAACAAAATCTGTTTAAAAATAAAAGAATAATGAAAATTCTGATTACATGTGTTGAATCTATGACTGGTAACTTTAAAAACCAGAACGTCTTTTCGGCGGGACTTATTACGCTGATTGTATCCCCTGTAGAAAGATAAGACCCACCCACCCCGCACACACACAAAAGGTGTGTCCTGGGTATGACACTAAACTGTATCTGGTGGTGAGGCTACAGTTCTGGAAATATGGGTAGTGTGGAGTACCCGTTCATTGACATCATTTCTAGATCCACCCAGACATGCAATGGTAAATTATTAGTGAAAAATAGATCACTAATTAGGACTGAGCCTATTCTAGTAGTGAGCATCCCAAGCGGATTTAACAGGTTTGAATTAAGAGGTTTTCTTCTCCTTGACTGGTTGCCTAAACCAAGGTTAAAGTGTCCAGTCTACCCTAGCTGGAGGGAGAGTAGTTGGATTCATACTTTTCCCAACAGTATTAGCGCTATGTGAACTGTAGCTTCCTCCGGGATTTGAACTCGGGTCGACGAATCCACTTCCTATGACTCTAACCACTAGACCACGCGCCTGCACAGTAATACCTGTTAGGGTACCATCTATAGGTCAAATAGATATGTTTGCAAATTATTTGTATTAGATAGGAACAACCTAATATCATATAATCATGTGCAAAAAATTGAACAAACTAAGCAACAAAATATAAATATAAACGTACAATGAATGCAATTCCCTAACCTTTAGGCATAAAATAACCCCACACGTGTGCAAAAAATTGAAGAAACTACGCAACAAAATGTAAATATAAATATACAATGAAGGCAATTCCCTAACCTTTAGGCATAAAATAACCCCACACGTGTGCCAAAAAAACAAACTGAAACTACGCAACAAATATAAATATAAACATACAATGAATGCAATTCCCTAACCTTTAGGCATAAAATAACCCCACACGTGTGCAAAAAATTGAACAAACTACGCAACAAAATGTAAATATAAACGTACAATGAATGCAATTCCCTAACCTTTAGGCATAAAATCCCCACACGTGTGCAAAAAATTGAACAAACTACGCAACAAAATGTAAATATAAACGTACAATGAATGCAATTCCCTAACCTTTAGGCATAAAATAACCCCACACGTGTGCAAAAAATTGAACAAACTACGCAACATAATGTAAATATAAGTACAATGAATGCAATTCCCTAACCTTTAGGCATAAAATAACCCACACGTGTGCAAAAAAAAAACTGAAACTACGCAACAAAAATGTAAATATAAACATACAATGAATGCAATTCCCTAACCTTTAGGCATAAAATAACCCCACACGTGTGCAAAAAATTGAACAAACTACGCAACAAAATGTAAATATAAACATACAATGAATGCAATTCCCTAACCTTTAGGCATAAAATAACCCCACACGTGTGCAACAAAATGTAAATATAAACGTACAATGAATGCAATTCCCTAACCTTTAGGCATAAAATAACCCCTCACGTGTGCAAAAAAAAACTGAAACTAAACAACAAAATGTAAATATAAACATACAATGAATGCAATTCCCTAACCTTTAGGCATAAAATAACCCCACACGTGTGCCAAAAAAAAACTGAAACTACGCAACAAAATATAAATATAAACGTACAATGAATGCAATTCCCTAACCTTTAGGCATAAAATAACCCCACACGTGTGCCAAAAAAAAAACTGAAACTACGCAACAAAATATAAATATAAACGTACAATGAATGCAATTCCCTAACCTTTAAGCATAAAATAACCCCATACGTGTGCAAAAAACTGAAGAAACTACGCAACAAAATATAAATATAAACGTACAATGAATGCAATTCCCTAACCTTTAGGCATAAAATAACCCCACATGTGTGCAAAAAAAAAAAAAAACTGAAGCTACGCAACAAAATATAAATATAAACGTACAATGAATGCAATTCCCTAACCTTTAGGCATAAAATAACCCCACGTGTGCCAAAAAAAAAAACTGAAACTACGCAACAAAATATAAATATAAACGTACAACGAATGCAATTCCCTAACCTTTAAGCATAAAATAACCCCATACGTGTGCAAAAAAACTGAAGAAACTACGCAACAAAATATAAATATAAACGTATAATGAATGCAATTCCCTAACCTTTAGGCATAAAATAACCCCACACGTGTGCCAAAAAAAACTGAAACTACGCAACAAAATGTAAATATAAACATACAATGAATGCCATTCCCTAACCTATAGGCATAAAATAACCCCAGACCTGTTAAAAAATCTGAAGAAACTACGCAAAAAAATATAAGCGTACACTATATGCGATTTCCTAACCTCTCAGTATAAAATAACCCCAAACGGTTTGACATGTCGTTAAAATCAGTCAATCAATCAATCAATCATCTGAAAAGCAGTATCTAGTAAATCAATTATTTATTCGATAAAAGGGGATCGACTTATACACGAGTATATGCGATAGCTCATACGACTTAGCTCAGTTGGTTGAGTGTTCGGTTGCGAACCTCAAGGTTCCTGGTTCGATACCGGCCTCGCCAACTCAGCGTATGAGTAGCACAGGGATCTGTGCAGTAAAGTGAGGAACTGATGGTGGGTGTTGCCCTCCATCTCAGACGTTAAGAAACAATTTCCTTGTTTTAGCGCTAGTGAAAAGGGATAGACTCCCTCGCTTTCTGCGTGATACCGACTTTAGGCAACCCCAACGACTTTACTTACTTATACGATAGTTTATAATTGGCGTGTGTGTAAATTTAGATTTTTTTTTTTTTAATTATCTCTAATAATAAATGTGAATGTCACTTGTCAGTGTATCAGTTTTGGGTTAGCTCAGTCGGTAGAGCGTTCGGCTATGAAACCACAAGGTTCCTTGTTCGATACCTGCCCTCGCCAACTCAGCGTATGAGTGAGCACAGGGATCTGTGCGGTAAAGTAAGGAGCTGATCGTAGGTGTGGCGCTCCACCTCAGACGCCAAAATAATCTCCTTGGTCTAGCGCTAGTGAAAAGGGGATAGACTCCCTCGCTGCATGGCTGATACCGACATTAGGCCGCCCCGACGACTTTACTTATTTGTTACTTATACATCTAGAGGCCGTAGCCCAACATACAATACCTTTTTGGAATCAGGTCGACTCCACGAGCAAATTAAAAACATTCCGGGCCAAATCCAGACCCACAATCCTGACATTTTGAATTCCCAAGTTTTAATTAGTGTGATTATTTTCGGCGATTTTTTACGGGATTTTTGCGATTTTTTTTTTTTTTTTGTACAATAACAATTCTTATAACTTGTATATTAATCTGGGAATAACTAGCTTCACCGTCGCAGCTTTTAAGCTAGTTGAAAATTAGTTATTTACCAAGCTTAGCTTAGATGTGACACAAAGGCCAGGAGTATGGGCGAGCCAATGAGAATCGAACTCACTAACAATGGTCTGCGAAGCGAGCTTGCTAACCATTACACCACGTGAGGTGCCCAGCTAGTCGACAATTAAACGAAAAATGAAAATATGAAAAAAATAGACAAACAGATAAAAATTCCCGCTTCTCACCTTTTGATCTCGTCTAGGCTGTTATTCTCGCTGTCACGTGTTTCCGTCTGCAGATCGACATATTGCTGCAGCGAGGCCAGTAGCGACGTTTCGATTTTGCACAGGACTTTCAGTTTCAAGATCGACGAGAATATCTCGCCCCCCGCAGGGGTGGTCGGCGAGCAGCATAACAAGGTAAAAATAACGAGAATATAGCGTGTCCAATACATACATACACAGCTTTTTTTTTTCTTTTCTTTTCTTTTTCACGGAACTCTTCAGGAACTCTTCAGGAACCTCTTCAGGAACCCTCAATTTACAGGGAAGAAGCCTTTTGCTCTCCGATGAAGTTAAAAGGCGGAAAAATTCACTGAGAATGGCGGCACAGACAATAAATGGTCAGTGAGGATCTTTTATTTTATTTTTATTTTCAATGGCGGCGTTCAAATAAAAAATGTTGGAAAAAGCAACGTAGGCTGTTTGTGGCAATTAGCTGTCTATTGTCGTAGTAGGTAGTTCTGACCTGCGTTAATAAGTAAGTTGGCTGGTTGCTTCCACGTCTGATCGTCCTGGCTTGCAGATCACTAATGCCGTCTTCAATTTGAACTGACCGGTAAGAGGAATACCAGCATCCTGGCAAGGAGGTGCAGTGGGAGAAGATGCGAAGAGTAGACCAAACGTTGTACAGAGAGGGTGAATGTGGATGAGAAGGGAGATTGGTGATGGGACGGGGGAGACGAATGTCAAGAAGAGGAGGGAGGGGCTCGCTAGTAAGTCGGTGATTTTAGGGAAGTAAGGGGAGGGGAAGGTTTGGGAGGTTGTGATGTTTACATTCGGACCATTGAAGATGTTGCTGCGGCGATATGTGAGATGAAGAAGACGAAGAAAGAAAAAGTAGCATTTAGAGGGAGTGAAAAAATATTGTAAAGTGTGTGTGTGGGGGGAGGGATCAGAAATTTCGAAGGGAAGTGTGAAAATAATGTAAAGAGACAAAACAAAGTAAAAAGTTGAAAGGGAAAAGGAAATAAAAGGGTGGTGGTGGTAGGAGGAAGGAATGTCGAATTGAAGAAAAAGAGAGAAAGAAGTATTGTAACGAGAGTGGAGTAGAAGAAAGAAAGAAAAAAAAGAAAGAAAGAAAGAAAGAAAGAAAGAAGAAGAAGATTATTTAAAAAAAAAACAAAAGAAAGAGAAAAAGGAAAACTATAAGAAAGAAAAAAAGAAGGGAGAAAAAGAAATGGAAGGAAATAATAATAATAATAATAATAATAATAATAATAATAATAATAATAATAATAATAATAATGATGATAATGATGATGATGATGATGATGATGATGATGATGATATCCCGGGGCGTCTGGAAAAGAGTCTGGATGAATTGGAAATCAGAGGAAGAATCGAGACCATCCAGACTACAGCGTTGTTGAAATCGGTTAGAATACCCAGAAGAGCACTGGGGACCTGAGAAGACTTGCTGTCACTCAGCCTCCAGTGAACCACCGGCTACAGCAGGTGTGAAAAACATGAATGGTGTGAAATAATAATAATAATAATAATAATAATAGAAGAAGAAGAAGAAGAGGGGGAGGAAGAAGAAGAAGAAAAAGAAGAAGAAGAAGAAGAAGAAGAAGAAGAAGAAGAAGAAGAAGAAGAAGAAATTAATGAATGTATTTATGTGAAAGCTAGTACAATTGGACCTAAAAAAATTCGAAAGTGATCACAAACATCCTCCTTCGCATATATTGATTCGGAGACAAAAATATTTTTACACTCTTAATTAAAAGAAAAGAAGAAGAGAGAGAAAAAAAACAAACAAACAAAAAAAAAAAACGAAGACAAAAAAAACACCACCACCAACAACAACAACAATAATAAAAAAAAACAAAACAAAAAAAAAACAGAGCAAAAAATAAAGAAAAAAAACAAACAAACCAAAAACAACAAACAAAAACAAAAAATAAACCCCAATCGATCGATGTCCTGCAATGTGAGTGACAAGCTGAGGTGGCTGGTTGGTGGTCCAGGGTATTTGGTGTAGAAGATAGCCAGCCAGCCAGCCAGCCAGCCATCTCTCTCTCTCTCTCTCTCTCTCTCTCTCTTCTCTCTCTCTCTCTCTCTTTTCCACCCCCAAAACTATATTCTCTGAATTTAGGGGGGGGGGTCAACTAGAATGGCGGCAAGAAGGATGTTCTGGATAGGTTAACAAAACACATAAACTGTTGAAACACGGACGACTCCTCACTCATTGTCACGATGGGAGTTAATTTATTTAGCAAAAGTTGACGTGTTCAATGTAGGTGGTAAATATTTATACGAGTATTTACCAGGGTGATTGTGGGGAAGGGATGATCTATTAAATCCAGGAGAAACCGCGAAAAGAGGTGCCCTATAATAATCCAGAGATTTACCGGTAACGACAACGATAATCTCTCTTAGAATAGATCAGCTTGGCTTCAGGGTTCCGTCCCCGGGTCAGCACTTATGCTTTCGTTTAAAACGGGTGAGTTCAGATATATTGTCTGATACTCGAGGCGTCCTCCAAAGGTGGGAGTTACGCCAACAGGGTCAGACTATTTTTGGCACCGTCCTCGAATTTAGATTGATACTTGGGAGGGCCTCAGCTTTAGAAAACTGACCCTGCGTCACATCGTGCCAGTAGCGGAGAGGTAAGATTGATATAATAGTACGGGTGGGACCTTTGATACTACGCAGATTGATTGATTGGTCTCAACAGTATGTCATGGTGTCACCCAACAGGGATCATCAAAGCCCCCAAAAAACATTAAAGATTCCTAATATATATATATATATATATATATATATATATAGTGTGTGTGAGTGTGGGGGGTTGTCACTGTTTCAGCTTTTACAGGAACGGTGTGCCAAACGCAGTATTATTGGTAGAGTGCTCAATATATAATAGAACTGTTATATAATATGATAAAATAAATATATAAAGGTTTTACATATCTATTTATTTGGTGACAAAAGAACATTCACTTTGTCACCAAATAAATAGATATGTAAAACCTTTATATATTTATTTTGTTATATATATATATATATATATATATATATATATATATAATATATATACGGTGATGCTGATAGCATATTGATTTGGAGCGTCCTGAGACGGGCATATTTGCGTTGAATGAGCCCCCGGGAAAATTCATGGGTCCCAGCTAAAGCCGTCTAACTACTACCTTGTAACCTATCCTGTGTAATTCGTTTCTAAGAAACTATTGAAATGTATTTACAGTTAGCTTGAAATGGTGAGGGAAGAAAAAAGAAAAACACTGGGACGCATGGATACGATTTTACTGCGTCCTTTTAGATTTTTGTGTGTCAGGTACGCAGGACGCGTACCTATCAGCATCTCTCACCCCCCTCTCTCTCTCTCTCTCTCGCTGTCCTCTCTCTCTCTCTCTCCCCCTCTCTCTCTTTCCCCCCCCTCTCTCTCTCTCTCTCTCTCTATATATATATATATATATATGAAGAGAATGGAAGTGAATCCGACGGTATGTAGTATAATGAGAAATTTGAAAAAAACACAGGTTTAAATAAAATGAGTAGTAAGTTTATTAGCCGACGCTGCAGTGTTTCGATCTGTTAAGTAGATCTTCTTCAGGGCATTTGTTGATATAAGGAAAAGTCTGTGATAACATTTTTTTACTTTTCCTTATATCAACAAATGCCCTGAAGAAGATCTACTTAACAGATCGAAACACTGCAGCGTCGGCTAATAAACTTACCACTCATTTTATTTAAACCTGTGTTTTTTCAAATTTCTCACCACACACACACACACACACACACACACACACACACATATATATATATATATATATATATATATATATATATATATTATATATATATATATACTAATCCCTCCGCACGAGTAGGATGCGACAAAAATATCAAATCCCTTTAAATGCATACGTAGCTTCAAGATGGAAAGTCATTTCAATAAATTATTCTTTAAGAAAGGTGTCTAAATTTGCAACAAACCTTTACATTCCACTTCAACATCGTTCGTTCATTTAAATCAGGGATCACCAAACGTTTTTCACGGTGGGCCGGATAATTGAAAAAATAACGAGCGTGGTCCACATTAATATTGTGTCCAATACTTGGTAGCCAGATCTAAAGCTCTGAGAAAAAGATGTAAAACAAAATGTATCTTTCCATGTTATATTCATGGGTGAGTGACGTAAGATGCACAAAAACAAATTTAACCATACATATTTATTTTCAAAACATTATCAAAGAACGCAACATTAGCAAAAAGGTTTAGTGAGATTTGTGAAACTAAAGTCTGCCTTTCAAAATATCGTCAATGTTTGGTTTGTAATTTCTACATACAATAAAGAGAATTGCTTTCAAATGTTTATCAGTCAATTTTGTTCGATGGGTTGATTCTGTAGTCAAGTCCATGAGGATTTAGTAAGCTTAACATGATATTTAAATTTAAATGGTATCAGAATGTCTCGCTTTCCGTACATTTTAACAAACAAATTCAAGTACCGTCGATGGATCTGATAAAATGCCTTTGCGGGTCGGATTCGGCATGCGGGCTGTAGTTTGGTGAACCCTGTGCTAGGTTATTCCGCTGCTTGTGTGTATCGCCATCTAACCGTCATCAGTAGAAAGTCTTTTAGCAGACAAGGGAGATAATCCCACACCCTCAAATAAGTACGACTCATAGATATTTGAGCAAGCACGGATTTGGTTGTTTGTTTTTTTTGTTTGTCTTTTTTTTTGGGGGGGGGGGGCTACAATTTCAGATCGGTGGCGTAGTGGCTAACGCGCTGGTTTGTGACATTGTAGTAAGCGATTTCGAACTCCAATTGCGCTATTACGTTTACTTTTGGAAATTATATGAACACCCTCATGTCCCAGCTATGGGTTAAATAGTAACACACCTGTTCTTCTATAATGATGGGTTTGGCATTAGATAACCCATGAAGGTTGGTCTGTCATTAGATAAAGAAACCAAACAAACCAATTTATGATTGCAGGTTGTCGTTCAGAATTTTGAGCAGCAAGTTGGAGTTTCGAAATCGGCAAATCGCAATGTGAGCTCACATTTTCGACCTCCTGGAATCAATTGTGAATTAAATTTTGGTTTGGAATTGCTACATACAATAAAGAGAATTGCTTTCAAATGTCTATCAGTCAATTTCGTTCGATGGGTTCATTTTACATATTTCAATTTTGAAAAGGGTTACTCGCATACATAAGTTGTTCTGTATGTTTTAACAAACAAATTGAAGTACCGTCGGTGGGCCTGATAAAATACCTTCGTGGGCAGGATCCGACCCGCGGGCCGTATTTTGGTGACCTCTAATTTAAAGGAACCGTATGTTTTGAACGGGTCGTATATAAACGACACATCACTAGTGTTCATCCGATCCAATCAAGTAGTCTACAAGGTTAGTTGGTTGGTTAGATTTTACGGCATGGCAACCCTTGCTGGATTATTTTATGCCGAAGACGTTTTGTTTTATTCATTCTTATTAGGTATTCAAATTTTCTTAAACACATTTTTTGATCCCCGACAAGTTCAAGATTCCATATACTGACTTGAAATCTAAAATTAATAAATTCCTTCATACAAAAATGGCAACAACGCTGGAATAACAACATCCACAATAAACTCTTCCTAATCAAACCCACTTTGGGAGGCTGGAGACCAGCTTTAAGAAAGTCTAGAAAGGAACAAGTCATTATGTCCCGATTACGCATTGGTCACACTAGACTAATGCACTCCTATATACTCAAACAAGAACAAAAACTACAGTGTGAAACATGTCAAACACCTTTGACTGTTAAAAAATTATTCATGGAATGCAGGTTTTTTTCTCACATCAGAAACTGTTATTTTGATGCAAACAATATGAAAGATCTATTTGAAAATGTCAACATGGAGGACGTTCTGTCCTTTTTTAGGGAAATAAAATTATACCATAGAATATAGACATGAACCTAATCAATACCATACAACATTATCCCCAATGGTGCTAACACATTGTTAAAACCAATTACTAAAAAAGTATAAATATAAATACACAACATATATTACTTCTTAACCGTTAGGCATGACATAACCCCAGACGGGTTGATATGCCGTTAAAATCAATCAACCAACCATTAAACACATTTTAAAATCTATTTAAACCGTAGATGGAACTCTAACATGTACAATCACCCGGATCAGAGTGTACCTGGGAGTAATGCCAATGTAGGGGTACTCCACATTCCCCCAGAGCTTCAGAATTGGGCCCACCACTCTATCGTCTCTAGGGTGTAGAGCCTTGTGCATTATCATTAATTTTCGAGTCTTTTGGTCAATCTGTCTGAGTTCTTCTTTTGTCCATTTTAAGAATGACCTGGATTATCTTATAATGGAGACGGCCCAGGTATTTATTCTTTTGATGAGATTTCTGCTGCTGAGCTTGGTTTCTATAAGCTTTCTTGTTCTCTTGAGTTATTCTTTTTTAAACTTTTCCTTTCATCACTGTTTGCTTGATATTGCCTGCTTCTAACATTCCTAAGTATTTGCAACTTGCTTTTTCTCCAAGTGATTTTATAGTGTCCTAATTTGGTAGTTGTATTCCGTTCATTATTTTTCTTTTCCTTTGTTTCAATACTAGCATAGCACATTTTTCGATTGCGAATTCCATCCCTATATATTGGCTGTATATTCTAATGGTTTTGACGCACCATTTTGATTTTTCGGACTGTTGTCCTCATCTTTATCCTTATATATAGAAACACAAAGCTTGGGGCGTTTTGATGAAATCTTCGTAAATTATTCAACGCCTTGTTCAATCAACAGAAGAAAAAAACTATTCAAAATGATTTCCCAATGTAGAATCATTACTATGTTCGGACGGACAAGGTACACCTGGAAAAAAAAGCCGTAGAGTACAACAGAAGAAACGTTGTGTTTCTATATATACATACATATATATATATATATATATATATATATATATATATATATATATATATATAGCAAATATATGCACCCTCCGGGTGCAAGTATTTAAGTTTTAATGTAATAAAATATTGTATTAAATTAGAAAGGCTAATGAAACTAAATGGGAAATGCAGATAAAAAAAGATTTGAAAGAGAGGGAGTATAATCGAAAGATAGAACAACTGAAATTTACTCTTCCATCACTCTCGTCTTTCATTGTTATTTTTTCTAATTTAACTATTTACTTAAAAGAGTAAGTAAAGAATAAAATTACAGTTATTTTTTCTTGTTAATGGATTTCAGTTAAGATTCATTGAAGAGATTTTTGCTTATATTCATCAAAATAAAACCAAACAGTTAGAAAATTTATTAAAATCACATTTTTAATGTCAATATGCAAATTAGCCTTCCCGTTCACACAGTAAACCGCTATTTTGTTGTACATATAAATATAATTGCATGCTATTAGTGTGTAGATATGGTTAACAGTATTAATAATGTAAAACAATTTTATTAATAATTGAGGTTTAGATAAAAAATAAAATCATTGAGAATGCGATGTCAATAACTAAGGGAATTGTAACTTGATTAGTAATATAGTTTCGGTTACAGACAGAAAAACAGACAATCTCCATTATAATAATAATAATATATATATATATATATATATATATATATATATCACCATAAAAGATCAGGACATGAATATTTGGTTTTAAATTTCGTAGTCTCCAACTCCATCCATTGAGTTTTAAATTAATCATCTCCAAATCGAAGATCTCTGTAAAAAGAATGTCTTAAAGAAAAAAATTTTTTCGAGAAGGCGTAGCTTTATTTTTAATTCATCTAATTTAGAATTTCTTAGCTTTTTAGCGTTGAAGTAGAGAAATTCATTCATTCATTCATCATTTGTATTTTTCGTTTTTTCTTTTTTTCTTCGGGTTTGTTTTTTTTTTTTTAAGTTTTTTAAGTTTTTTTGGGTTTTTTTTTTAGTATAATTATTTATTGTTTGTTTCTGCGTCATTTACATTTAATTTCAGAAAGTTTAAGAAAAGGATCGTCTTTTTTAATCAATTTTAAAAAAATTTAAAAAAAAAAAAAGATGAATATATACAAAATGGCGGATAGATGTGGGGTCAGTTTATCGATTATTTTGATTGGCTGAGGAAAAAAAGTCGGTTCCGTTCTGTCCGTGCAATTTAAATTTCGTTAGCTTTTATCACAGACGTTTTTCGAACCAGAATCCATGTATGCCATCATGGCCTGGTGTTTTCCAGTTTGCTACTTTCTTGAGTGTTGCTCTGAGCGTAATTATGTGTATACTTGCAACAGGTCCTTCCATGATTTCCATGAGTTCATTTTTAGTATAATCATATATTCCTTTTTGATAATCACTTATCCATTTTGATGTTTTGTTGTGTACTTTTTTTCTCCCATATATCACTCCAAAAATGTTTTGCTTCTATTGCATCTGGGTGTTTATCTGTGTTTGTTTTCGATCTATTGAGAATTCTGGGGTATGGGGGTTATCGTTCCTTGTCTGCGAGCCTCTGTTTCGAACCAACCAATCACGAGCCAGCATACCTTGGCGGCAAAGCCGAATAAGCAAACTCATCCCACTTCTGATCTAGCTCTCACTGGGGACAGACCTAAATAAGAGTCGCTCCTCTTCCTCAACAACCAGAATCGGAGTCGGACATCAAACAGAACGTCTATCATATCCGAACTATCAGAAGGCCGTAGCAAGGGCTCCGATAATACCCTATCTCAGGACTCAGATAAGTTTATTACAAATTATATTTGTGCAGACGAACTAAAGTTTGCAACCTTATTGTTATTCTGCAATACAAGTCTTTTATTCCTATTTCTAGTTGTTTGGTTATTTCTTTAACTCTCAACCTGCCTGCCACACTCGTGGTTAACTCCATACTTCAAACCTAGGAGTACTGTCGTTCGTGTTTGTGTCTAATTTCTTTATAGATCCACCAATTTGTTAGTAAAATTTATTTTCATTGCTTTGGAACGTCCTATTTTGTTTGTACTGTCTAGTTCTATCTCAGTATCTTTAAGTCTTTCTTCTATAGCAAATATCTTTTGATTTACTTCTTCCGTCTTAATTTGCTGTTGTCTTTTCAATTTTTTACTTGAATGTGTATTTGTGTTTTATCATTATTTCTTATTTTTGGGTTTTCACATCAGCATTAGCTGATGGTCTTTCACTGGAGTCTGAGTGACAGCAAGTCTCCTCAGGTCTCCAGGACTATTCTGAGTATTCTGGCAGATTGCTGCAGTGCAGTGTTTTGAATGGTATCAATCCTTCCTCTGATTTCCAGACTTTCCAAACCCTTTTCCAATCCTTTCGGGACCGTTCCAAGTGCACCAACTACAATTGGTATCACTTTCATTTTCATATTCCATAACTTTTTCAGTTCTCTGGCAAGGTCCAGATATTTGACCATTTTTTTTCATTTTCATTTAGCTTCACCCAGTGATCTGCTGGCACTGCAAAATCCACCAGTTGACAAGTTCTTTCTTTTTTTTTTTTTTTGTTAATCAACACTAGGTCTGGTCTTCTTGCTGGGATAAGGTGATCTGTTTTTATTTCAAAGTCCCAGAGAGTTTTATGTGTTTCGTTCTCAAGAACTGATTCTGGTTTATGCATATACCATTTTGTTGTATGGTCAAAATTAAATTTTGTTGTATGGTCAAAATTAAATGTATTATTATTATTATTATTATTATTATTATTATTATTATTAAGTAGAAATAGTTACTTGACCGTGAAATCGTAATAAGTGAATTCGAATTCTACACGTGCTATTACGTTCACTTTCAGACTAATACTCCTGAGAAAGTACGAACCGCCTCATTCCCCAGCTATGGGTTAAATAGTACCATACTGTTGTTCAACAAGGATGGCTTTGGCATCATATAATCCACGAAGATTGATATGCCATTAAACAAAGAAATTAAATCAAACTAGCCATAAAATACCATTTTCCTACTTGTGGTCACCGTCATTTTGTGAGAAAATAGTGGTTTCTACCAATAAACTTACTCTATCTAACGACGTTATTGTGTTCCCTCTAGCTGTAATTTTCCGTGGGAATAGGAAGCTTTATTTTTGGAGCACTTTTAGTACTTCTTGAGGTTTTCGGAACTCCATGTCCACTGGTTTCGGCCATTGGACCGGCAAGATATATAATATTAGCGTGAATCCCAGGGAACCATCCCCCAGGCAAAACCTGCCTCTTCGATTTAAAGGGTCAGGGCTGGGTTTATTGTCCGGTGCATGAAGTGCCTCAAAAGAGGAATGCAAAGAGGATGCTCGCACTGGCCATCGTATGAGCTTCAATTTGTGCGTGGATTGTCACGTTAATCGGACTTTATGTTTATCTGATATGGTGGGAGGTCAGAAAATAGGCACTTCTGGAAGTTTATAGAAAAAAAAGATAGTTATTTACTAAGCGTAGCTTAAATGTGGCACAAGGCCAGAAGTATGGGGCGCCCAATGAGAATCGAACTAACTAACAATGGGAATAGGAGGCTTTATTTATGGAGCATTTATAGTACATCTTGAAGCGAGTTTGCTAACCATTACACCACGCGAACTGCACAGAGAGAGAGAGAGATCGAGAGAGAGAGAGAGAGAGAGAGATCGAAAGAGAGAGAGAGAGATCAAGAGAGATCGATCGATCGAGAGAGAGATCGAGAGAGAGAGATCAAGAGAGATCGAGAGAGAGAGAGAGAGAGAGAGAGAGATCGAGAGAGAGAGAGAGAGAGAGAGAGAGAGAGATCAAGAGAGAGAGAGAGAGAGAGAGAGAGAGAGAGAGAGAGATCAAGAGAGATCGAGAGAGAGAGATCGAGAGAGAGATCGAGAGAGAGAGAGATCGAGAGAGATCGATCGAGAGAGATCGAGAGAGAGATCGAGAGATCGAGAGAGAGAGAGAGAGAGAGAGAGAGAGAGAGAGAGAGAGAGAGAGAGAGAGAGAGAGAGAAGAGAGATCGAAGAGAGAGAGAGAGAGAGAGAGAGAGAGATCGAGAGAGAGAGATCGAGAGAGATCAAGAGAGATCGAAGAGAGATCAAGAGAGATCGAGAGAGATCGAAGAGAGAGATATCGAGAGAGAGAGAGATCAAGAGAGATCGATCGAGAGAGATCGAGAGAGATCGAGAGAGAGTGATCAAGAGAGATCGATCGAGAGAGATCAAGAGAGAGAGAGAGAGAGAGAGAGAGAGATCAAGAGAGATCGATCGAGAGATCAATCGAGAGAGATCAAGAGAGATCGATCGAGAGAGAGAGAGATCGATCGAGAGAGATCAAGAGAGATCGAGAGAGAGAGAGAGATCGAGAGAGAGAGAGAGAGAGAGAGAGAGATCGAGAGAGAAGAGAGAGAGATCGAGAGAGAGAGAGATCGAGAGAGATCAAGAGAGATCAAGAGAGAGAGAGAGAGAGAGAGAGAGAGATCGAGAGAGATCGATCGAGAGAGATCAAAGAGAGATCGAGAGAGAGATCGAGAGAGAGAGAGAGATCGATCGAGAGAGATCAAGAGAGATCGAGAGAGAGAGATCAAGAGAGAGAGAGATCAAGAGAGAGAGAGATCAAGAGAGATCGATCGATCGATCGATCGATCGATCGATCGATCGATCGATCGAGAGAGAGAGAGAGAGAGAGAGAGAGAGAGATCAAGAGAGATCGATCGAGAGAGATAAAGGGAGATCGATCGAGAGAGATCAAGAGAAATCGAGAGAGAGAGAGATCGATCGAGAGAGAGAGATCGAGAGAGATCAAGAGAGATCGATCGAGAGAGATCAAGAGAGATCGAGAGAGAGAGAGAGAGATCGATCGAGAGAGATCAAGAGAGAGAGAGAGAGAGAGAGAGAGATCGATCGAGAGAGAGATCAAGAGAAATCGAGAGAGAGAGAGAGAGAGATCGAGAGAGATCGAGAGAGATCGAGAGAGAGAGATCGAGAGAGATCAAGATCGTTAGTTAGTCTTCGTCCTGTAGGGATTCCAAATGGGATCCCCACTGTCAATCATAATGGTTTGTCATATTGAGTGTTTGTCTTTTCGACTAAACACCTTTCGCAATGAAAATACACTTGGACGATGAAGTTACAATGGCCGACCTCGTGGCTCGGATCTTAATCTCAGGAATACCGGAAATCTGATCGGCTTTTAGAAAAAACAGAAAAAAACAATAATGATTTTTGCAGATTAATGTCAAATATTTTCCTCATCCTTTCTGAAGTGTGTGGATTATCTGTTTTGCTTTATGAATTCTGTCAACATATTCAAACATGTTTCAAATGAAAAGTAACGGTAGCCATTTTGCTGATGACGAGCGAGTTCAAAACTGACACTTAAATTTATTATTATTATTATTATTATTATTATTATTATTATTATTATTATTATTAGTAGTAGTAGTAGTAGTAGTATTTTTATAATAAAATAATATTAAAAACGGATAATAAAATTAATAAAAAAAGATGAAATTAATAAAAAATCTCATTATAGCGGATAAATCGACCCATTTCCCGAATTCAGCTCAACAAATAAATTCATGTCCACTCACGTAAAAAAAAAAAAAAAAAAAAAAAAAAAACATTTGCAGGAAAACTTTCTTTGTAAACTAAATCTACATCATTTTTATTATCAGAGCCGGATAGACCTTGGGGACCCGGGTCATTTCTGGTAGGGGGACCCTCAAGTTACCTCAATTTATAGAAATTAAACAAGGTACGTGAGAAATATTTTAAAAAATTGAAGTAAAATTAATTTATTAAAAGAAAAAAATATATAAGTTAGGTTCGGAAGAAAATGAAGCGATTTAATTAATTTTAATTCGTTTTTAAAATTCGTAGCATCCGAATTTTTGGGTATATTGTAAGAATTCGTATTCATTTACTAAGTTTAGCTTATTTTGTTAAAAATACAACTTTATGAAAATAGACATGTCGTTGAGTGGGGCTCCCGTATCATAAATTCGAGGTGGTGGGTGCATTTGACCCTAGCACCGGCCCTGACTAGGTGTCACATATTTGATATTTTACTAAAATATCAAATATGTGACACCTAGTCAACGACATGTCTATTTTCATAAAGTTGTATTCATAGAAAATATTTGAAATCCATCCTTCCTGGGCCTAAGCAAGCTACCCACATCAATCTGAGGGGGGGGGGGTCGAGGGTAGCACATATCGGTCCTGCACCTAGTGAGAATCAAACTCACTAGTTGTAATCTGCAAGACAAATTTGTTAACGATCACAACACATAAAATACCGAACAGTAGAAAATATTATGATAGATAAACACACAAAAAGTAAAAGAATAACGCTTCTCATCAGCAGTTGTCTCTGTGGCGCAACCGGTTAGCGCATTCGGCTGTTAACCGAAAGGTTGGTGGTTCGAATCCACCCAGGGACGTAGTTTTTTTTTCTTTTGATAGGAAATAAAGCAACATATTTAGCTTATCTCTAAGTTCCTTTTCGTTTCATTCTTACGATATTTTATTTTTTAGGTATAAAATCATTTCTGTATTTATCACATGAATGGAAAAAAACAAAAATAGCAAGAACAAATTATCAAAAGAATAAGAACATAATTTACAAAAAGGATTATCAATTGTCTCTGTGGCGCAACCGGTTAGCGCGTTCGGCTGTTAACCGAAAGGTTGGTGGTTCGAATCCACCCAGGGACGAGTGATTTTATTTTTGTTGTTAATAAAAAAAAAAAATATTTATTATATCGTAAAAGAGTTAATGACATTTTTTCTCTTACTTTATCTATCTGATAAAGAAACAAAGAGTGAGAGAAAGAAAGAAAATAGAATAGCCGGGTAAAAGGAAAGAAAGAAAAAAAAGAAGGAAGGAGATAAATAGAGAAAGAAAAGTAAAGAGATAAATAAATAAATAAATAGATAAATAAATTTTTCTTTATAAAACAAAAAAGCCCCCCCCAAAAAAAAAAAACAAAAAAAAAACAAAAAAAAAAAAAAACAAAACGAATATTTCTGACGAACAATAAAATGTCAAACTCTTTTACAAGAAATAAAGCAAAATAATGACTCTTAGCAACAGTTGTCTGTGGCGCAACCGGTTAGCGCGTTCGGCTGTTAACCGAAATGTTGGTGGTTCGAATCCACCCAGGGGCGGAAGATTTTCTTTTGATACAGTAGTGTATAAACTTTTTGCAAATTATGTTCTTATTTTTTGGATAATTTGGTTTTTGTTGTTACATATTACATGTTCTTTTCCATTCATTATTATTTTTTGTAGGGGGGTGGGGGTGAGATAAATAAATAAATGATTTTAGACATAAGAAATAAAAAAAAAGTAAGAATGAAATGAAAAGGAAGAGATAAGCTAAAAATATTGATTTATTTCCCGTGTCCAAAAATAAAAAGACATGCGTCCCTGGGTGGATTCGAACCACCAACCTTTCGGTTAACAGCCGAACGCGCTAACCGGTTGCGCCACAGAGACAACTGACAATTAGCGCACTGTTCTTTTGTTTTGTTTGTATGGGTTTGTTTATCATAAGATTATTTCTCTCTTTATCTCATTCTTTCTTTCTTTCTGTATTTATTTATATATGTATCTCTTTCTTTCTCTTTCTTTCTTTCTTTATCTATTTCTATATCTTTTTCTGTCTCTCTTTACTTATCTATTTCCTTCTGTATTAATCTCCCTTTCTTTCTTTCTTTCTTTCTTTCTTTCTTTCTTTCTTTTTTTCTTTCTTTCTTTCTTTCTTCTTTTCTGTATTCATCTATCTATCTACTTAATTTCACACTTATTTATTCCAATAATACACTCACACCCACCCCAAATGTATTTCAATAAAGGCTGCCTGGCTACAGCTTAACTTCGGTATTTGTGTGTGTGGTGTCACCGGTTTGTGCGTTAGCCAAATTGTTTGTGGTTCGAATCTACCCAGTGATGATGAACCCCCAACCCCCGTTTGAGTAAGTAAACCAATAAAAAATATTTTCATTTTCAGTTTTACGTCCGAATTTATCAACTTACCGACTAACCTATTTATTCTAAAAACTCGAACACACAGACACAGCATGATGAAAGTAGATAAAAACTATCTGACTTGATTACAGTATTCTCAATTGTCTCTGTGGCGCAACCGGTTAGCGCGTTCGGCTGTTAACCGAAAGGTTGGTGGTTCGAATCCACCCAGGGACGATCTTTTTTTCTTTCTTAATAATACATATCCTTAATTTATTGATCCTCTCTTTCTTTATCATTTTTTTTTTTTTTTACTTATCTTTCTTTCTTTCTTCTTTTCCTCTTTATATTATCATTTTCTTTCGTTTACTCTTTATCTTTTCTTTCTTTAATTTATTGCTTAATTAATGTTTAATTTTTTAATGACTCCCATCTTCCGCTTCTAAACCAACGAAAATATTTTGTTTTTCAGTTCTATGTCCGAATTGACTAACTAACCCATTTATTCTAAAAACACGCACACACAGCCACAGCAAGATGAAAGTAAATAAAACTGTCTGACTTAAGATGTGTCTCCATAGTAGTCTCTGTGGCGCAACCGGTTAGCGCGTTCGGCTGTTAACCGAAAGGTTGGTGGTTCGAATCCACCCAGGGACGAAGCATTTTTATTTTTGTTGTTAATAAAAAAAAATTATTTCGGTCTCGTCGTAAAAGAGTTAATGACATTTTTTTTCTCTTACTTTATCTATCTGATAAAGAAACAAAGGGTGAGAGAAAGAAAGAAAATAGAATAGTCGGATAAAAGGAAAGAAAGAAAAAAGAAAGAAAGAGAAAGAAGGAAGGAGATAAATAGAGAAAGAAAAATAAAGAGATAAATAAATAAATAAATAAATTTTTCTTTCTAAAAAAAAAAACAAAAAAAAAAAACGATTATTTCTGATAAACAAAGAAAAATGGTCAAACGCTTTTACAAGACAGAAATAATTTTTTATATATTTTTTTCTAATAAATAAAAAGAAAAAAAAACTTTTTGCAAATTATGTTCTTATTTTTTGGATAATTTGTTTTTGTTGTTATATATTACATGTTCTTTTCCATTCATTTTTTTTGGGGGTGGGGCGGGGATGAGATAAATAAAGGGTAATCCTTAACTTGTTCCTCGTAAATTCCTACCATAAAATAAACTGAACCCTCACTTTATGTCCGTGCTTTTGAAATAAATGTTTTATTTTTATTGCACCCGTTATTTTACAATACTGAATATATTTTATTTATTCAAAAACATTTATTGCAAACATATTTTAAACATTGCAAAAACACTGACATAAAATGAGGGTTCAGTTTTTTTATAGTAGGAATTTATGAGGAACAAGTTAAGGATTACCACATAATGATTTATTTCCTGTATCCCAAAATAAAAAGACGTGCGTCCCTGGGTGGATTCGAACCACCAACCTTTCGGTTAACAGCCGAACGCGCTAACCGGTTGCGCCACAGAGACAACTGACACTTCTACGCACTATTCTTTAATTTTGTTTGTTTGGGTTTGTTTATCATAAAATTATTCCTCTCTTTATTTCATTCTTTCTTTCTGTATTTATTTATTTATATAAATATATGTATCGCTTTCTTTCTCTTTCTTTCTTTCTTTATCGATCTTTCTTTATCTCTTTCTATATCTTTTTCTTTCTCTCTTTACTTATCTATTTCCTTCTGTATTAATCTCCCTCTCTTTCTTTCTTTCTTTATTCTTTCTTTCTTTCTTTCGTTATTTCTGTATTCATCTATCTATCTACTTAATTTCACACTTATTTATTCCAATAATACACTCACACCCACCCCAAATGTATTTCAATAAAGGCTATTTGTGTCTGTGGAGTCACCGGCTTGTGCGTTAGTCAAATTTTTTGTGGTTCGAATCTAGCCAGTGATGATGAACCACCAACCCCCGTTTGAGTAAGTAAACCAATAAGAAATATTTTCATTTTCAGTTTTACGTCCGAATTTATCAATTTACCGACTAACCTATTTATTCTAAAAACTCGAACACGCGGAACTATCTGACTTGTATGTTGTTTCCTCAATTGTCTCTGTGGCGCAACCGGTTAGCGCGTTCGGCTGTTAACCGAAAGGTTGGTGGTTCGAATCCACCCAGGGACGATACTTTTTTTCTTTCTTAATAATATATATCTTTATTTATTGATCCTCCCTTTCTTTTTCATTTTTTTTTTACATCCATCTTTCTTTCTTCTTTTTCCTCTTTATATTATCGTTTTCTTTCGTTTACTCTTTATCTTTTCTTTCTTTAATTTATTGTTTAATTAATATTTAATTTTTTAATGACTCTCATCTTCCGCTTCTAAACCAACGAAAATATTTTGTTTTTCAGTTCTATGTCCGAATTAATCTATTGACTAACTAAAGCATTTATTCTAAAAACACGCACACACAGACACAGCAAGATGAAAGTAGATAAAATCTGTCTGACTTAAGACTAGTTTCCATATTTGTCTCTGTGGCGCAACCGGTTAGCGCGTTCGGCTGTTAACCGAAAGGTTGGTGGTCCGAATCCACCCAGGGACGAAATATTTTTTTTTTGTTGTTAATAAAAAAACTTATTTCGGTCTCGTCGTAAAAGAGTTAATTTCTCTTACTTTAACTTTATCTATCTGATTAAGTAGGCGACATAGAAACAAATCGAGAGAAAGAAAGAAAATTGAATAGTCGGCTAGAAAGAAAGAAAGAAAAAAGAAAGAAAGAGAAAGAAGGAAGGAGATAAATAGAGAAAGAAAAATAAAGAGATAAATAAATAAATAATTTTTTTTTTCTAAAACAAAACAAAAAACCCAAAAAACGATTATTTCTGACAAAGAAAAATGGTCAAACTCTTTTACAAGACAGAAATAAGTTTTTTTTATAGTTTTTTTTTTCTAATTCTAAAAAAGAAAAAAAAAAAACTTAATTAATAATTTGCAAAAAAATAAGAACAGAATTTCAAATTCTGTTCTTATTTTTTGGATGATTTGTTTTTTTGTTGTTACATATTACATGTTCTTTTCCATTCATTTTTTTTTTTTTGGTGATGAGATAAATAAAGGGTAATCCTTAACTTGTTCCTCGTAAATTCCTACCATAAAATAAACTGAACCTTCATTTTATGTCGTATTTTTGTAATAAATGTTTTATTTTTATTTCACTAGGTACCACCAATTTGACCCTGTGCAATTTACCCCCCCCCTACATTTAACACAATGAAACTTGCAGAAAAAATAATATTTTGTTGAAAAGATTTTTTCCATTCGAAAGAAAAAACATTAAACAAAACTCCTGATGATTTTTTTAATTTTTTATCAGCTTACGAAAATAATGAAAATTATGATTGAAAAACAATGTTTTCATTTTTGCACTGTTAAATCAACTGAAATTTAACGTAGCTAAAAACAAGTTACGATAAGAGGACTTTTTTAAAATTCTATGAAAAATCAATTAATAATCTGATTTTCCCGAAAATTTCCATAAATGTTTACCATTGGATGTAAATACATCTGAAATAGTTTTTTTCTAAAATATATTAGGGGAAATATTTTTTACGAGGTCTATTCCCCCCCCCCCATTTTATTTTATGAGATAAAAAAAATGACGCGTCAGAAAAAATTTTTTTCTTTTTTTCTATAAAGATAAGAGTCTGAATAACTATATCAATGAAATTGTATGAATGTACAACGTCTAGTTTTTTGAGGAAAAATTAATGAAATCGGAAATAAAAAGTGCAAAAAAATGTCATAATATTAATATTTGAAAACTTTTTTTTTGCTTTTATAATTGGTATGTACTATATTCTATTAAATTGTCAACAAAAAAAAAATTTTTTTTAAGAAATTAATTTTTACGAGATTTTCAATCTTTTGTGTGATTAAATATTTTTATTTTCTGCGTGAAATAAATTAAATATTTTTTTTTCCTGCGTCAAAAAATCGAATTTTTCACGGATATTTAAAAATATGAATTTTATAATTCAGGTGCACTAAACATTGGTCCGATACGAGCTCGATTAATATTTTTAAAAGAATTTGTCATTTTTGTTGTTGAATAGTAATGTGTGATCCTTAGAATGTACGGAAGAGCATTGCTGACATTTGTTTTACAAAGAGACGAGACGCTTCTAAGTAACCAAAGTTTGTTCCTGTTAGGCTGACAGTGTTAGCGTGAAAAAAATTATTTTATATAACTTTTTTCAATAATTAAAATAAAAAGTAAGTATAATAGATTATTTTATCAGTTTTTCTCTTAGAAAAAATATTCAAATTTCCATTCCATACTTTTACGGGTTAATTGTAAAAGGGAAATAATTAGTAACTTTTCTGTCTATATTACGGTCTGAAAATTACCCTTTCGCATGTAATACGGGCAGGTTTGTTTATTTTTTAAGATAACGATGTAATTTTTCCCAATCGGATAATTTGATCTTTGAATTAACTAGTTTTCTTTGTAACAACCCTGTACGATCTTTTTTTTACGAGATTTTTGATAAACAAAGTTCGGAAATATCTATTTCCGTTTTATTCAAGATAGCATAAACGGTCTGGTGGTACCTATATTTCACCCGTTATTTTACAATACTGAATATGTTTTCTTTATTTAAAAACATTTATTGCAAAAACACGGACATAAATGAGGGTTCAGTTTATCTTATGGTAGGAATTTACGAGGAACAAGTTAAGGATTACCACATAATGATTTTTTCCTGTATCCCAAAATAAAAAGACATGCGTCCCTGGGTGGATTCGAACCACCAACCTTTCGGTTAACAGCCGAACGCGCTAACCGGTTGCGCCACAGAGACAACTGATATATATACTCAGTATTCTTTAATTTTGTTTGCGTGGGTTTGTTTATCATAAAATGATTTCTCTCTTTATCTCATTTTTTCTTTCTGTATTTATTTATTTATTTATTTATATAAATATATGTATCGCTTTCTTTCTCTTTCTTTCTTTCTTTATCTCTTTCTATATCTTTTTCTTTCTCTCTTTACTTATCTATTTCCTTCTGTATTAATCTCACTCTCTCTCTTTCTTTCTTTCTTTCTGTATTCATCTATGTATCTACTTAATTTCACACTTATTTATTCCAATAATACACTCACACTCACCCCAAATGTATTTCAATAAAGGCTGCCTGGCTACAGCTTAACTTCGGTATTTGTGTCTGTGGTGTCACCGGCTTGTGCGTTAGCCAAATTTTTTGTGGTTCGAATCTACCCAGTGATGATGAACCCCCCAAACCCCGTTTGAGTAAGTAAACCAATAAAAAATATTTTCAGTTTCAGTTTTACGTCCGAATTTATCAATTTACCGACTAAGCTATTAATTATAAAAACTCGAACACACGGACACAGCATGATGAAATTAGATAAAAACTATCTGACTTGTATGTTGTTTCCACAATTGTCTCTGTGGCGCAACCGGTTAGCGCGTTCGGCTGTTAACCGAAAGGTTGGTGGTTCGAATCCACCCAGGGACGATACATTTTTTTCTTTCTTAATAATATATATCTTTATTTATTGATCCTCTCTTTCTTTATCATTTTTTTTTACTTATCTTTCTTTCTTCTTTTTCCTCGTTTTCTTTCGTTTTCTCTTTATCTTTTCTTTCTTTAATTTATTGTTTAATTAATGTTTAATTAATATTTAATTTTTTAATGACTCCCATCTTTCGCTTCTAAACCAACGAAAATATTTTGATTTTCAGTTCTATGTCCGAATTAATCTATTGACTAACTAAAGCATTTATTCTAAAAGCACGCACACACAGACACAGTAAGATGAAAATAGATAAAAACTGTCTGACTTTTGCATATTTTTCACAATTGTCTCTGTGGCGCAACCGGTTAGCGCGTTCGGCTGTTAACCGAAAGGTTGGTGGTTCGAATCCACCCAGGGACGAAAGTTTTTATTTTTGCTGTTAATAAAAAAAAAACTTATTTCGGTCTCGTCGTAAAAGAGTTAATGACGTTTTTTTTTTTCTCTTACTTTATCTATCTGATAAAGTAGGGGACAAAGAAATAAAATGAGAAAAAGAAAGAAAATAGAATAGTCGGCTAAAAGGAAAGAAAAAAAGAAAGAAAGAAAATGAAGGAAGGAGATAAATAGAGAAAGAAAAATAAAGAGATAAATAAATAAATAAATAATTTTTTCTTTCTAAAACAAAACAAAAAAAACAAACAAAAAAACGATTATTTCTGACAAACAAAGAAAAATAGTCAAACTCTTTTACAAGACAGAAATAGGTTTTATATAGTTTTATTTATAACAGAAAAAATTTTTTTTTTCAAATTATGTTCTTATTGTTTGGATAATTTGTTTTTTGTTGTTACATATTACATGTTCTTTTCCATTCATTCTTTTTTTTGGGGGGGGGGCGGGGATGAGATAAATAAAGGGTAATGCTTAACTTAGGGAGTAGCAAAAAAAATCGGATACTACGAGTTTTAAAAGCGAATTAAGAATAATTAAATCTATTATTTAAGGTTAAACTTTGTTTAAATCGATAAGTAGTAGCATAATAACCATCATTAAAAAAAGAAAAATATAATTACATATACAGTTTATTTTTAAAAGATTTAAAACTATTTGTTTTGGTCAATTTCGATGATATCCGCCATTTTGGCTGTTTTTCAATGGTTTTAGACGCTTGTTTACAATTTTAACGTAACATTTGGGATGAGAAAAAAAATATCAAAAATCAGGTAATTATCCGATTTTAATGAAATTTTCAGTATTGATTTATCAATTAATGAATTTTATAATGCATCAGTTATTTTATTTAAAAACTTTAATTTAGTATTTTTGCTATGAAAAATAAATATATAAAATTCATTTAAAATATGAAAATCCTGATGTTAATTTTAAAATACTATATTTTTAGATTCTAAAAATAAATATCTACTTAATGTAAACCTTATTTTTTTAGACGAAAGTAATAAGTTTTGAAGAAAAACTCTATTGAAAATGTACCCCCTCCCCTTTTTAAGCAGAAAAAACATCGATGTATAATTTTTTCTTTTATAAAATAATAGCCAATTAAACAATTATCGAAATGAGTAAAAAAGAAATCTCCAAAAAATTAATTATTTATTATTTTTTACATTTTATTTTTCGATTTTCGGTACTTATTTTCTCATAGAAGAGCAACCGTAATTTTTTTGTTTTGTTTCTATTCATAACTTCGGTCTTTTATCTCATTATTTATACTGTAATTAGTATCCGGTAAGGACCAACTTAAAACAATTTTACGCCCCCAACATAAGGGGGGTCAAAATTAAGTGACCTGAAAAAAATGAGAAAGTTTTGAAATAAAAAAATAATGCATTATAAAGATCATTCATTGATACATAAACACTGAAAATTTCATTAAAATCCGATAATCCCTGATTTTTTGTAAATTATTTTCTGTAGGGGGGGGGCTAAAGTCATTTTGTCAAAAATGACTTTATCTCTCTCTACAGAATAAGCTAAACATATAGATGTATTTCCTGTATCCCAAATAAAAAGAATGCGTCCCTGGGTGGATTCGAACCACAACCATTTCGGTTAACAGCGAACGCGCTAACCGGTTGCGCCACAGAGACAACTGACGTATATACGCACTATTCTTTTTTTTTGTTAGAATGGTTCATCATAGTGATACCCAAAATGAGACTAAATTGCATTTTTGACAAAATGACTTTAGTCCCGCCTAGAGAAATAATTTATCAATAATCAGGAGATTATCGATTTTAATGAAATTTTCAGTGTTTATGTATCAATGAATGATCTTTATAATGCATTACTATTTATTTCAAAACTTTCTCATTTTTTTCAGGTCACTTATTTTTAGCCCCCCCCCTCCCTTGTGTTGGGACGTACATTTTTTTTCAAGTTGGTCTTAGTTTTCTAATTACAGTATAAATAAAGAGATAAAAGACCGAAGTATGAATAGAAACAAAAAAAATTATGGTGGCTTTTCTATGAGAAAATAAGTACGAAAATCGAAAAATAAAATGTAAAAAAATAATAAATAATTAATTTTTGGAGATTCTTTTTTGCTCATTTCGATAATTATTTAATTGGCGATTATCTTATAAATGAAAAAATTATACATCGCATTTTTCTGCTTAAAAAGGGGGTGGGTACATTTTCAATCGAGTTTTTCTTCAAAAAGTATACTTTTCAGTTATAAAATAAGGTTTGCATTAAATGATATTTATTTCTAGAATCTAAAATATAACATTTTAACTTAAAATAAGGCTTTTAATATTTAAAACAATTAGATTTATTTATTTTCAATTATTTTCAATATAAAAACATAATGTTCGAAAATTACTTGTATTAATACAAGACACCGGAAGTGAACATACACATTTTCATTTCAAACGAAAACTAATATATTTTAAATTTTTTACACGCAAAAAAACGGATTTTACTTGGTTAAAAGTTAAAACGAGTGAGTCAAATTCAGTAATATTTAATAAATATGTATTTAAAGTAAGATTATTTAGTATTCTATACAAAGAAATGTTTATAAGTATTTTAAACTATTTAAACCATTATTGAACACAATAAATAAATAAATTCGATTTAACTTTTCGTAGAAATTTGGACGATTTTTAATGTATAAATTGTATTAAAAATAAATTGCATATGTAATGATATTTTTCTCTTTTTTAATGATGGCCATTATGTTACTACTTATCGATTTTAGACAAAGTTACCTTAAATAATAGATTTAAATCATTTATTATGTTTAATTCGTTTTTAAAACTCTTAGCAGCCGAACAAATTGGGTATTCATTCTTTCTTTCTGATTATTTATTTATATTTATTATTATATATATAATCGCTTTCTTTTCTTTCTTTCTTTATCTATTTCTATATCTTCTTTCTCTCTTTACTTATCTATCTTACTTTTTTTCTACTTTCATTGTTATTAATTCTCCTCTCTTTCTTTCTTCTTCTTTCTGTATTCATCTATCTATTACTTTAATTCACTTATTTATTCAATTTCACTCACACCACCATAAAGGCTGCCTGACAGCTTAACTTCGGTATTTGTGTCTGTGGAGTCACCGGCTTGTGCGTTAGCAAATTTTTTGTGTTCGAATCTACCCAGTGATGATGAACCCCAAACCCCGTTTGAGTAAGTAAACCAATAAAGATATTTTTAATTTTCAGATTCTACGTCCGAATTTATCAATTTACCTAAAATCATTCTTTATTATCTCATCGCCCCCCCCCCCAAAAAAAATGAATGGAAAGAACATGTAATATTAAACAAAAACAAATATCCAAAAACATAATTTCAAAAAGTTTTTTTTTTATTCATTAGAATAAATATACTATATATACAAAAATAATTTAAAAAACTTAAAGTTTGACATTTTCTTTGTTTGCAAAAATAATCGTTTTTTGTTTTGTTTTTTTTGTTTTAGAAGAAAACAATTATTATATTTATTTATCTCTTTATTTTGGACCATAAAAATACTATAAAAAAACTTGTAAAAAGTTTGACCATTTTTCTTTGTTTTTCAGAAATAATTGTTTTTTTTTGTTGTTTTTTTTTTTGTTTTAGAAAGAAAATTATTTATTTATTATTTATTTATCTCTTATTTTCTTCTTCTCTATTTATCTCCTTCCTTCTTTCTCTTTCTTTCTTTCTTTCTTTCCTTTTAGCCGAGTATTCATATTTCTTTCTTCTCTCACTTTGTTTTTTTGTCACCTGCTTTATCGATAGATAAAGTAAGAGAAAAAAATATATCATTAACTCTTTTACGACGAACCGAAATAAAAATTTTTTTATTAACAACAAAAATAAATATTTTCGTCCCTGGGTGATTCGAACCACCAACCTTTCGGTTAACAGCCGAACGCGCTAACCGGTTGCGCCACAGAGACATTATGGAACATTCTTAAGTCAGATAATTTTTATTATTTGCATCTTGTTGTGTCTGTGTGTGCGCGTTTTTAGAATAATGGTTTAGTTAGTCTAGATTAATTCGGACATAGAACTGAAAAACAAAAATATTTTCGTTGGTTTAAGAAGCGGAAGATGGGAGTCATTAAAAAATTAAATATTAATTAAAACGAAATAAATTAAAGAAGAAAACGATANGAGGCTCTGTTTGCCAGTCCCTAGAACTTGTTCTCGTAAATTCCTACCATAAAATAAACTGAACCCTCATTTTATGTCCGTGTTTTTGCATAAATGTTTTATTCTTCTTGCACCCTTTATTTTACAATACTGAATATATTTTTTTATTTTAAAAACATTTATTGCAAACATATTTAAAAACATTAATTGCAAAAAACACGGACATTAAATGAGGGTTCAGTTTATTTTATAGTAGGAATTTACGAGAACAAGTTAAGGATTACCACATAATGATTTATATCCTGTATCCCAAAATAAAAAGACATGCGTCCTGGGTGGATTCGACACCAACCTTTCGGTTAACAGCCGAACCGCTAACCGGTTGCGCCACAGAGACAACTGTGATACTTAAGCACTATTTTTTAGTTTCGTTTGTGTGGGTTTGTTATTCATAGAATTATTTCTCTCTTTACTCATTCTTTCTTTTCTTTCTGTATATATTTTTTTTATATATGTCGTTTTTCTTTCTCTTTCTTTCTTTCTTTATCGATCTTCTTTCTTTTATCTCTTTCTATATCTTTTTCTTTCTCTCTTTACTTTCTATTTCCTTCTGTATTAATCTCCCTCTTTTTTCTTTCTTTCTTTCTTTCTTCTTCTTATTCTTTCATTATGTAATCTATCTCTATAATTTCACACTTATTTATTCCATAAATACACTCACACCCACCCAAATGTATTTCAATAAAGGCTGCCTGGCTACAGCTTAACTTCGTGTATTGTGTTGTGGAGTCACCGGCTTGTGCAGTTAGTCAAATTTTTGTGGGTTCGAATCTACCCCGTGAATGATGAAGACCACCAACCCCCGTTTGAGTAGTAAACCAATAAAAATTTTTATGAATTTACCGACTAAGCTATTCATTCTAAAACTCGAACACACGGACACAGGCCCAGGTGGACCTGAAAATGTATGGGGAACATCGGTTGGAGGGTTGTTTCTACTACAGTATATTTTACTTATACTATGTATGTGATCAACGTATATATATAGACGCTGTAGAGGAGATAGAGATCGAGATAACGCTCTCTCATATACCCTATTGGTGGGTTAATCTCGAGGGCACCGGATTTCGTATATGTGATCTTTATAAGATACACGTGGATATTATTTAATGTAAGATCTCTCAGGAGTTATGGGTAAGCAATACAGCTGTGGTAAATCACTAATCGAACTATACCAATGGTTATAATCCAACTCCTGTTGGTTAAGGAAATATTACAGGCGCAATATTTATCGTAAAAGAAAGGGAATTAAAGAAAGAAAAGACTAAAGAGTAAACGAAAGAAACGATAATTAAAAGAGGAAAAGAAGAAAGAAAGATGGATGTAAAAAAAATGAAAAAGAAAGGGAGGGATCAATAAATAAAGATATATATTAATTATTAAGAAAGAAAAAACAGTATCGTCCCTGGGTGGATTCGAACCACCAACCTTTCGGTTAACAGCCGAACGCGCTAACCGGTTGCGCCACAGAGACAATTGTGGAAACACTTATCAAGTCAGATATTTTTATCTTCTCTCGTCATGCTGTGTCCGTGTGTTCGAGTTTTTAGAATAAATAGCTTAGTCGGTAAATTCATAAATTAGAACGTAGAACTGAAAACGAAAATATTTTTTATTGGTTTACTTACTCAAACGGGGGTTGGGGGTTCATCATCACTGGGTAGATTCGAACCACAAAAAATTTGGCTAACGCACAAGAATGAGATAAAGACAGAAATAATTTTATGATAAACAAACCCACACTAACAAAACTAAAGAATAGTGCGTAAAAACGTAACTTGTCTCTGTGGCGCAACCGGTTAGCGCGTTCGGCTGTTAACCGAAAGGTTGGTGGTTCGAATCCACCCAGGGACGTATGTATTTTTGTTTTTGGATACAGGAAATAGATCATTATGTGGTAATCCTTAACTTGTTCCTCGTAAATTCCTATAAAATAAACTGAACCCTCATTTTATGTCCGTGTTTTTGCAATAAATGTTTTAAATATGTTTGCAATAAATGTTTTTAAATAAAGAAAATATATTCAGTATTGTAAAATAACGGGTGCAAGAAAAATAAAACATTTATTGCAAAAACCTCCCCGCCCCCCTCCCCCCCAAAAAAATAATGACTGAAAAAGAACATGTAAAAACAAAAAAACAAATTATCCAAAAAATAAGAACATAATTTGCAAAAAGTTTATACACTGTTCATATCTGTATCAAAAGAAAAACTTTCGTCCCTGGGTGGATTCGAACCACCAACCTTTCGGTTAACAGCCGAACGCGCTAACCGGTTGCGCCACAGAGACAACTGTTGCTAAGAAGCATTATTTTGCTTTCTTTTTTGTAAAAGAGTTTGACATTTTATTCTTTGTCAAAAATATTCGTTTTTTTGGGCTTTTTTTGTTTTATAAAGAAAAATTTATTTATTTATCTATTTATTTATCTCCTTATTTTTCTTTCTCTATTTATCTCCTTCCTTCTTTTTTTTCTTTCTTTCCTTTTACCCGGCTATTCTATTTTCTTTCTTTCTCTCACTCTTTGTGTCTTTATCATCTTATTATATGGAGATTGTGGGTTTGTCTATCTGTAACCGAAACTATATTACTTATACAAGCACAATTCCTTTTAGTTATTTACATCATATTCTCAATGATTTTATTTTTTATTTAAACCTCAATAATAAAATTGTTTTACATTACTTACACTGTCGACCAATCTCTAATACTAAATGCAATTGTATTTATATATACAACAAAATAGAGGTTTACAGTATGAATAGGAAGGCTAATTTGCATATTGATCTTAAAAAATTGATTTTAATAAATATATGCTTAGTATTATTGATTTCTAATTGTTTGGTTTTATCATTATTGAATATGAGCAAAAATCTCTTCAATAACTTTAAATAAGAAATCCCTTAACAAGAAGAAAAACTGTATAATTATTCTTTACTTCCTATTTTAACTAAACAGTTTTAATTAGGAAAATTTACCAATGAAAGACGGGAGTAACGAAAAATGATGGAAGAGTTAGTTTCAAAGTTGTTCTATTTTTCAATCATACCCCCTCTGTTCAAAATCTTTTTATCTACATTCTTATTCAGTTTCATTAGCCTTTCTAATTTAATATAATATTTTATTAGATTAAAACTTAAATACTTGCACCCGGAGGGTGCATATATTTGCTAGTATAGATAAAGTAAGAGAAAAAAAATGTCATTAACTCTTTTACGATATAATAAATAAGTTTTTTTTTATTAACAACAAAAATAAAATCTTTCGTCCCTGGGTGGATTCGAACCACCAACCTTTCGGTTAACAGCCGAACGCGCTAACCGGTTGCGCCACAGAGACAATATTGGAAACTACTACCAAGTTAGATAGTTTTCATCTAATTTCATCATGCTGTGTCCGTGTGTTCGAGTTTTTAGAATAAATAGGTTAGTCGGTAAATTGATAAATTCGGACGTAAAACTGAAAATGAAAATATTTTTATTGGTTTACTTACTCAAACGGTTCATCATCACTGGGTAGATTCGAACCACAAAAAATTTGGCTAACGCACAAACCGGTAACTCCACAGACACAAATACCGTACCGACTAACCTATTTATCCTAAAAACTCAAACCCGGGCACAGTATGATGAAAATAGATAAAAACGGTTTGACTTGGTAGATATCACTACAATTGTCTCTGTGGCGCAACCGGTTAGCGCGTTCGGCTGTTAACCGAAAGGTTGGTGGTTCGAATCCACCCAGGGACGATAGTTTTTTTATTAATTTTTTCAAATAAAGCAACTCATTTTGGTCTTTTTTAGTTTGTTTGTCACAAACAATCGTTTCTCTGTTTTGGAAAGGAAAAAAAATCATTAATTATTTTTTTCTCTTTTTTCATTTGAATTTTCATGTGAAATTTACCCCCCCCCCACTATATTTAACACAATTGAAAGATGAAGTGAAGAAAGATTAATACAGAACGTAAGAGGTAAGTAATTAAAGAGAGGGCTAAACTTGCAAATCGGTCGGAAAATTAGGGTGACCCAGAAAAAACAAACCCAATTTATTTATTTATTTTCCCATAAACTAACCCTAACCCCAACCCTAAACCCCAACCAAATTAACAGTTTTATTACAAAATTTGTGGGTTCTGTTTTTCTGTGTCACCATGTATACAAGGTGACCCAGAAAAAACAGAACCCAATTTACCTATTTATTATCCCATTAAACTAACCCTTAACCCCAACCCTAACCCTAAACCCCCATAGTTAAAATTAACAGTTTTATTACAAAATTTGTGGGTTCTGCTTTTTTCTGGGTCACCCTAATTTTCCGACCGATTTGCAAGTTTTGGCCCTTTTTTCTTTCCAAAACAAAGAGAAACGATTGTTTGTGGCAAACAAACTAAAGTCATTGAACAACACTTACGGCAAGACGAAAATGAGTTGATTTATTTTTTAAAAAAAAGAAAAAAAAGTTGCATACGACGAAGAAGTAGAAGAAAAAAAGAAATCGTCCCTGGGTGGATTCGAACCACCAACCTTTCGGTTAACAGCCGAACGCGCTAACCGGTTGCGCCACAGAGACAATTCGCAGGGAGCAATAGCTAGGCAACATTTAGTTACTTGCATTCCGCTTTGTCAATATGTCTGTATCATTAGAATATAATCTATTCAATAGATAAGTTAGTGATTAGATTAAGAGATGAATGAATGAGTATTATTCATTCATAAAGAAAGTGATGAGTAAAACATAGAAACAATGAGATAATTAGATAGATAAATAAACAGAGAGGTGAAGAAAAGGATAAACGAAAAGAAAGAAGGAGAAAAAGAAAGAAAGAGAAAAATAAGATATACAAAGAAAGAGAAAACGAAAGAAAAGGATAAAAGAAAGATATAAAGTAGGCACTGGCAAAATGAGCCTAAAATGCGTTTTTGACAAAATGACTTAGGGGGCTACAGAAAATAATTTACCAAAAATCAGGGAATTATCGGATTTCAATGAAATTTTCAGTGTTTATTCATCAATGAATGATCTTTATAATACATTATTTATTTTATTTCAAAACTTTCTGATTTTTTTGAATAGAAACAAAAAATTTTAAGTGGAATTTTTTATAAGAAAATAAGTAGCGAAAATCGGAAAATAAAATGTTAAAAAATAATAAATAATTAATTTTTTGAGATTTCTTTTTTATTCATTTCGATAATTATTTAATTGGTTATTATCTTATAAAAGAAAAAAATATACATCGATATTTTTCTGCTTAAAAAGGGGGGGGGGCTACATTTTTAATAGAGTTTTTCTTCAAAACGTATACTTTGATTGACTAAAATAAGGTATGCATTAAACAGATATTTATTTCTAGGATCTAAAAATATAACATTTTAAAAATAAAATCCGAATATTTTTTATTTTAAATGAATTTTATATATTAATTTTTCATAGCAAAAATTCAAAATTAAAGTTTTTAAATAAAATAACGGATGCATTATAAAAGTCATTAATTGATAAATCAATACTGAAAATTTCATTAAAATCGGATAATTACCTGATTTTTGGTAATTTTTTTTTGCAATCGCGAATGTTATATTACAATTGTAAACAAGCGCTTAAAACCCTTGAATAAGAGACAGAATGGCGGATCGCGTTGAAATTGCCCAAAACAAATCCCTTTAAATGTATTAAAAATAAACTGCATATGTAATGATTTTTTTTTTTTTTTTTTTGGTCATTATGTTACTACTTATCGATTTAGACAAAGTTTGACCTTAAATAATAGATATAAGTATTTTTAATTCGCTTTTAAAACTTGTATCCAATTTTTTTGCCAGTGCCTAATATAAAGTGACAAAGAAAAAAGGTAAGCGATAAAGAAAGAAAGGAACAATAAATAAAGAGATGTATACATAAAGAAATAAGTAAAGAAATAAAATAAAACTTTCGTCCCTGGGTGGATTCGAACCACCAACCTTTCGGTTAACAGCCGAACGCGCTAACCGGTTGCGCCACACCATTAGTAAATCAGAAAGATTTTATCTACTTGCGTCTTGCTGTGTCTGTGTGTTAGAGTTTTTTGAATAAATAGTCAGTAAGTTGATAAATTCGGACGTAGAGCTGAAAATCAAAATATGTTTGTTGGTTTGCTAACTCAAACGTGGGAGGGGGTCAATACCCCTGGGTAGATTCGAACCACAAAAAAATTCGGCATATAGCCTAAAGCACAAGCCAATGACTCCACAGACACAAATATCGAAACTAATATAAGCTGTTGCCAGACAGCATCTATTGAACTACATTTGCCGCGAGTCCGTATTATTAGAATAAATAAGTCCGAAATTGAGTAGATAGATAGAATAAAGAAAGTGATAAAGAAAAAACATAAGAGATAAGTAAAGAAAGAGATAAAGAAAGAGATTAATACAGAAAGGATGAAGAAAAAAGAAAGAGGAATAAATATAGGGACTGGCAGAAAAAATCGGATACTACGAGTTTTAAAAGCGAATTAAGAATAATTAAATCTATTATTTAAGGTTAAACTTTGTGTTTTGTAAGGGGGGGAGTAGTATTTATTTTAAAATCTTTTAAAAGATTTTAAAATAAATACTACTCTAATTCTCTCCCAACTGTAAGGAAAACTTCAAATGCTTTCAGCTTTCAATCTTCTCTTCTAAATATTTGAAGTGAGCACGCTCACGTACTCACTCCAAATTCTTTATTTCAAAAAACATGAAGTGAATACATGAGCGTTACATCACGACTCGGCATATAGCCGGAAGTTTGGTTTTGGGGGGTGGGTTATAAAACTGGTCATACAACTACACTGATCTATCTAGCTAGGTTCAGTCGCCGACCGATTCATTCAAAAAATAAAATAAAATTCTTGCATTCTCTCCTTACGCAGCTCTCTTCCACCAAAATACCTCATTCGCTCTATGCATCTAACCTACTTAAAAATTTGTCCCCATATTCATTTTGATGATTTGGAGATGGAGGGGGTGGGGAAAATAAAAACAGAAAACCCAAGAAACTGAAAATACATGTAAACAAAACCAAAATTTGTGGGTCATTTTGGTTACCCCCTTTCCCTCAGCTAGTATATCAGCCTGCCGACTGTCTTCCGTACTTTCTTTGAAAGCAAGCCGGTCAGTGCTCTAATAAGGGAGTGGGTGTCCTTATTGGGTTGTCGGTAAAAAATTGGGGTTCTATAGGCCGGGCGGGTTGGGTTACTAAAAAATTTTGACTTTCCAGGAAAAAACATTAGAGTGACACGGTGGTTTTATAAAAACTTGGGATTGGGGTCCTGGATCTGTCCTACGAGAAAAAACTGGGGTTGATGATCATTCAGCCTCCTAACTAAAAGGATCTATAGTGTATGCAGTTTTTGCTTTTCTTGGTTTATTTTAAAGACTTTGTTTGTCTATCTAAGGGATGGGGTCCCGAGATGGGATCCCCGTCAGTGCTGGCCATGATGGGCAGGCAACAATGTTTCTACTCCTGCCCCCGTTCTCACACACAAGCTTGCGGCATTTATCCACCTTTTGTTGAATGTCATGGTGTCGAGCATCCTCCTATCGCACCTAATCTTTATTTCAAGCTGATGCTTGAAATAACAGATCAGATCCTGACAGGAGAATTCCCCGTCCTCATGCAATCCCTTGTTTCGCGTCGACCATATCACCATTCTAGCTACGGCTAGTATAGCGAAAAACACCTTTCGTTTTTCTCCGGCGAACGGCGGACTGACATTATCCACGACGTAACCCACGTCGAGCGGCACCAACTGATTGGGTGCGATACGGGCCGTAACCTCGCTCACGTACTCCCAAAACGAGCGAACCCCGACACAGTGGTAGAAGGCGTGCTCAGCCGTTTCTTCTAAACCACTGTCGCAACGGGTGCATGATGGAAAATCTGCGGCGTTCGCTTTGTATTGCACGCTTGCGAGCGGCAACGCATTCCGAGCGAGTCGCCAGGTGAGGGAGAACTCGGAGTTGTTCATGAACCCAGCACCTGGCGCCCAATTCCACTGCGAGCGGACCTCCTCCAACGACGAGCCGTGCCGTTCCACGAGCGGATCAGAGGCGGACCCCTCCACTATTGCCCGATACAGTGCCCTTCGAGGCCATGAGACGTCACTAGACTCAGGTAGTCTTCGAAGGGCGTCACGACACTCAACTAGAAACCGCTCGTTCCATCGAATTTTACGGGGCGGCAGCTTCAAGTCCGGGAAGGTGACCCGGATTCGCAACGACCAAGCGGTTTCGGTGTGCAACGATCGATTCAGAAATGCCAACCTCTCAGCGTCTCGATGAGCCGCCAAGTTGGGCATCCCCAAACCTCCATTACAAGGCCGCTGGAAACAAACCTCCCTGCGTACCATTGGCCGGCGCCCTCTCCACAAAAAGCGGAAAAGGGCCCGTTCTATCGCCAATAACCGAGCCGCAGGAAGAGGAAGTACAGATAACCGGTAAAGGACCAGGGGAAAGATGTATGTAGCACAAACCTCCGCCCTGCCCTTTAAAGACAACCTCCTTGGAAACCATTTTCGGATCCGAGCTTCCACCTTTGTCTGTACTTCCGACCAATTTTTCTCGATCTGGAGATCCGGCCCGAACCACACGCCCAGGATTTTAACGGGACCGTCACTCCAGCGGAAGGGACCGGGCAGGGTATCGGATCCTGCCCAGGCACCCAACCGCAGACCTTCGCTCTTATCTAAATTGATCTTTGCTTTCAATCTTCTCTTCTAACAGAACAGCGTTCTCCTCACTTGCTTTGGTTATTTTAAGTACACACAAAAACCAAACATCCGGGCACATGTCGAACCTCGCGTCCGTCCAGTACCTAGATTGCATTTGTTTTTGCATACGGGCGGACGCGGGTTCGATCCCGGCAGGCAAGACAGAGTCTTACTCTTTTTCGTTCTCCGCCACACTTTGTCTAAATCGATAAGTAGTAGCATAATAACCATCATTAAAAAAAGAAAAATATATTCAGTTATTTTGAATAACTGAATATTTTTTTCTTTTTCTTTCCAAAACAAAGAAAGAAAAATATTTCTGATAACAAAAAAAAAAAAAGTCATTAAAATCATTGATGACAAGACCAAAATGATTTTATTTTTTTTATTAACGAAATTAAAATACTGTAGGAATGTCCAGTCTGCCGTATTAAATTTATTCTCCCTCTCTACAATGAAAGTTGCAAGAAAATATTTCTGACAAAGAGAAGTCATTAAAATCTTTAATGACAAGACCAAATGAGTTTTTTAAAAGTTTTTTTAATTAAGAAAATGAATATGAAAAAAATGATTTCGTCCCTGGGTGGATTCGAACCACCAACCTTTCGGTTAACAGCCGAACGCGCTAACCGGTTGCGCCACAGAGACAATTACGGAGACTCGAGGGTTTTTCTAATAATGGAGAAAAACGAGACTAGTAGGTGTTGTCGGATGACTAGAGATTGGTGAGCATTGGTGTTTGACTAAAGATGAAGGGATCAAATTAGCTATGATAGTCGTAAAAAGTAAAAAGAAATAAATACAAAAAAAACAAAAAAAACCCAACAGGACAAAGGACGAAAAACAACGACGAAGCTGCCACTTCCGTGATCATGAAATCAGGTAGAGGAAGTGTAACGAGTGATTGTAGAAATTGAACTCGCAAACTCCTGATCGTCAGCGGTGACTCGTAGTAAGATTCCTGTCACCCTGTTGATGGAGTGGTTCGGCCGCTAAGAGGCTTATGTGGAGGTGGTTTCTATCGAAGACAGTAAGAATTTATTTGTTATTCATTATTGTTTGTTAATCTCTTATATTCCTTGTTGAAGTACAAAAGATATTTTTTAGTTTATATTCAACACATATACAGACACAGCAAAACCTTATTCAATAAATGCTGCCTGCCTAGAAGTTCAGCAGTTGTGTCCGTGGTGCTATTGGCTAGATTGTAAATCAAATTCTTTGGGGTTCGAATCTACACAGGGATGGTGAGTCCCCTCCCTCAATCGAGTTAGTAAACCAACGAGGATATTTTAATTTTCAGCTCTAGGACCGAATTTATCAACTTACTGACTAACCTATTTATTTAAAAAAAACTTGAACACACAGACACAGCAAGATGCAGGTAGATAAAAACTGTCTGGCTTATTTCAATTTCCATAATTGTCTCTGTGGCGCAACCGGTTAGCGCGTTCGGCTGTTAACCGAAAGGTTGGTGGTTCGAATCCACCCAGGGACGATCATTTTTTTCTTCTTTTCTTAATGTTAATATTAACCAAACAACTTATTTTTTCTTGTAAAAACTTTCAATGTTCAATGTTCAATGACAGTCACAGCAAGATGAAAATAGATTTAAAAAAAAAAAAATGTGACTTAAGCTTAGTTTCCATAATTGTCTCTGTGGCGCAACCGGTTAGCGCGTTCGGCTGTTAACCGAAAGGTTGGTGGTTCGAATCCACCCAGGGACGACTCATTTTTTTTTGTATTATTTTCATTTTATTAATAAAACAACTAATAATTTCTTGTTCTTTGTCAGAAATGAACAAATAATCTTTTTTCTTTCTTTGTTTTAAAAAGAAAAAAGAAAAAAGATCAGGCTTTAACAGAGACGAATAAATAAACATCTGTTTTTGTACTGACTAAAACAATTCGAGTAAATAGAAGTTTTTGTGGTTCAAATCGACAATCGACTCCGCTCACCCAATTTGAGTTAGTAAACCAACAATCATATTTTTTAATTTATCCATTTACCTACTTACAAACCTATTGATTATAAAAACACGCACATTGACACCCAAAAAGGAAATCAATAAATAATGTCTGACTTTGCTTAACAATCGGTAATTGTCTCTGTGGCTAGCGTGTAATTTTTTTGTGGTTCGAATCTAGCCAGTGATAATGAACCCCCAAACCCCGTTTGAGTAAGTAAACCAATAAAAATATTATAATTTTCAGTTCTACGTCCGAATGTATCAATTTATATATCTATTCTAAAAACCCGAACACACAGACACAGCATGATGCAAGTCGATAAACTGTCTGATTTAAGCTTAGTTTCCATACTTGTCTCTGTGGCGCAACCGGTTAGCGCGTTCGGCTGTTAACCGAAAGGTTGGTGGTTCGAATCCACCCAGGGACGATACTTTTTTCTTCTTTTCCTAGCAATATCTTACTGTTAATAAAACAACTTGTTTTTTCTTGTCGTAAAAGTCTTCAATGACTTCTTTTTTGTTTGTTTGTCAGAAATTATCGTTTTTCTTTCTTTGTTTTGGAGATGAAAAAATATTCTTTCATTTATTTGTCTTTCTTTTTTCTTTCTCTTTCTTTCTTTCTTTCTTTCTTTATCAATCTCTTTCTTTATCTCTTTTTTATTATTAATCTCTTTCTTTTTTTTCTCTTTCTTTTTTTCTCTCTTTCTTTATCAATCTCTTCCTTTGTCTCTTTTTATCTTTTTCCTTCTTTATTAACAACCTTCTTCATTTATTTATATTTTTCTTTCTTTTTCTCCATATGTTCATCTCTCTTCTTTCTTTTTTCTTTCTTCATTTCTTTCTTTCTTCTTTACTAACTAACATTCATTTTAAAACCGCGCACACACAGACACAGAAAGATTTATATCTTACTGTGTCTGTGTGTGCGCGGTTATAAAAAGGCTCAATAGGCTGCTGGTTCCGTAACTGTCTCTGTGGCGCAACCGGTTAGCGCGTTCGGCTGTTAACCGAAAGGTTGGTGGTTCGAATCCACCCAGGGACGAATGTTTTTATTTTTATTTTTATTTCCTTTTTTTTTCTTTACACCCAGGGACGGTGATTTTTTAAAAACTTTTTTTGGCAATGTTTTAATATTTTTGTATTTATCTCTTTCTTCTGTCCTTTTTGTATGTCTTTCTTTCTTTTTAGGAGCGTCCAATCTTACGCGTAAAAATTTTCACGAAAATTTCGATACTTATTCACCTGTTGATGAAATTATGTTTAAAACAGGTTTTTCCTAAAATATATTTGGGGAAATATTTTTTACGAGTTCTTTCCCCGACCCTATTTCATTTTATGAAATCTGAAAAAAAAATGAAACAATAAAAAAAAACATTTTTAATATTTTTCTACCTAAGAAAAAGAACCAGGCTTTACTAAAGCCGGATTCAAAGACGATTAAATATTTGTCTTGTACTGACTTTAAAATTCGAGTAAATTGTTACTGTATTTCTTTAGTTAGTTGTTTTTTTCTTTTTTTTTTTCCTTTATTTATCTATTTCTTTTTTTAAATTTTAAATTCATTTATTCGTCTATCTATCTATCCATCTAATTAATTGGTAATATATCTAATCATACACACATACAGGCACAGCAAAAAGTCAATTAATAAACCTAGAATCTAGGCCCTAGAAACAGTCGTTTTTGCAAAGTTGTCTCTGTGGCGCAACCGGTTAGCGCGTTCGGCTGTTAACCGAAAGGTTGGTGGTTCGAATCCACCCAGGGACGAGCTTTTTTTTTACTTTCATCGTGTATTTTAAAAAAATAATCTTTTTCTTGCTAAAATTGCAAATTGGTCGGAAAATTAAAACGGGAAGTTTTATGGGGTTCTCCATGACAGTTTTAGTACAGTCTATGAATGAACTTTTTGCGAATTGGGTTACGGTTTAGGGGTTTGGGGTTTAAGGTTGTTTTTATTACGTAATGCTTAAAAAAAATTACTACACATTTAATTAACCATTGAAATTAATTATTGAACCCAACGGTAGACACATTAGTCTCAGTTGTTTGTGTTAGTATTGCAATGTATAATTTCAATTAAACTTGGTTTAAAAAAATATTTTTCAACATTAAATGTATAGTAATTTTTTTTTTTTAACCAATACGTAATTAAAAACAACCTTAATCCCCAAACCCCTAAACCGTAACCCAATTCGCAAAAAGTTCATTCATAGACTGTAGTTAAACTGTCATGGGGGACCACCAAAAACTTTCCGTTTTAATTTTCCGACCAATTTGCAAGTTTAACCCTTTTTCTTACATTCATACTTTCTTGATCCCTTTCTTTCTTTATCTTTCTTCTTTTTTCTCTGTATTTCATTATTTCTTTATTCATTTCTTTATCTTTTTACTTTTTCTTGTCCTATTTTTTCTTCTCACCTCGTCTAGAAACAGGCAGACACAAACAGGGAGATTATGTGTATCAATAATGTCTAAGAAAATGTGTGTGTTGTCTCTGTGGCGCAACCGGTTAGCGCGTTCGGCTGTTAACCGAAAGGTTGGTGGTTCGAATCCACCCAGGGACGAAACAGACTTTTTTTTTTATTAGATCTAAATCATTTGTTTATTTGTGCTTTCAGCTAAGAATGGGTAGATGGAAAGTAAAGTGCAATGTGAAACACAGCGAAAAGCACATAACTTTTATCAGGGACAGTCGTCTCTGTGGCGCAAAGCGCGTTCGGCTGTTAACCGAAAGGTTGGTGGTTCGAATCCACCCAGGGACGAAACAGACTTTTTTTATTAATCTAAATCATTTGTTATTTGTGCTTTCAGCTAAGAATGGGTAGATGGAAAGTAAAGTGCAATGTGAAACACAGCGAAAAGCAAATTGATAAAAATACAATAACTTTTATCAGGGTTGCCACAGTCGTCTCTGTGGCGCAACCGGTTAGCGCGTTCGCTGTTATTTTTTTTATTAGATCTAAATCATTTGTTTATTTGTGCTTTCAGCTAAGAATGGGTAGATGGAAAGTAAGTGCAATGTGAAACACAGCGAAAAGCAAATTGATAAAAATACAATAACTTTTATCAGGGTTGCCACAGTCGTCTCTGTGGCGCAACCGGTTAGCGCGTTCGGCTGTTAACCGAAAGCTTAATGGTTCGAATCCACCAAGGGACGAAACAGATGTTTTTTTCTTTCGAAGCGCACAATAATCAGAAATTTTGTTTTTATTTGATTTTTATTATATTTTATTAGATCTAAATTAGCTAGTGGCAAAAAAATCGGATACTACGAGTTTTAAAAGCGAATTAAGAATAATTAAATCTATTATTTAAGGTTAAACTTTGTCTAAATCGATAAGTAGTAGCATAATAACCATCATTAAAAAAAGAAAAATGTAATTATATATGAAGTTTATTTTAAAAAGATTAAAAATGATTTTTTTGGTCAATTTCGACGCGATTCGCCATTTTGGCTGTTTTTCAATGGTTTTAGTCGCTTGTTTACAATTTTAACGTAACATTTAGGATGGAAAAAATTTACCAAAAATCAGGTAATTATCCTATTTTAATGTAATTTTCAGTATTGATTTATCAATTAATGAATTTTTAGTGCATCAGTTATTTTATTTCAAAACTTTAATTTAGTATTTTTGCTATGAAAAATTAATATATAAAATTCATTTAAAATATGAAAATCCCGATGTTAAGTTTAAAGTCTTATATTTTTAAATTCTAAAAATAAATATCTACTTAATGGAAAAACTTATTTTAGGCGCCAAAAGTAATAAGTTTTGAAGAAAAACTCGATTGAAAATGTACCCCCTCCCCCTTTTAAGCAGAAGAAACATCGATGTATAATTTTTCTTTTATAAAATAATAGCCAATTAAATAATTATCAAAATGGGTAAAAAAGAAATCTCCAAAAAATTAATTATTTATTATTTTTTTACATTTTATTTTTCGATTTGCGGTACTTATTTTCTCATAGAAGCGCAACCGTAAAAAAATTTTTTGTTTCTATTCATAACTTCGGTCTTTTATCTCATTATTTATACTGTAATTAGTATAAAAAATGATCAACTTGCAAAACATTTTACGCCTTCAATATAAGGGGGATCAAAATTAAGTGACCTGAAAAAAATGAGAAAGTTTTGAAATAAAAGAAATCATACATTATAAAGATCATTTATTGATACATAAATACTGAAAATTTCATTAAAATCCGATAATTTCTTGATTTTTGGTAAATTATTTTCTGTAGGGGGGCTAGTCATTTTATCAAAAACGCATTTTAGGCTCATTTTGCCAGTCCCTAATCTAAATCATTTCTTTATTTGTGCTCTCAGCTAAGAATGGGTGGATGGAAAATAACGGGCAATGTGAAACACAGCGAAAAGCAAATTGATTAAAATACAAGAACATGACTTTAATCAATTAGTCACAGTCGTCTCTGTGGCGCAACCGGTTAGCGCGTTCGGCTGTTAACCGAAAGGTTGGTGGTTCGAATCCACCCAGGGACGAAAAAAATTTCTTTTCTTTCGATCCAGTAAATCATTTTTTTATATTTCTTCTTTTTTTCTCCGTATTTCTTTATTTCTTTATTCATTTATTTAACTTTTTTACTTTTTCTTTCCCTATTTCTTTATTTCTTAATTTATTTATCACTTTCTTCCTTCCTTATCTTCCTTCTTTATCTTTATCTATCTTTACGTTTCTTTTTATCTTTTTCTTACTTTTTTCTTTCTTTATTTTTGCTTGTTTGTTTATTTATCCTTTTATTTATTAATCTATTTCTCTTTTTGTCTATTCATTTACTTATGTATCAATCTAGATTGTTTATTCTAATTCTACAGACATGAAGACAGTGAAACAGGTGAATAATAATGTCTGCCGTTAACGTACTTGTCTCTGTGGCGCAACCGGTTAGCGCGTTCGGCTGTTAACCGAAAGGTTGGTGGTTCGAATCCACCCAGGGACGCATGTCTTTTTGTTTTTGGATACAGGAAATAAATCATTATGTGGTAATCCTTAACTTGTTCCTCGTAAATTCCTACTATAAAATAAACTGAACCCTCATTTTATGTCCGTGTTTTTGCAATAAATGTTTTAAATATGTTTGCAATAAATGTTTTTAAATTAAGAAAATATATTCAGTATTGTAAAATAATGGGTGCAATATTTACGCCAATAACGTAGTTGTCTCTGTGGCGCAACCGGTTAGCGCGTTCGGCTGTTAACCGAAAGGTTGGTGGTTCGAATCCACCCAGGGACGATATTTTATTTTCTTGACGGTGATTTTTTTCTTTTGTTGGTAATATTTTTAATATTTTTGTATTTATCTATTTTTTTTTTTTTGCTGTCTTTTTCTTTTTTCTTTAGAAATATTCAATCTGACGCGTAAAATTTATTCTCCATATTTAACACAAAGAAACTTGGATCATTCAATAATAATAATATCTATCAATCTACTTAGTTACTAACTTGTTTAATAATACAGTAGGCACCTCCATTTTCCGGTCACGTGATCATTTTAAGTTATATTTCATAAACGAAAGTAAATATTTTTGAACTTTGTTTTTTAAAAATCTCGCAAAAAAAGTAACGACCCTACAGAGTTATTACAAAGAAAAACAGTTAAATCAAAGATCAAATTATCCGATTGGTAAAAATTACATCGTTATTTAAAAAATAAATAAACCTATTCGTATTACATGCGAAAGGGTAATTTTAAGATCGAAATAAGGACAGAAAAATTTCATATTATTTCCCTTTGACAATTATACATTTAAATGTATAGGTGGCTGTATTCAACATAATTTTTTTCTTGTGAATATTCAATAACCGATTATTGGTTTTCAACGATTTTGTAAATATTCTTTTTTTTATCTTGAAATATCATCTTGAAAATTTTTTTGTGCATTCGAAAGAAGAAACATTTTTAAAAATCCTGATGATTAAAAAAATTCAGCTTAGGAAAATAATGAAAATTATGAACGAAAAACAATGTTTTCTTTTTTGTTTTTTTTTTCTCCGTTAAATCAATTTAAATTTAACGTATCCAAAATGAAGTTATGACTACCAGCTTTATAAAAAAATTCTATGAAAAATCAATTTATGGTCCAATTTTCACGAAAATTTCTATAACTTTACCTTAGGATGTAAATATGTATGAAATAGATTTTTCCTAAAATATATTAGAAGAAATAGATTTTTTACGAGGTCTACTCCCCGCCTATTTTATTTTAGGAAATATGAAAAAATGAACCGACAAAAAACGATTTTTACTATAAAGATAAGTGTCTGATAAATTATTTCAGAAGATTTTTTATAAGCTTAGATGCAAGAGCTTTTTAGTAAAAAAAACATTAATACAGAATTCTGAAAAAAAAAATCAATAAATAATTTACTATTAAAATGAATAAAAACTTGAAAAACTTTAATATTAACATTTGCTATCAAAATTTCACAGTGAAATTGACTTTTTAAAAAATTGCCGTTTGGGTAATAAATTTTAAAATCGAAAATGAAATGAAATGAAGGAAAATTTGAATATTTTTTCTGAGAGAAAAACTAATAGAATAAAGAGTTATTTATTTTATTGTAAAATAGGTTGAATTAGTTCAAGATGATTTGTTACGCTTAAAAAAACAAACAAATAATATAGTGTCTTGTCTGTAGTTCCAAAGTCAAAAACAAATATGTCAGTTTTGATCTTCCGTATATTCTAAGGGTCTTTTAGGAATATTAATATATCGTGGATCGGACAAATTTTTAGTTCAACTGAATTCTAAAATTCATATATTTAAATATCCGTGAAAAATTCGTTTTGCACACACAAAAAAGATTTTTAAACATTAAAAAAAACATTATTTAAGCTCACAAAAGATTGAAAATCTCTTAAAAATTAATTTCTTAAAAAAACATTTTTTTCTCTTGACAATTTAATAGAATATAGTTCATATCAATTAAAAAAGCAAAAAAAAAAAAAGTTTTCAAATAATGATATTATGACATTTCATTGCACCTTTTATTTTCGATTTCATGAATTTTTTTTAAAAAAAACAAAAAAACTACTGCGTTGTATGTTATACAATTTTTTATATAGTTATTCAGACTCTTATCTTTATAGAAAAAAAGTTTAAAAGTTTTCTGACGGTTCATTTTTTTTTTATCTCATAAAATAAAATGGTAGACCTCGTAAAAAATATTTCCCCTAATATATTTTAGGAAAAAAAACTATTTCAGATATATTTACATCCAAAGGTAAATAGTTATGGAAATTTTCGTGAAAATCGGACGATCAATTAATTTTTCATAGAACTTTTAAAAAATCATCTTATCGTAACTTGTTTTTAGCTACGTTAAATTTCAGTTGATTTAACAGTGCAAAAATGAAAACATTGTTTTTCAATCATAATTTTCATTATTCCCGTATGCTGAATTTTTTAAAAAATCATCAGGAGTTTGTTTAATGTTTCTTCTTTCGAATGGAAAAACTTTTTTCAAAATAATCTTAATTTTTATGCAAGTTTCATTGTGTTAAATATGGGGGTGGGGGGTAAATTTCACAGGATAAATTGGTGGTAGCCAACAACAACAACAGAGACAGCAAATCGTAATTCAATGAATTCAGCCTGATTAGGCTGCAAATCGAAGATTTTGTGGTTCGAATCGACACGGGGAGAAAAAAAAATGTCGTCCCTGGGTGGATTAGTCTGGCCGTAAAAGACTTCTTGTTCTTTGTAGTCAGAAATAAAGAAATAATCGTTTTTCTTTCTTAGTTTTTGAAGGAAAATTAATCCGACTTTAAATATGTTTTGTATTGAATCTATTGACTAAGAAAAAAAAAGAGTTATTTATTTATTTCTCTGTTATTCTTCATTTATTTGATCTCTTTCTTTTTTCTATCTATCCATCTGTCTGTCGGTAAAACGTTAACGCTTCTCCCGACGCAGATGGGGATAGGCGAGGCCACAGGCCAGCAGCGAGTTCAGTGAGTAAAACTACCCGGCTAGCTAGAATGAGTAGTTGCGAAATTTAGTGGGCTTCACAGCTAACCACTAGTAATACACGACTCTCTCTCTCTCTCTCTCTCTCTCTCTCTCTCTCTCTCTCTCTCTCTCTCTCTCTCTCTCTCTCTCTCTCTCAGGTTATTGGGGAAGAATGACTTGGTGTCTCGCTGAGTAAAATAAAGTAAAATCAAAAAGCCCCGTGTGGGGGGAGACCCAGGATTTAAAAAGCATTGAATAAAACAATGTTGTCGGGGTTTTAGCAACAAAGAAGAAAAATGGTACTACCCGACCTGATGATTTAAAAAAAAATTCAGCTTACGGGAATAATGAAAATTATGATTGAAAAACAATGTTTTCATTTTTACACCGTTAAATCAACTGAAATTTAACGTAGCTAAAAACAAGTTACGACAACTGGATTTAAAAAAAATTCTATGAAAAATCAATTAATGGTTCGATTTTCACGAAAATTTCCGTAACTATTTATCTTTGGATGTAAATATGTCTGAAATAGTTTTTCCCTAAAATATATTAGGGGAAATTGTTTTTTACGAGGCCTACCTCACTTATTTTATTTTATGAGATATTAAAAAAATGAACCGACAAAAAATGATTTTTACTTTTTTCTATAAAGATAAAGTCTGAATAACTATATAAAAAAATTTGTATAATACTCAAGGCAGTAGTTTTTTGTAGAAAAAATTCTGAATTCTGAAATAAAAAGCGCAAAAAAATGTCATAATATTATTATTTGAAAACTTTTTTGTGCTTTTTTAATTGATATGTACATATCAATAAGAATGTATATTCTATTAAATTGTCAAGAAAAAAATTTTTTTAAGAAATTAATTTTTAAGAGATTTTTAGATCTTTTGTGTTAAATAATTCGTGTTTTTTTATGTTTAAAAACTTTTTTTGTGTGTACAAATCGAATTTTTCAAGGATATTTAAATATAATATAAGACTGAATTTTAGAATTCAGGTGAACTAAAAATTTATCCGATCCACGATATATTAATATTTTTAAGAGTATTTAAGAGGTTTTTTTTAAATTGTTGAACAGTAATGTTTGATTCTTATAATATACGGCAGAGCAAAACTGATAACATTTGTAATACCTGTTATCTTTTCTTTGCTTTAGTTACCCTATAAGTTTAACTAAAAAAATATTCCGGTGTTATTCTGAAACTACCACAAAAAAAAAAAAAATCTTTCAAAAATCGTTGAAAACCAATAATCGTTTATTGAATATGCACAAGAAAACAATTATGTCGAAGACAGCCACCCATACATTTAAATGTATCATTATCAAAGAGAGATAATATGTAAAGTTACAGTCCCCGTTTCTACGTAAAAATCACCATTTTGCATGTAAAACGGACTATTTTATTATTTTTATTATTTTTATTTATTAATGGTGAGTATTTTTTCCAATCGGATAATTTGATCTTTGAATTAACTGTTTTTCTTTATAACAACTCTGTATGATCGTTACTTTTTTTTTGCGAGTTTTTTAAAAAAAAACAAAGTTAAAAATATTTACTTTCGTTTATTCAAGATGGCCTAAATTAATCACGTGACCCGATTTTGGTTACCCCTAATATACTCACACACACAGTGTAGTTCAATAAATGTTGCCTAACAACAGCTTAGCTTCGGAAATGTTGCCTAACAACAGCTTAGCTTATAGAAATTGGCTAGCGTGTAATTTTTTTGTGGTTCGAATCTACCCGTTGATGAGTAAGTAAACCAATAAAATATTTTCATTTTCAGTTCTACGTCCGAATTTATCAACTTACTGACTTATCTATTTATTCTAAAAAAAAAACCTACACACAGACACAGCATGATGAAAGTCGATAAAGTGTCTGACTTAAGCTTAGTTTCCACAATTGTCTCTGTGGCGCAACCGGTTAGCGCGTTCGGCTGTTAACCGAAAGGTTGGTGGTTCGAATCCACCCAGGGACGAAACTGATTTTTATTTCTTTCGAGGCGTTGAATAAGCAAAGTAATCAGAAATTTGTTTTTTATTTGATTTTGATAATATTTTATTAGATCTAAATCATTTGTTTATTTGTGCTTTCAGCTAAGAATGGGTAGATGAAAAGTAACGTGCAATGTGAAACACAACAAAAAGCAAATCTCTAAAAATACAAGTACATGACTTTTATTGCGGTTACCACAGTCGTCTCTGTGGCGCAACCGGTTAGCGCGTTCGGCTGTTAACCGAAAGGTTGGTGGTTTCGTATCCACCCAGGGACGAAGGCTTTTTTTTTTCGATGCAGTAAATCAAGGAAAAATTTTAGCTGATACCTATGTTCTTTATGTTACATTTTCACTTATTTTAATTTCATCACTGGATGGAAAACAGAATGTTTACAATTTAGGTATAAATTGGATCCTCCTTTTATGACCGTAATTTTGTTTTTTCGTTAAAATCTGACGTTTTTATTTTAGAGTACCAAATCTAAAAATAAAAGAAATAACAACAAAAGGTAATATTCAACTTTCTACTCGTAAATTCCTACCATAAAATTAGGCTTGGGCATTTTATGGTAGGAATTTACGAGTAAAAAGTTGAAGTGTAAAAACGAACCCCCACTTTAAAACAAATCATTCTCACAAAATAAAAGCTTTTAGAATATACACATTGAAGTGAATATTAAAATAAAGAAAGAAAATATATTTAGTATTGTAAAATAACGGGTGCAAGAAAAATAAACATTTATTGCAAAAACACGTAAATAAAATGAGGGTTCAGTTTATTTTATGGTTGGAATAAACGAGAAAACTGTTCTTTTTTATCATAATGCTTAGGTGCAGTCCCTGTGGTGCAACCGGTTAGGTGGTTCGAATCCACTCAAGGGCGATAGTTGGTAATCTGAACATTAGCTACATAAATGAGAGTAACCTCCCCTTGTTTCTTTCACTTTGAGGATCCGTGTGTTTTGTTTTGTAAAAACACGGATTTTTTAACAAATTGGGTATACCTATACTTTTCTAATATACAGGTACTCTCATAGAAATTTTTTTTTTAAATCACCTGTGGGGGATTCTAAGCATATGTTGACAGGGATGGTGAACATGTGGAGACTGTTTGAAAATATATTAAAGATATTCCTATAAGGGTGTTAACATTTTTAAATCGATTAAAAAAAAGATGTTAAATTTCTGTGAGAGTAATATTAAAAAGTATATATTGTATACCCAAAACACACGGCTTCCTCAAAGTAAAAAAAACACAAGGGGATATTACTCTCATTTATGTAGCTAATGTTCAGATTACCCGATAGTTTTATTTTTATTTTATTTATTTATTCATCTATTTTTTTCTTTCTTTTTTTCTTCTTTATTTCTTTATGTGTTTAGGTATTTGTATAGAGGCGTGTGGTGTCATGGTTACCGTCGTAGGAAATGGACACGATGAGACGACTCGAAATCTGGACGAGTCTGTTTGCATTCCACTTAGCGTTAATATCAATCGGAATGGTATTGATCCAACTATTCTCCATGAATGAATAGTAGGGCAGACTGGGCTCTTTAACCTCGGATAGGCAACCAGTCTAGATGAAAGGAAAACTTTTGATTCAAACTTGTTAAACACCGCTTAAGAAATTAACCGTGTGTCAAATTCTGCTAGCGCGGAGGGGTTGGGTAAATATGTATGTATTGGTCTATCTTCTTTATTTATTCATGTATTTATCCGTTTCTTTCTTTCTTACTTTCTTTCATTGTTAATTCATCTCTTTTTTTCTTTCTCTATTCATAGGGATGTGCAATTTATCGCTGGCTCTAAAAAATGGGTGATCACAGGAAATTCTTCTAAAAATCATATAAAATAAACTAATCCGATTTTAATAAAACTTTCGGTATATGAAGTAATAAAAGACGAACTTTTATTGTAAATAAATGCTTACTAAATTGAAAAGGCTGATAATTTTTTTCGTTGGTTTTTGTTTCGCGCATTGATCCCCCGTACAAAGATTTTTTTTTTCTTTTGGATATAAATGATTTTTACATTTTTGGAAAGATAATTTAATGACGGAACATATGTAAAAAAAACTAAATCGCTACTAATTGGGTTTTGGTAATAGGGCATCTTTAACATTGAAACTTAAATCTCGTAAATAAGAAAAAATATATCTTTTTTTTTTTCTAAATTGTTAGGTTATTTTCTAAAGAATTTTATATTAAAAGTTCGTATTATCTACTTGTTTGTTTGTTGTTTTTTTTTTCAGGGATTTTTTAAAATTTATAAAATGTAAAATAAATACTTTTTTAGCGGATATCAAAAGCATTTTATTGATCAAAAAAAAAATTGTATAAAAAATATCTAGCTAAAAATAATGACATGGCATATTTCGGTTTTTACTTTTTAAAAAATTAAAATAATGTTTGAATTACAAATTGTCGTGATTTTTATTAATGATCGCTAAGCGATATAAAAAAAATCTGGTTTTGGGGTATTGTTGTTGTTGTTATTTTTTTGTTTCAGCGATACGTGCATGGATACATGAGTTAATAGGTTCAAATCCGTGACGCTAGTATAATTATACTTTATTGAACTCAAACAAACAGTGTTTGAAGAAATTTATTATTTTATTTGTTTGAAAACATATACGTATAATCCTCCATACAAAGAAATAATGCACACGTGAAGATGCGATAATTTTGTCAACAAAGATTAAGAAATGGCGGGATTTTACGGGAATTTACTTTTAAATGCAAACAATTAGGTTTTATGTAAGAGAAATTTGTTTTTTCTTTTTTATAACACATAAACTTGAAATTGTTCTTTATATTAAACGTAAAATAAAACATTAAAAAGTTAATTTTCCATTTTTTATTGAGGTTTTAAAATATTTTTAACAATTATGCGCACATTTCCAAAGTCCCTATTTTGCACATCCCTATCTATTCATCTCTTTTTTTTTCTCTATTCATCTATCAATCTATCTATATATCTATCTATCTACTTAATTACTGACAGGGTTCTTTATTCTAATACTACACACATACAGACACAGCGAACTTTTGACCGTGTAGTTGGCACTGAAATACTTGCCCACTGTCTTGAGGAGCTGTGGAGTATTCTCATATAGCCCGTCCAATTTATCTATCTACTTACTGACGAGCCTATTTATTCTAAAAACACGCACACACAGACACAGCAAATCCAAGTCTCTATATATATAACGTCTATGTCTCATATTCCGTAATTGTCTCTGTGGCGCAACCGGTTAGCGCGTTCGGCTGTTAACCGAAAGGTTGGTGGTTCGAATCCACCCAGGGACGAAAGCTTTTTTTCTATTTTATTTTTTTCTTTACACCCAGGGACGGTGATTTTTTTTTCTTTTGTTATGTTCAACTGTCTTTCCCAATTTACCGACTTATTGACTCACCTCGTCTAGAAACACAAACACCAAGAATATCTGACGGAAAGTATTCATCAATTGTCTTGTGGCGCAACCGGTTAGCGCGTTCGGCTGTTAACCGAAAGGTTGGTGGTTCGAATCCACCCAGGGACGATAGTTTTTTTTCTTTGTATTAATATTTCTTTTTTTTTTCTGTCTTCTTTTTTTCTTTGTTGCTTCCTTGCTTCCTTTCTTCCTTCATTTATTTATTTTTCATTTTTTCTTGCTTTCTTTATTTTTTTCTTTGTTTTTTTTTTTTGGTAAAGAAGAACAGTATTCTCGTTTATTCCAACCATAAAATAAATGAACCCTCATTTTTTGTCCGTGTTTTTGAAATAAATGTTTATTTTTTTTGCACCCGTTATTTTACAATACTAAATATATTTTCTTCTTTAATATTCACTTCAATGTGTATATTCTAAAAGATTTTATTTTGTGAGAATGTTTAGTTTTAAAGTGGGGGCTCGTTTTACAATTTAGGTATAAATTGGATCCTCCTTTTATGACCGTAATTTTGTTTTTTCGTCGACGATGATTAAAATCTGACGTTTATATTTTAGAGTACCAAAGCTAAAAAGAAAAGAATAGGGACTGACAAACTGAGCCTAATTGCGTTTTTGACCAAATGACCAGCCCCCCCCCTACATAAAATAATTTACCAAAATCAGAAAATTATCGGATTTTAATGAAATTTTCAGTGTTTATGTATCAATGAATGATCTTTATAATGCATTATTTATTTTGTAAAATCGAACCCCCACTTTAAAACTAAACATTCTCACAAAATAAAAACGTTTAGAATATACACATTGAAGTGAATATTAAAATGAATAAAGAAAATATATTTAGTATTGTAAAATAACGGGTGCAAGAAAAATAAAACATTCATTGCAAAAACATGGACATAAAATGAGGGTTCAGTTTATTTTATGGTTGGAATAAACGAGAAAACTTTTTCTTCTTTACCTTTTTCTTTATCTCTATCTTACTATTTTGTGACGAGATCATTTATTCTAATACTACAATTATAGTGAAATGCAAATCATCAAATAATGTTTGGATGCAGTCTATGTTGTGCAACAGGTTAAGTGGTTCTTTTCGCATTCTTTATCACTTTCTTGCATTGTTAATTCATCTCTTTCTTTCTCTATTCATCTATCTATCTATCTATCTATCAATATCTATCCCATTCTACCTACTTAATAAATGACAAGATTCTTTATTCTAGGGTGGCCCAAAATTAGCCAAAAATGCGTTTTTGATAAAATGAATTTAGCCCCCCCCCCACTACAGATAATAAATTACAAAAAAGCAAGGAATTATTGGAATTTAATGAAATTTTCAGTGTTTATTTATCAATGAATGGTCTTTATAATGCATTATTCATTTTATTTCAAAACTTACTCATTTTTTTTACAATTATGTTGGGGGCGTAATATTTTTTCGAGTTGGTCTTATACTGTACTAATTACAGTATGAATAATGAGATAAAAGACCGAAGTTATGAATAGAAAAAAAAATTTTACGGTGATTTTTCTATAAGAAAATAAGTACCGAAAATCGAAAAATAAAATGTAAAAAAAAAAAAATAATTGATTTTTTGAAGATTTCTTTTTTAGTCATTTCGATAATTATTAAATTGGCTATTATTTTATGAAAAAAAATTATGCATCGATTTTTTCTACTTAAGAAGTTCCTTAAAAACTTATTACAGTCGTCTCTGTGGCGCAAGAATGGGTAGATGGAAAGTAACGTGCAATGTGAAACACAGCGAAAAGCAAATCTCTAAAAATGCTATTACATGAATTTTATGTGGCGCAACCGGTTAGCCCGTTCGGCTGTTAACCGAAAGGTTGGTGGTTCGAATCCACCCAGGGACGAAATTGAGTTTTTTTTTTCTTTCGAGGCGTTAAATAAGCAAAATAATCAGAAATTTGTTTTTTATTTGATTTTGATATTTTATTAGATCTAAATCATTTGTTTATTTGTGCTTTCAGCTAAGAATGGATAGATGGAAAGTAACGTGCAATGTGAAACACAGCGAAAAGCAAATCTCTAAAGATACAAGTAAATGACTTTTATCAGGTTCGCCGCAGTCGTCTCTGTGGCGCAACCGGTTAGCGCGTTCGGCTGTTAACCGAAAGGTTGGTGGTTCGAATCCACCCAGGACGAAAGCTTTTCTTTTCTTTCGATGCAGTAAATCAAGCAAAATTTTTAGCTGATAACTATGTTCTTTTTGTTGCATTTTCACTTTATTTTAATTTCATCACTGGATGGAAAACAGAACGTGCATGAAATTGATTCTTACATTACTTTATGTCTTATTATTTTGAATAAATATATATTTAAAATCTTCATTTATTTATTCATTGGTGGTTTCACCTCAGAAAGCCAGGACGGAAAGAAACGTACAATATGAAAGGCAGCAAAAAGCAAATCGATGAAAATACGAAAGCATGATTACGCCATATCGTCCGTGATTAAGTCGCTCTGTGGCGCAACGGTTAGCGCGTTCGGCTGTTAACCGAAAGGTTGGTGGTTCGAATCCACCCAGGGACGAAATTGATTTTTTTTTCTTTCAGGCGTTAAATAAGCAAAATAATCAGAATTTGTTTTTTATTTATTTTGATATATTTATTTAGATCTAAATCATTTGTTTATTTGTGCTTTCAGCTAAGAATGGTAGATGGAAAGTAACGTGCAATGTGAAACACAGCGAAAAGCAAATCTCTAAAGATACAAGTAAATGACTTTTATCAGGTTTCGCACAGTCGTCTCTGTGGCGCAACCGGTTAGCGCGTTCGGCTGTTAACCGAAAGGTTGGTGTTCGAATCCACCCAGGGACGAAAGCTTTTCTTTTCTTTCGATGCAGTAAATCAAGAAAATTTTTAGCTGATAACTATGTTTCTTTGTTGCATTTTCACTTTATTTTAATTTCATCACTGGATGGAAAACAGAACGTGCATGAAATTGATTCTTACATTACTTTATGTCTTATTATTTTGAATAAATATATATTTAAAATCTTCATTTATTTATTCATTGGTGGTTTCACCTCAGAAAGCGAGGACGGAAAGAAACGTACAATATGAAAGGCAGCAAAAAGCAAATCGATGAAAATACGAAAGCATGATATACGCCATTTTCAGTCTTCTCTGTGGGCAACCGGTTAGCGCGTTCGGCTGTTAACCGAAAGGTTGGTGGTTCGAATCCACCCAGGGACGAAATTGATTTTTTTTTTTCTTTCAGGCGTTAATAAGCAAAATAATCAGAAATTTGTTTTTTATTTGATTTTGATAATTTATTAGATCTAAATCATTTTTATTTGTGCTTTCAGCTAAGAATGGTAGATGGAAAGTAACGTGCAATGTGAAACACAGCGAAAAGCAAATCTCTAAAGATACAAGTAATGACTTTTATCAGGTTCGCCCAGTCGTCTCTGTGGCGCAACCGGTTAGCGCGTTCGGCTGTTAACCGAAAGGTTGGTGGTTCGAATCCACCCAGGGACGAAAGCTTTTCTTTTCTTTCGATGCAGTAAATCAAGGAAAATTTTAAGCTGATAACTATGTTCTTTTTGTTGCATTTTCACTTTATTTTAATTTCATCACTGGATGGAAAACAGAACGTGCATGAAATTGATTCTTACATTACTTTATGTCTTATTATTTTGAATAAATATATATTTAAAATNCGCACTTACGCGCCAGCGTTCGGGGGATGTTAACCGAAAGGTTGGTGGTTCGAATCCACCCAGGGACGTAACATTTTTTTCGACGCACTAAATTACACAAGATATTTAATTGATCACTGATCACTAAATTGAATTTTTATTTAATTTATACAATATTTTATTTCTTAGATCTAAAAAAAACATTTCTTTATTTATTTTTGGTCTCACCTAAAAATTAGTGGATGGAAAGTAACGTGCAATGTGAAACACAGGGAAAAGTAATTCCTAACTTTGTTTATCGTTAAATCTTTAATAAATTTACGTGTCAACCCTGGTTGGGTTATTTTATGCTGAAGTCGTGTTTAAAAAAAATTGAATACACAACAATAATGAATTTTATTCATTGTTGTGTATTCAATTTTGTTAACTAATTGTTCATCTATTTACCACATAGATGGGACTCTAATTCTAAGAAGCGCGTGATGTAATGGTTAGAGTCATGGGAAATGGACTCGTCGCCCCGAGTTCAAATCCTGGATGTGGTAATTGCATTTTACTTAGTGCTAATACCCTTGGGAAAGGTATGAATCTTACTCTCCCTCCAGCTATGTGGTAAATAGTAGGGCAGACTGAGCTCTTTAACCTTGGTTTGGCAACCGGTCTAGGAGAAGGAAAACTGTGAATTCAAACCTGTTGAACTCCACTTAAGAAATTGACCTTCTGTCGCATCCTGCGGGGAGTCACATATATATATATATTTACCATATATATATATATGTGACTCTAACAGGTATACCACTCCAGGTTAAAGTGGACATGGGAGTAATGACAATGCAGGGGTAATCCACACTCCCAAAGTTCCAGAATGTAAACCTCGCCACTAGATCCAGTTTAACGTCATTCCCAAGGTACTAAGACCCCCAGCAATTGCCTTTTAGCACATATATGATAAAAAGTAATGGTAGTTTGCCATAAGAGCGATATGGTCGGAACAATCATATAGGTGCTAGGGCTTGACAGGACCAACCGATTGACGGGGATGGGGGATTCTCCGACCGCCCATCTAGCGCAAGTAAGGATCAAAGTAGAGTGTAGCATGTTATGGATTGCTCAGCATCCAGGATCCCTCCATAAGCATCACGGGTCGCCACCCACGGCCTACAGGAGGCCCAATTGAAAGGAGGTCTTACTCAACAGAGGTGCAGTCGGCGTATTATACAGCCCCAGCAAACAGAGTTAAATAAAAAGGACACACGTTTAATATCTAGGGATTTTTAGGGGTAAACCACTTTAACGCAACAAGCAATTAAAAACTGAATTCAAGTTTTTTTTTCAACAAAAAAGTTTTTAGTTTTTAGAAAAAAAAGTTTCAAAACACTGAAATTTAAGAATACGTTTTTTTAATGATATTTTAAATGTAAAAAAAAAATCTTAAAATAAACAAACATTATACTATGCCAATTCTCGGCGATTTTTTTATAATTTGATAAATCATTTTCCTCTTATTCTCTCTCTTACTTTTGTTTTCTCTTTCTCATTCACTCTCTGGTGTTCTTTTTTTTTCTTTTTTTAGTCCCGTCATGGACCGGGTACTTTTGCTAGTATATATATAAAATGCCTAGAAGAGCAATATTTTGCATTATTTTATCGTTTTTTGAACTTCAAAAATAAGGCACTTAAATTTTAAAAAACAATTATAACTCTTATGAACATTTAAAATCTAATTTTCCATGGAATTATCTTTAAAAGATGTAAAAATCATTTACCTGCTCCTTCATTAAGTGAGTCAAATTAACAAAATAATTAAGGGTGAGGGGTGATTGACAAAAGAAAAATCAATAAAAAATGTTGTTTTCAGAATTTGTGGAAAAATGTCTTTTAAACGAAGCATAATCTTTTACTGCTTTGAATAAAGAAAATCTTATTCAACCCGACAGACACCACGTGAAGGCTCGGATTAAACTACCGTAATTATTTGGGTGAAAATTGCAAATCGTCGTCTAAATTAAAACGGAAAAATTTGGCTTGGGCAAAGATTTTAATTATTACTAAGGACACGATTTATGTTGTTTTTTACTTAAATTTTAACCGTTAGTTGTGTTTTTAACCGTTTTTCATTATTTTCCTACAGAGGGCCGTAAGTGAACTAATTTTTAAGGGAGATAAATATTTTTATTAACATAAAAAACACGGATTATTACACTTTTGATCATCCATATTTAAGTAAAGCACGCGTCGCCTATAATATTGAAATAGAAAGTACGTTTTTTTTTGTACATGTTTATTAATTCTGACTAGTCTTATCATGCATCTGTTTTATTTATCTATTTTTTCCTTAAACACAACTAACGGTTAAAATTTAACTAAAAAATAACATAAATTTGCTCTACTAACGTATTGAGCACTTTTTATTTGTTATATCGCTTTCTTACCTTTCTGAATTTTGCATCAACTAACCATTGTGACCATATTCACCGGTAAGTCACCTTTTCCAAAATAAACACACACACACACACACACACACACACACATATACATATATATATATATATATATATATATATATATATATATATATATATATATATATATTATTGAAATAAATGATTAATTATCTGCCCTTGCCACCAGGGAGCCAATCAAGCAATATTGTAGGTTGGCGCCTAAATTAAATAACTTCCTTAATTGCATTGTGGACCATCAGAGCAGCAAGTCGTATTATCTAGGATATCCAAGAAGCAAGATGGGTTTCAGCAGATAAGTCGGGCCAAAAGGCCAATAAGTTTTCAAGTTATATTTTTATGAAGATATATTCGTATTTTAATTTGTTGCTGTGTCTTTGTCATTGGAATTTAAAAGCCTACCTTTTAATGTTGGAAAATACATGATGCCTAGCAACAACAACAAAAAACAAAAACAAAACATAAAAATATGTATATATATTGATTTTCGAAACTCGAATAAGTTTCATTTATATAAAAAAGACGTTACATTTGTGTTCTTCTTTGTATTTATATTTTGGTAAAAAGAACAATTTCCTCGTATATTCCTACCATAAATTAAACTGAACACTCATTTTATGTCCGTATTTTTATAATAAATGTATTTTTTTTTTTGCACCCGTTATTTTACAATACTAAATATATTTTTATTTTTATTTTAATATTCACTTCAATGTGTATATTCTAAAAGGATTCTAATTTGTAAGAATGGTTAGTTTTAAAGCGGGAACTCGTTTTATACTTTAGGCATCAATTGGATCCTCCATTTATGTTTTCGTCGAGGATGATTACAATCTGATATTCAATTCTAGAGTAACAAAGCCAAAAAAAAAAGGAAATAACAACTAACAAAAGGTAATATTCAGCTTTTTACTCGTAAATTCCTACCATAAAGTTAGACTTGGGCATTTTATGGTAGGAATTTACGAGTAAAAATTGAAGTGTAAAAACGAACCCCCCCCCCTTAAAACTAACCGTGCTGAAAAAATAAAAAATAAATGATGAAAGTCATGTGCTTGCATAAAAAAAAGTAAGTTTTCGTCCCTGGGTGGATTCGAACCACCAACCTTTCGGTTAACAGCCGAACGCGCTAACCGGTTGCGCCACAGAGACGACTGTGAACCTGATAAAATTCATGTCTAGTATTTTTATCAATTTGCTTTTCGCTGTTTCACATTGTCCGTTATTTTCCATCCACCATTCTTAGCTAAAGCCGAAATAAAAAATGATTTAGATCTAATTAAATATTATAAAAATCACATAAAACCCGATTTCCGATTATTTTGCTATATAAACGCCTGGAAAGAAAAAAAAATTCGGTTCGTCCCTGGGTGGATTCGAACCACCAACCTTTCGGTTAACAGCCGAACGCGCTAACCGGTTGCGCCACAGAGACGACTGAAACACCGTCTAAATCATGCTTCGTATTTTTATCGATCCTTACATATTGCACTTTCTTTCCATTCTCGCTTTCTGAGGTGAAACCACCAATGAATAAATAAATGAAGATTTTAAATATATATTTATTCAAAATAATAAGAAATTAAATATTGTAAGAATCAATTTACTGCACGTTCTGTTTTCCATCCAGTGATAAAATTAGAATAAAGTAAAAATGTAACAAAAAGAACACAGTTATAGGCTATAATTTTCCTTGATTTACTGCATCGAAAGAAAAAAAAGCTTTCGTCCCTGGGTGGATTCGAACCACCAACCTTTCGGTTAACAGCCGAACGCGCTAACCGGTTGCGCCACAGAGACGACTGAAACACCGGCTAAATCATGCTTCGTATTTTTATCGATCCTTACATATTGCACTTTCTTTCCATCTCGCTTTCTGAGGTGAAACCACCAATGAATAAATAAATGAAGATTTTAAATATATATTTATTCAAAATAATAAGAAATAAATATTGTAAGAATCAATTTCTGCACGTTCTGTTTTCCATCCAGTGATGAAATTAAATAAAGTAAAAAATGCAACAAAAAGAACATAGTTATAGCTATAATTTTCCTTGATTTACTGCATCGAAAGAAAAAAAGCTTTCGTCCCTGGGTGGATTCGAACCACCAACCTTTCGGTTAACAGCCGAACGCGCTAACCGGTTGCGCCACAGAGACGACTGTGGCAACCTGATAAATCATTTTTGTATCTTTAGAGATTTGCTTTTCGCTGTTTCACATTGCACGTTACTTTCCATCTACCCATTCTTAGCTGAAAGCACAAATAAACAAATGATTTAGATCTAATAAATATTATAAAAATCAATAAAAATTTCTGATTATTTTGCTTATTAACGCCGAAAGAAAAAAAATTTTCGTCCCTGGGTGGATTCGAACCACCAACCTTTCGGTTAACAGCCGAACGCGCTAACCGGTTGCGCCACAGAGACGACTTATATCATGCTTTCGTATTTTCATCGATCCTTTCATATTGTACGTTTCTTTCCGTTCTCTTTCTGAGGTGAAACCACCAATGAATAAATAAATGAAGATTTTAAATATATATTTATTCAAAATAATAAGAAATAAATAATGTAAGAATCAATTTATGCACGTTCTGTTTTCCATCCAGTGATGAAATTAAAATAAAGTGAAAATGCAACAAAAGAAACATAGTTATCAGCTAAATTTTCCTTGATTTACTGCATCGAAAGAAAAAAAAGCTTTCGTCCCTGGGTGGATTCGAACCACCAACCTTTCGGTTAACAGCCGAACGCGCTAACCGGTTGCGCCACAGAGACGACTGTGGCAACCTGATAAAAGCATTTCTTGTATCTTTTAGATTTGCTTTTCTGTGTTTCACATTGCACGTTACTTTCCATCTACCCATTCTTAGCTGAAAGCACAAATAAACAAATGATTTAGACCTAATAAAGTGTTATGAAAATCAATTAAAAACAAATTGCAGATTATTTTGCTATATAACGCCCCGAAAGAAAAAAAAATCAGTTTCGTCCCTGGGTGGATTCGAACCACCAACCTTTCGGTTAACAGCCGAACGCGCTAACCGGTTGCGCCACAGAGACGACGGAAACATGGCGTATATCATGCTTTCGTATTTTCATCGATTTGCTTTTTGCTGCCTTTCATATTGTACGTTTCTTTCCGTTCTCGCTTTCTCAGGTGAAACCACCAATGAATAAATAAATGAAGATTTTAAATATATATTTATTCAAAATAATAAGACATAAATAATGTAAGAATCAATTTATGCACGTTCTGTTTTCCATCCAGTGATGAAATTAAATAAAGTAAAAAATGCAACAAAAAGAACATAGTTATAGCTATAATTTTCCTTGATTTACTGCATCGAAAGAAAAAAAAGCTTTCGTCCCTGGGTGGATTCGAACCACCAACCTTTCGGTTAACAGCCGAACGCGCTAACCGGTTGCGCCACAGAGACGACTGAACCTGATAAAAGTCATTTCTGTATTTTTTAGAGATTTGCTTTTCTGTTTCACATTGCCGTTACTTTCCATCTACCCATTCTTAGCTAAAAGCCAAATAAAAAATGATTTAGATCTAATAAATATTATAAAATCAATAAAAATTATTTTGCTATATAACGCCGAAAGAAAAAAAATTTCGTCCCTGGGTGGATTCGAACCACCAACCTTTCGGTTAACAGCCGAACGCGCTAACCGGTTGCGCCACAGAGACGACTGATAAAATCATGTTGTATTTTTATCAATTTGCTTTTTGTTTCACATTGCCGTTATTTTCCATCCACCATTCTTAGCTAAAGAAATAAAGAAGATTTAGATCTAATTAAATATTATAAAAATCAATAAAATTTCCGATTATTTTGCTATATAACGCCTGGAAAGAAAAAAAATTTCGTCCCTGGGTGGATTCGAACCACCAACCTTTCGGTTAACAGCCGAACGCGCTAACCGGTTGCGCCACAGAGACGACTGAAACAAATCATGCTTCGTATTTTTATCGATCCTTACATATTGTACTTTCCTTTCCATTCTCGCTTTCTGAGGTGAAACCACCAATGAATAAATAAATGAAGATTTTAAATATATATTTATTCAAAATAATAAGAAATTAAATATTGTAAGAATCAATTTATGCACGTTCTGTTTTCCATCCAGTGATAAAATTAAATAAAGTAAAAAAATGCAACAAAAAGAAACATAGTTATAGGCTACAATTTTCCTTGATTTACTGCATCGAAAGAAAAAAAAGCTTTCGTCCCTGGGTGGATTCGAACCACCAACCTTTCGGTTAACAGCCGAACGCGCTAACCGGTTGCGCCACAGAGACGACTGTGGCAACTGATAAAAGTCATGTTCTAGTATTTTTAGAATTTGCTTTTCGCTGTGTTTCACATTGTCCGTTATTTTCCATCTACCCATTCTTAGCTGAGAACACAAATAAAGAAATGTTTTTATATCTAATAGAATATTATAAAAATGAAGTAAAAACCAAATTTTTGATCAGCTTAATATTTTACTAGATGCCTAGAAAGAAAAAGTAATACGTTTCAAAGATTGGTTGACCTAATAAGTTTTGTCGTATAATGTGCATATTTTCAATTCCTTTTCATGGATTTTCCATTAAGTGAAATTAATAAATAACATCAATTAATTACCATTAATTACGTGCGTGGAACTGGTAACACCACCCCATAAAACGTACTCGTTTTTGAAACAGTTGCATAATTAGCGATTACAATCAACCCACACTGAATGTACTGGTTCTCGCTAGTTCACTTATGTTAAGCAGCGATGAGCCTGTTTAATACTTAATTAAGTGACCACTTAGGCAACAGTAGGTACTGTAAGCAACCTAAGTCCTTTATTTATCAAAAAGACTTCATTCGGCATTTGATCACACGAAAAGGGTTGATATGCCGTAAAACAAAACAATTGGCTATTCAATTTTTTTAATATCTTAAATTTAATTTTGGTCTATTTAACCCATAGATACGACCCTAACATGTACTACCACCCCGGATCAGATAGGGCCTAGGCCTAATAGCGATGAAGAAGTATTCCATATTCCCCAAATATCCAGAATTGAAACTTCACCATTAGATGCATTTTAACGTCTTAAGACCCTCAGCCACCGGTTTCTAGCGCATATATGATGAAAAGAGTTGGGGGTGCCATAAGGGCAAAAGTTCAGGACAATCATATAGGTGCTACGGTTTAACATTACTAGCCGATCGCCTGTCTAGCTTAAGTAAAGGCCAAAGTGGAGTGTTGAAAGTCATGGACTCTTCAGCCACCAGAATTCCGCCAGGAGTCGCATACCACGGCACCCGCACTTTTTGGCACAGTCGATAGGAAAGAATTGGTGCACAAGGAATGCCACAAACCCAATCAACGACTGACGTCAGGTTTTTCAAATTCAGAGTTTTACCTTCTCCAATACTATTTTACCCATATCTGGAGAATATAATGGCTATATATATATATATATATATTATATATATATATATATATATATACATTACATGATGAGGGGTTGTTGGGTTTTTTTTGTGTGTTTGTTTGATGTTTTGTTTTAGGGCATATCAACCTGAGTGGGTCATTTAATGCCGACAAAGTTTTGAAATAAATTCATTCTTAATGGATACTCAATTTTTTTATAAATACATTTTTCTATTTAACCCATAGATGGGACCCTGCAGGTACTACCACTCCGGGTCAGAGTGGACCAGGGAGCAATGGTGATGAAGGGGTGCTCCACATTCCCCAAACCTCCAAAACTGGAACCTCCCCATCAGATAGAGTTTAACGTCATTCTCAGGACATGAAGACCCTCGGCCACCGCATTCTAGCACCCATATGATAAAAAGGGGTTGGGGCTTGCCATAAGGGCAATAGGGTTGGGAAATCATATAGGTGCTAGGGCTTGACGTGACCAGCCGATTGATTGGAGGGGCCTCTCCGACCGCCCGTCTCGCCTAAGTAAATGTCTAAGTGGAGTGTTGCATGTCATGGACTGCTCAACGACCTGGGTTCCATCCTTAAGCATCACGGGTAACCATCCACGGCCAACAGATAGCCCCATTGGGGGATTCTTACCCCTCTGCAGTGGTGCAGTCGGTGTATTCTAAGGTCCCAGTCGACAGGGCGGATGGGTTGATGATGAGATTTGGTTCTTACTTATCTCTGCTTACTTGTTCTTGGCATTTTTCCTTTTTGGGATTTTTCTGTGGGGTGATTTCTCCGGGTCGATTCTACTTCTTGTTCGGGCTGGGTGTCTGGTATTTCTTGTTTGTTCACTAATAACAAATATTTAATGTGTTTTTTCTATGTAGCTGTATTTAAACAACCCCAGTAACCAAAAATTGCGCGGATTAAGAAGCGACATATCGAAAGAACGTCTTATCTCAACGAGTAACTGGTCGCAACTAAAACTAAAACTTCTGTCTCACGCTTCTACTGGCGCGTTTTTCGATGGGTCAAGCGGATGTCACCACAAGTCAATCATAGCCACAACGGTTAAGGTAATTTTCCACTCAACCACCGTTATTTTGAATCTAGCAAACTCCGATTCAAAAATATATCTAGCTACAGTAATTACATAATCCATAGACTATCTATGAATTATGTAACAGGATTTTGAAAACTAATAAAGCAATATTTTTACGGCATAGCAAAACTTGGGTTATTTTATGCCGAAAACTTTCTTTATTCATTCTTATTGGGCATTACATTTTTTAAAACTTAATTTTTATACTCATTTTTTATTTATTTAACCTATAGATATGACCCTAACAGGTACTACCACTCCGGGTCAGAGTAATATCAGACCCCCAGAATTGGAATTTCACAACTAGCTGCAGACTTACATCATACTCAGCACACGTAAACAACATGAGTCCTTTGTTTATCAAAATGACTTGATTCGGTATTAAATGACCCAAATGAGTGTCGATATGCCATAAAACAAAACAACCAACTCTTAAATTCTGGTTCTTCACCATATTTTATGTCTATCTTTATAATTCTCCGCCTTTGAATATCTATCTATCGATCGATCTATCAAATGCATCTATTTCTCTCTCTGTCTTTCTTTCCTATTTTCTTTCTTTCTTTCCTTCTTTCCTTCTTTGCTTCTATCTATCTATCTTTCTGTCTTTCTTTCTTTCTTCCTTTTTTCTTTTTTTTTCTATCTATCTATCTATCTATTCTCTCTCTCTCTCTCTCTATATATATATATATATATATATATATATATATATATATATATTTATTTATTTATTTGCTCATATCTATCTATTTATTTATCTCAGTCTGGTAATAGCTATCTAACCACAACACGTATGTGCATCGCTACCAGCAGAATTGACGCTAGCGACACAAAATACGAAAATAACATTGTTTTCCTGCACCTTTTCTGTTCATTTCATAAATGCTTTTGTGATGAACCTAAAAAGATAATTTTATGTGCAATAACTGTAATGCTTTAATTATTGGAAATTCCATAGTTAATTATACCCCCCTGATGCTAGGGGGCGAATCGCCAACATCGTATGTTGGCGCCAAAACCAAAAACTTTACTTATCGCAAAGCAGTTACGTCTCGTAAAAGTAAAAGCTCTCTACACCAAGCCCAAAACAGGGCCTACTTATCACGGAGCACTCACTGAGGGTAGTCGCGGTCTTTAAACTTCACTCATCACTTAGCCCAAAAACAGGGCTTACTTATCTACGGACCGTTGACCTGGACGGAGGTATTTTTTCACAGCACACTTTCGAAGGCACAAAAGCACACTACAGAAGGCTGAAGACCAAATTGTCTACTTGAAAAGGGCCCATTCACCGTCATTTAAAGAACTGTTACCCGGGGCGAGAAGCTTCTAAAATAGCATCCCCCATTACTTATCACTGAACCGGTCACGAGGAAGAACGAGAAACGTCCGAAGAAACGTCCTATCAACTTTCCAACAAGCAACAGAATACCCCTGTTATCACCACTACTTCAAGAACATTACTTAACTCAGATAAGTCTCGTAGCAAATACCAATAAAATTTTCAACAAGTTCTTGTATTATTTGTCAATACATGTATTAAATTTCCATTGTGTGTTTGTCTTCTTTGTCCGACAATTTGCCTACAACTACGGAGAAATAAGAGCTCCTTCGAAACCCGTAAATACTCTTATAATTTTCCCAATAATTGCAACAGTCTTTCTGCCATCTTTATTAAAAAGAATCACTTGTGGGTAGAACAATTGTAAGATTCTTAAAAATCCTCTTAGTTGTTTTAATAATTTCATCTCAACGATAAGAAAAAAATGGTATTAACGAGATTTATGCTGATAAAAGACAATCTTGTACTATTGGCGTAGTGATAAATTCTGAAGGAAGTTTTTTTAAGATTAGTAGGCTGACTTCTGATTTAGGTCGAAAAATTAAAACGGAAAGTTTTTTGGTGGTACCCAATGACAGTTTAACTACAGTCTATGAATTAACATTTTGCGAATTGGGTTACGGTTTTAGGGGATTAAGGTTGTTTTTAAACAAATAAAAAAATAAACAACAAAACCCCCAAATTACTATACATTTAATTAACCATTGAAATTAATTATTGAATCTATTATTCAGACAGTTGTTTGTGTTAGTATTGCAATGTATAATTTCAATTAAACTTAGTTTAAAAAATATTTTTCAACATTAAATGTATAGTAATATATAGTAATAAAAAAAAGTTTGTTTTTTTGATCAACCTATATATATATATAATATATATATATATATATATATATATATATATTTCCAACAACGCAATCTCGAAAACAAGCAGAAACCAAATGGATTTTAAAACTACGAACTCACGTGAGGGGACTGAACGCCGATATCGGAATACTCCGTTATTACAAATATTTTACAGACGCTGCCGCTGTCAATAACAACAAAAACAAAGGATCTCTTGAACAGTAGCGACATTCATTTGAAAAAGGGTATCTAACGATCCCGAAAATTTATGATAACAAATAATAAAAAATAAGTGAATACAGTACTCCATAACATCGAGTTCCTTCATTTATTTTTAAATGCTTCATAGTAACGCCCAACTTCAACATATATATATATATATATATATATATATATATATATATATATATATATATCGTCTTGTTTTAGATGAAAGTTAGCCTTTTATTATTTCTTTTAATTTAGAGGTAGTTATGTTAACACATCATCATCATCAAGGCCCGCTGACAACACGAATTCCCATCCCCCCTCTCTCTCTCTCTCTTCCGCACAGAGCTAATGGGTGTAAGTTTATTCTGGTCGACTTACACTGGTATTCATAATGTCAACAGGAAAAAATCACTTATGAGTTCGTCCTTACTTCTCCAGGATGTATGTTCGTCTTAGATGATTTATGTGATAAACGGCAAGTGGCCATACATAGAGCTGCATTCTTGTAGGGTGGCGATTCTAGGATTTTTTCAAACAACACACAGCATCCTTGCGTAGTTCCCGTCTAGCTATTACTCCAAGGGCTTGGTTAAAGTCCAATTGGTGCAGCCATATAGTAGCACTGACACGACTACAGCACAGAAAAATTCTAGCTTTATCTTATCGGAGAATCAGATTTCCATGTCAATAGAATTCCATGTATTTTCTATGAGTAACTGACATCAATGTAGATATTATTACCCAGTTATGTAAATTAGTATACTAATTTCAGAGGCTTAGTTAACACACACACACACACACACACACACACACACATATAATTATATATATATATATATATATATATATATATATATATATATATATACAGGGTGCGGCATAAGTAACGTGTGTGTGTGTGTGGAAAGAGGATTGGAATGAATCCGACGGAATGTGGTAGAGATATGAGGAACACAAGGACAAAACTCAGTCAAACGTATGTAGAATATATTTCTCTAGAGCTTTGAGCTCAGCATCATTAGTCCCTTTATTGATTATCAAAGGTATCATACAAGTGTTTTATAGATGGGAGAAGAGGTCATATATATATATATATATATATATATATAGTATATATATATATATATATGTGTGTACAGTGATGCTGATAGCTTTTCGATTTAGTCCTGGGACGCACATGTTTGCTTTGAATGAGCCCCTGGGAAAAGTTATGGCTCCCAACTAAAACGGTCTAACTCCTACCTTGGAACCTATCTTGTGTATTGAAATATATTTACAGTTAGCTTGAAATGGGGAGCGAATAAAAAAGAAAAACATTGGAACGCATAGATACGATTTTACTGCGTCCTTTTAGATTTTTGTGCGTCAGAGACACAGGACGCGTACTTTTCAGTACGTATATATATATATTATATATATATTATATATATATATATATATATATATATAAATTTTAAAGAAAGAAGAACTTAAACTGTCATTAGACTTTGAATGTTAAATAGGCTTTGAAAAATAAATATTGCTTTGTATATAATTAATTTATTAGTTATTATACATTGAGCTCTCTTAGGGATTTATAAAAAATCCTTGTATGTATATATATGTTTGCACCTACAAGAGCATACAGTATGGTTATACAGTGTAATTTTTGTTACGGTTGTAATTTTTAAGGCCTGTGTGTCATATAAAGAAAAGGCTTAATTTATTCCATGATGGAGTAAAACTATTCATAATATTTCTTAGAACAAAATATATCATTTTTTCAAAAATTCTTTAATTTAGTATTAATTGTGAAAATTCTTTTATTTTATTTATATTTTTTTTTTTTTTTTTTTGAGAATTAAAAAAATTATGAAAATTATTTCAAACTAAGAGGTACATTTTTTTCAAAAATAACATTTTAGAAGTAAACCAAAAATAAATACATAAATGAATTGTATGAAATTTTTACTTTTGAATTCTTACCTTCTTAATTTCTTAGAACAAAATATATCATTTTTTAATCAGGGTATCTCAATTTTTTTTAAATACATGAAATATTCTTAAAATAAACGAATTTTTATTTGAATCAATACACGAAATTTTCCATCTACAAATAAGGACACTTTAATTCTTAGCTTCTTTTTATTGTTATATTTTTAGAGGTAAAAAGAAAATGAATTAAACAAATACATTTCTATCACTTTAACTCAACAAGAAAGTAAAACTGAATTTAAATTTGTCTTATGTATTTTTTTTTAGAAAAATAAAATTGTTTCAAAACACTCACGAGTTTAGGGTTACATTTTTGTAAATATTTTAAATGTAAACAAACAAAAAAATCCTAAAATAATCAAACTTTGTAGTATAAAGAATCGTAGCGATTTTTTTATTTGATAAGAAATTTGCTAAATAATTTCCTCTTGCTCTGTCTCTTATTCTTCTCTTATTCTTCTCTTCTCCCTTTCTCGTTCACTCATTGGTGTTCCTAAAATCATTTTAGTTCGATCATAGACCGGGCGGGTACTTCTACTTATATGTATAATGAGATTTTTAGTAATATATAGATAAGCACCTGTAGAAGGATCAACTTTTCTTATATGTAATAAAACTTAAACATTGCAAATCTCGAGAAAACTTACATGCCTTAAAACACATTTTTTCATAACTTTGACAGCTTTCTAAAAATTCTGACTAGTGTTCTTTTTAAGATTAAACTTTCTATTTGGTTGAGGGAAGTAGTTGTCTAAAATTGTGAGATGATTGCATTGATTAGGAAAACTGTCCCCTTTTTAAATGTGATATACTTATTTATGTAATTCCATAAAAATGAAAAAGTTTCATTGACGAGTGATGTTTATTAAGCTGACAATGGTGTTTCAGTTTGTTTATTAAATCATCGCTGGGGCCATTGTCTTTCCTAAAAAAAATTTTTTTTTAAAGTAGTAAATAAAAGTCTGTTAGTCTCTGCTTTTAGTGAGGTGGTATTTTTGGTAGTCAAATATGATAAAGACAATTTGAAATGCACACATTCCCATTCAAACTGACTTAATTTCTGTTTACTAATAATTTCTTTTTTACTGATGATGGCCCAGACAATGGTTTGATAAACAAACTGAAATGCTGTAGTGTCGGCTTAATAAACATCATACATCAATGCAACTTTTTCCCCCCTTTTTTATAAAATTACATGCTGTTGGATTCACTTCCATTTTTTTTTGTCCTAATATACTTATTTATACATACATATGTGTGCTACATATTACTTACAACTAATATATTTATGCAGAAAGTAATTGAAACAAAGAAAAAAAAAGAGAAAATATTTATTGGTGTAGGTTTTATGTAAGCAACCAGGACTAACAAAATACTGAATAGCACGATGAGTGACAGATGATTTAAAAGTGTGTTTGGTTGGTGATGCTGCTGTTTTGGGTCTGGAATCATTAACTGTCGATTTCCTTTTTTGTTAAACCACACAAACGTCTGAAGGTCTGACCATTCTCTCGAAACCATTTGTTGGAAACTGTTGAAAGAAAGAGTAAAAGAAAAAGATGACGTCAGCGATTTCATTTTTGTGATGTTTCTAAAGGTTCACGTGATTAGGTACTCAAAGTAATACGAGGGTGAGTCAAACAGTAATACCATTTTATTTAGCACAGGTATAATTACCAACACAGGAACATGTATCATACATCAAAATGAAGCTGGTCCTCTATAGATCATATCCCTATCTCTTCACATAGTCACCGTTTCTCTCTATAGCAATGTTCCACCTTTGAATGAGAGCATGTATCCCTGCTCCGTAAAATTCTGTTGACTGTTCTTTGAGCCACTTCTTCACTACAGATATTACTTCCGCGTCACTGGAATAATGTTTGCCTCTCAAACCCTCTTTCATGGTGCCGAAATGATAGTCTGAAGGCGCTAAATCTGGCGAGTGTGGAGGATGCAGTAAAGTTGTCCACACGAATGAGACGACTTTATCCCTTGTTCTGACGCTTGTGTGTGGTCGAGCATTGTCATGCAAAAGAAGGACATTGTCGATTGGCAAGTTGGGTCTCACTCGTCGGATTCTTGTTCTGAGTCTCGTTAGGGTCTCAATATAGGCCATATATATATATATATATATATACTTCACATGAAATAAAGAAAATGGCATTACTTTTCGACTCATCTTCGTATTGTCCATTTAAGTTGATAAACGGCCTGGTCAAGAAGAAAAACAGTCTTTTGAAAATTGTTCTTATCTGTGACAGATGGAGCAAAGAAAGAAAGGATAAAGGACGGGAGAGAAGATGAAAAGGGGGTAAAAAGTAAAAATCTAAATAAAAAAAAGAAAAGAAAGGGGCGAGAAAAAAAAGACAGAAGAAAAGAAAGAAAGAAGAAAGAAAAGAAAAGAAAGAAGAAAAGAAAAAGAAGAAAGAAAAAGAAAGAAAGAAGAAAGAAAAGAAAGAAAAAGAAGAAAGAAAGAAAGAAAAAAGAAAGAAAAGAAAGAAAAGAAAAGAAAAGAAAAGAAGAAAGAAAAGAAAGAAAAGAAAGAAAAGAAGAAGAAAAGAAAGAAAAGAAAGAAAGAAGAATAGAAAAGAAAAGAAAAAAGAAAGAAGAAAAGAAGAATAGAAAAGAAAGAAAAGAAAGAAAAGAAAGAAAGAAAAGAAGAAAAGAAAGAAAAGAAGAAGAAAAGAAAGAAAGAAAGAAAGAAAGAAAGAAAGAGAAGAAGAAGAAAAGAAGAAAAGAAAGAAAAAGAAAGAAAAGAAGAAGAAAAGAAAGAAAAAAGAAAGAAAAGAAAGAAAAGAAAGAAAAGAAAGAATAGAAAAGAAAGAAAAGAAGAAAGAAAGAAAGAAAGAAAGGAAAATGCAATAAAAAAAAAGTATCAAAGTGGGATTGGAACGAAAGTCTTGTCCTATACAAAACAGTTTTATTAAATACTTGGTTTAAATGTTTAATATTGTCTTTATTGGTTAAATAAATACTAATCTGTATAGGACAAGACTTTCGTTCCAATCCTATAGAAAGAAAGTATAAAGTACGGGACAGAAAAACAAGCGAAAGTAAATAAATAAATAAAAAGAATAAGAATAAATAAAAATTGAAAAGAAAAAGAAGGTAAGAAAAAGGAAAAGTAGAAAAGAAAGGAAAGAAAACAATAATGAAAAAGGAAGAAAAAAAGCCTAAATTGAAAGAAAGAAAGAAAAAAAGAAAGAAAAAACAAAAAGATAAGAAACAAAAGAAAGAAAGAACAAACAAACAAAAGAATAAAAAGAAAGAAAGAAAGAAAGAAAGGTAGAGAAGACGAAAAGAGAGTAAAAAAAAAAAAATAGAAAAAATACAAATAGAAAAAAAGGAAAGAACCACGTATATTTGAGATTCTGTGTTATGCTTTAAAGATATGTGGTTCAAAGTTAACTTACCTGAAAAAATGTAAAAGTTTTTAAATAAAATAACTGGTGCATTATATCTTTTATTCATTAATATATCAGCAGTGAAAATTTCATTAAATTCGATTAATTCCCTGATTTTTTTTTTCTTTCGGAGGGGATGGTGGAATTTAGGTTGGTTAAGTTCAATTCAACCACAAATTTTATTATATATATATATATATATATAATATATATATATATATATATATATATATGTGTGTGTGTGTGTGTGTGTGTTGTGTGTGTGTGTGTGTATAAGAAGGTTTTATAGAAAACAACAAGATGTTAAACATTTTTGCTGACAGATATCTGTTTCGACATTATGAATATGTCATTTTCAAAGCAACATTGTAAGCGGAATAACGAAATGAATATATCATACAAGGCACAGAACGCTCTCGATCAGTACCGGAATTTTTTTTTTTTTTTTTTGAATACATATGTGTTGTTAAAAATAAAATAAATTTTATTTTTAAAATGTTTAAGCATTTTTATCATAAAAAGCTCATAAGAGTTTGTAGTAAAAATGTATATGAATATCAAAAAAGTTCAGGAAAATGTTCCGGTTACAAATGAAAGTTTAAAAATGTAACAAGTCCAGCAACATGAATCTGCAATGATGTTAAACTCGCAGAGTCGGTATCCTTATTACATCCGAAAATATGAGCCTCCGGTGATATGATTTAAGTAATTCCAAATTTGTTTTTTCTATGGACAGTATGAAGGTAAAAATGGATATTGAATCCGACAATATGTAAGAAGGTTTTATAGAAAAACAACAAGATGTTAAAAATTTTTGCTGACAGATATCTGTTTCGACATTATGAATATGTCGAAACAGATATCTGTCAGCAAAAATTTTTAACACCTTGTTGTTTTTCTATAAAACCTTCTTACATATTGTCGGATTCAATATCCATTTTTACCTTCATATATATATATATATATATATATATATATATATATACTATTAGTAAACCCTTGCGGTAAGAAAAAAAAGGCAAATAATTTGTTTGTAAAAATACTACAAAACCTTGCCTGGAGAAAAAAAAAACGAAAAAAAAAGAAAAGAAAAGACAAGTCAGATTCCTGCCCTGATGAGCTAATAAGCGAAACAATTAGTTAGTATATCTGACTCATTAGGATTATATATATATATATATATATATATATATATATATATATATATATATATAATACCACTGTAAAAACATAATTAAATAGAAAGTGATGAATTATGTGTTCTAATATGTTTGTTATTTTAATTTTATAAATAACATTTTTCTTTGGCATAATGAATTTGGAAACTTAAATGTCTTTAGTGAACTTATTAACATAAGCGTATCAGAAGAGCACTCGTAGCTCAAATCTTAGCTCACAACACAAAACAAAAAATCGACCGAGTTACATCTCGTAACTAGGAAGGGGCGTAATTTGGGCGACGTACCACTCTCTCTCTCTCTCTCTCTATATATATATATATATATATATATATATATATATATATATATATATATATCTTATTATAATGGAGATAGTGTGCTTTTCTGCCTGTAACCGAAACTATATCACTACTCAAGTTACAATTCCCTTAGTTATTGACATCACATTCTCAATGATATTATTTTTATTTTAACCTCTATTATTAATAAAATTGTTTTACATAATTAATACTGTTAACCATATGTGGCGGGTGAAAAATTGCGTCGATCCCGTCGGCATTCCCCCTCAAGGGGGGCGCCTCAGGCACTGGGCAATAAACCCAGCCCTGCCCCTTTTAATCAAGGGGGCAGGTGTTGCCTGGGGAGATGGCCCCCTGGGATCGACGGCGTTAATTATAGCAATGGTCCAGAGGCCGAAGCCACTGTTGACCATATCTACATACTAACAACATACAATTATGTTTATATATACAAAAAAATAGCGGTTTACAGTGTGAAGAGGAAGGCTAATTTGCATATTGATATAAAAAAATCGAATTTAATAAATATGTGCTTAGTATTATTGATTTCTAACTGTTTGGTTTTGTTTTAATGAATATAAGCAAAAATCTCTTCAATGAATCTTAAATGAAATCCATTAACAAGAAAAAATAAGTGTCATTTTATTCTTTACTTCCTCTTTTAACTCAATACTTAAATTAGAAAAAATAACAATGAAAGACGAGAGTGATGGAAGAGTAAGTTTCAGTTGTTCTATATTTCGATTATACCCCCCTCTGTTTCAAATATTTTTATCTGCATTCTTATTTAGTTTCATTAACCTTTCTAATTTAATATGATATTTTATTACATTAAAACTTAAATACTTGCACCCGGAGGGTGCATATATTTGCTAGTATATATATATATATATATATATATATATATATAAATTTTCTCCACACAAACATATATATATATATATATATATATATATATATTTGCTTGAAGGCAGTTACATTGCGTATATCGTATAAAATTCGATAATTAATGAAAATAATCATGACAAGCGAAATCGGCAAATAACGCCCCCCTACGTAGAACATCGTACAGATGTTGTTGCAACTTTATTAAGTCTCATCAGCGATGTATACTTACGATTTCCCTCTGACAGAAATCGAAACTGGGAACTCAGCACACAGAGTCAGAGACTTTACCACTGGGCCACCGACACGCAGCAAACGATACATGCGAAATTAGCTTGTCACGGGTAAAATACGTCACTATTACTACTATTATACCAAGTAGAGTGGACGCTGAGAAGATCGCAAATTTTTAGGCCTATGCCCAGGCGTGAGGAATGAGATTATGATAATTTGCTTTAGAAGCATTGTTGAGTAAAGTATATTATATATATATATATATATATATATATATATATATATAATATACCAAAATTGTTGGTAAATCCTCGCGGTTAGAAAAAAAACCAGCAAATAGTTTCATTGTAAAAATATACTACCAAACATCAACCGGGAAGAAAAAAATTTTAGTAAAAAAGAAAAGACCAAGATAATCGCACCAACCAAAAATAATCTATTGGTACAATATATTTGCCAAAAGAAAAAACAATTTATATGCAATTTATATATATATACATACAAACCCGCCAGGAGACTAAAGCTAATAAGTAAAAAGTGCTCAATACCTAAGTAGAGCAAATAATAAAGATAAATCTAATGAGTCAGACGAACCTACTAAAAGTTTCGCTTAATGCTCTTCAGGGCTAAGATCTGACTCAGATATGTGTGTGTGTGTGTGTGTGTGTGTGTGTGTGTGTGTGTGTCATCAGTTAAAAGTGAAAGGAAATACTCACCCCATTTTGATCCAATAACAACAGGGCAGCCAGCATGTTCAGTTCGGGGATCCCTAAAATGTTTTTTATTATAGTTATACCAAAATGCTGCTGAACCCTGAAAAAAGAATAAATATGATAAACTTATTAGACCTTTGATATATTAAGTAGGGATGGAAATGTACGAAAATCGAGGTAACATTTAATTGTTGGGATAATTTTTTATCTTCAATCGATGAATGAAATGGCCCGTCTCATGTGGTATCCGATCATCCAAAGGATAGTCGAAGATTCCTCTTTTCTTTAATAATATTTTTCTTTGGCATAATAAATTTTGAAACTTAAATGTTTTTAGTGAACTTATTAACATAAGCGTATCAGAAGCTCACTCGTAACTCAAATCTTAGCCGACAACACGAAGCAAAAGAACGACCGAGTTACAGTTGTAATTCAAACCCTCTTCCTCTCTAACCCGGCAGCTACTAAAGGTTGGATACATTTAAAGAATTGATTAGAAGCCGCCAACTCAAGCGTAAACGCAACGCTCTTCTCTATAAGGAATGGAGCACTCTGTGACGGCCTTTACACACAAAGCGATGTGTGTATTAAAACAGTTAAAATCCTCTTCCCATTCTGTAAGTGAAGACTGCCTAATGGTTAAGGTGTCGGACTGAGTTCAATTCCAGCTGTAGGTAGCTTACAAAATGTCTAGCCACACTGAAGAGACTTGATAAGTCGAAACACGTGTCTGTGGATGACCCTATATATGCTCCCCATCCCCTAGGGTTGAGCACTCTGTGGGGGGATCTCGCTGACGGCCGCCAACGCAAGTGTAAACGCAACGCTCTTCTCTATAAGGAATGGAGCACTCTGTGACAGCCTTTCCACACAAAGCGATGTGTGTATTAAAACAGTTAAAATCCCCTTCCCCTTCTGTAAGTGAAGGCAGCCTAATGGTTAAGGTGCCGGACTGACACCCGACCGACAGGAGTTCAATTCCGGCTGTAGGTAGCTTACAAAATGTCTAGCCACACTGAAGAGTCGAAACACATGTCTGTGGATGACCTTATATATATATATATATAATCTTGAAAAGAGAAATAAAGGACAGAAAGTATTGAAAGGATAAAATAGGATATTTTAATTAATATAACTTACACGTGTTTCTGTCAGGAGTTTATGTGTACATTAATCAATCTATCATTATTATTAAATAACAAAATGAAATGAATTTTATTTTAAAAAATAAGGATTTACTCTGAGGAAGGTCGATATTTCTTTGTGTGCGGAACATTTCTACATTTTTTCTATTATTATTATTATTTTATTATTATTATTATTTCATTTAATTTTGTTATTTGATAATAATAATAGATTGATTAATGTACACATGGATAAACTCATGACCGAAACACGTGTAAGTTATATTAATTAAAATATCCTATTTTATCCTTTCAATACTTTCTTTCCTTTCTTTCTCTTTTCAACACACACACACACACACACACACACACATATATATATATATATATATATATATATATATATATATATATATAAACCCCTCCACACGAGTAGGACGCGACACAAGGTCAATTTCTTAAACGGAGTTTAACAGGTTTGAATTCAGAGTTTTCCTTCTCCTAGTCCTAGCTTGATTACCTAGCCAAGGTTAAAGAGCCCAGTCTGCCCTACTATTTACCCATTGCTGGTGAGAGTAGTTGGATGCATACCTTTCCCAAGGGTATTAGCGCTATGTGAAATGCTAACAGCCTCATCCAGGATTTTAACTCGAATCGGCTACGGCTCCAACCATTACACCACGAACCTCCATAGAGGCTATCGTTATAGTTAGAGCATATACAGAATTAACCCCCCCCCCCAACAATTCCAGGACTTTACCTTGATTACCGGTACCCGGATGTTAAGTTTTGTGAACACTGTTGCTCCACCAATTGGTACGTCTGAAAGCTGTGTTACAAGAGAGAAAAGGGAAAGAATGAAAACATTATTGCAAATGCTTTGATAAGTTTTTGTTTTGTTTTGTTTTGTTTTACGGCATATCAACGGCGGTGGGTCATTTAATGCCGACAAAGTTGTGAAATAAATTCATTCTTAATGCATAATACAATTTTGTTTATCAACTCATGTTTTTCTATTTAACCCATAGATGGGACCCTAACAGGTACTACCACTCCGGGTCAGAGTGGACCAGGGAGCAATGGTGATGAAGGGGTGCTCCACATTCCCCAAACCTCCAAAACTGGAACCTCACCATCAGATAGAGTTTAACGTCATTCCCAGGACATGTAGACCCTCAGTCACTACCTTCTAGCACCCATATGATAAAAAGGGGCTGGAGCTTGCCATAAGGGCAATAGGGTTGGGAAAATCATATAGGTGCTAGGGCTTGACGTGACCAGCCGATTGATCGGAGGGGGCCTCTCCGACCGACCAAGATAGGGCCAAAGTGGAGTATTGCAAGTCATGAACTGCTCATCCACCTGGGCTCTATCCTTAAGCATCACGGGTCGCCACCCACGACCAACAGGTGGCCCCATTGGGGGAGTCTTACCCCTCTGCAGAGGTGCAGTCGGTGCATTCTAGCGCCGCAGCCGACAGGGCGGACTTTGATAAGTGTATTTGTAAAAGATGTGAAAAAATAAAAGTAAACGTTAAAGATAAATTACAAATTACTTCGTCTGTTCTATGTAGACTGTCAAACGGTAGAGTTACCGAATTTGGTGTGCATACTTATTGGACACAGACAAAAGTTTTAACACAAATAACGTGTTCTGTGTAAGTAAGAGAAGCTCTCATCGGGAGGAGTCTCCAGAAGAAGAAAAAAATGAAAAATAAAATAAATAAATAAATGAGGAAATAAATTAATAAAATTTTTTGCAATGCATTTTATCGTAAAAATCAATGGCAATGCATTTTTATAGTAACAATCAATTGAAAGGGATTTTTATCGTAAAATTCACTGGGAATGTTGTTTTAGAATAAAAATCATTTGAAACGCATTTTTATAGTAAAAATCATTTGAAATGCATTTTCATGGTAAAAATCACTTACAATGCATTTTTATAGTAAAAATCATTTGAAATGCATTTTTATAGTAAAAATCATTTGAAATGCATTTTTATAGTAAAATCATTTGAAATGCATTTTTATAGTAAAAATCATTTGAAATTAATTTTTAGTAAAAATCATTTGAAATTCATTTTCATGGTAAAAATCACTTACAATGCATTTTTATAGTAAAAATCATTTGAAATGCATTTTCATGGTAAAATCATTTGAAATGCATTTTCATGGTAAAAATCATTTGAAATGCATTTTCATAGCAAAAAATCATTTCTAATGCATTTTTATAGTAAAAATCATTTGAAATGCATTTTTATAGTAAAAATCACTTACAATGCATTTTTATAGTAAAAATCATTTGAAATGCATTTTTATAGTAAAAATCACTTACAATGCATTTTTATAGTAAAAATAATTTGAAATGCATTTTTATAGTAAAAATAATTTGAAATGCATTTTTATAGTAAAAATCATTTGAAATGCATTTTTATAGTAAAAATCACTTTCAATGCATTTTCATAGTAAAAATCATTTGAAATGCATTTCTATTGTAAAAAAAACAAAAACATTTGTAATGCATTTTCATAGTAAACAAAGAAAAGAAAAACGAAGACCCTTTTTGCTTATGTGTATCATGTCTCGTTGATAAAAGCCCAGGCAGACATGCTCGATATCACATCCGATAAATATCTTTTTGTCTAGTTTTTTATGTTTTCTTTATTAAGATCGCATAGGCGTGGGTGACAAAGAAAAAAAAGAAAGAAAAGGGTATCCCGGAAGTGTTTTTTTTCCGGTATGAACAAGTGGAGTCTTGACTGGAAGGAAGAAACTTCCGGTCAAGGTTCTTATTTATATCCAACCCTGCTTCGTATATTCAATAGGGAGGTAAAGATTAGAGGGCGCTGTTATAGTATGTGGCCTACCTTTTTAATTCTGTTATAGTATGTGGCATACCCGGTTTGAATGTATCCTACCTCAGTAAGAGTATATTTATAGGTATAAGTAGTAGGCAATTTATTGAAACTAATTATTTTTCACATATATTCAATTTCAAGATATGCAATTCAGTCATAAGCTGTATATAGTAATTAAGAATAATTAAAAAAGAATTCATCCATATCTTACATGAGTCAGAGATCTATTTAATTCTAATATATTCTAAAATTCTGAAATAGGGTTAGGGCTAGGGCTAGGGGTTATGGTTAGGGTTATGGTTAGCAGTTATTATTATAATATTATAATATGCTTTATATGGTAGGCCACATACTATAAGAGAGACTTGATTTCGTAGGCCACATTCAAAGGGTAGGCCACATACTATAATGGTACCGATTAGAGTAGTGGATTCGCCAACGGGGGAGAGGATGTTATCCCTCTGCAGAGGTGCAGTCCGTGTATTCTATAGCCTGAGACAGAGCAGTTTAATTTTCGTCAAGTGTCGGGTCTATAATGGTTTGGCAAGACTTTTAAGAATATATCCGACAGTAATTTTAATCTAAAATCAGTCACATTTGCAGAATAGGTAAACTAGGGTATTACTAGAAGCTTTTCAATATCATGATCATTGGATAGTTGACAAAATATCTGAAAAAAAAGTAGAATGCAATAATTAATAACAATAGCAGATATTTATATTCGACAAAACTGATGAGCTGTAATACAAGATGCATATGTATGAGGTCATATTTCACACATGCGCGCGTGCGCACGCACACACCACACACACACACACACACACACACACACATATATATATATATATATATATATATATATATATATATATATATATATATATATATATATATATAATGAATGGAGAATGAATGAGAAAAGTATTAGCATATGAAGGTGCTCAATGCTAAAATAGCAGACAAGTTTTAAAATCAAATATTAAGTATTATAGATTTAACATCCCGTAACTAAAGTTTCATGCTTACTCGTAATCATCAGACGGTCAAAATATTAAGATAAAAAAAAAAACGGTGGCTTGTTTTTTTGGGTTTTTTTAATCTTAACATTTTGACCATCTGATGATTGCAAGTTAACATGAAACTTTAGTTACGGGATATTAGATCCATAATATTTAATATTTGATTATATATATATATATATATATATATATATATGAAGGTAAGTAAACAAACAAATGTGTTTATTTTTATATGGCTTTAAGCCGACAATTTTTCGAGGATATGTGCTTAATTGAAGTCATACCTAATTTTGAAAATTAATTAGTTGATAATGATATGCCCGCCTAAATTCATTAATTATCAAACTAATTAATTTTTAAAATTAGGTATGACTTCAATTAAGAACATATCCTCCAATATATATATATATATATATATATATATATATATTACTTCTAAACTCTATCAGTGTGGAAAAAAACAAATAATTCAGTTTTTCAAAATAAAAGACATTTCTAACTGATATCTGGGGAAAATTTTAAAAAAAGAAAAGACCAGCATACCCATACTTTCTGAAAATAATCATCAGTACTGTATGTAGTGGTCAAAAGAAGAAAAAAACACCGGAGGAGTTTTCTAAGTTGTAAAAAGTGCTCAATACACTAAGTAGAGCATGATTATAAGGACATACAAGAGTCAGACACTACCTACCTAGATTTCACCCGAATGGTTCTTCAAAATAATTCTGACTAGTTTTTCGTTGATCCGTTCCAATTTTCGGGCCATCTTTCTGGTGTCGGGGTGTAACTGGTTTTGAAACCTTTGGTGGACTGTTATACCAGTTACACCCCGACACCAGAAAGATGGTCCGAAAATTGGAACGGATCAACGAAAAACTTGTCCGACAGGAATTGTCTGTACAGTTCAACAAAACTTGTATAAAAGAAAAAATGCTGCCAAAATACACTTATATATATATATATATATATATAGCACAGTGATCTGTGCGTTAAAGTGAGGAGCTGATGGTAAGTGTGGTCTTCCACCTCAGACACCCAAAACAATCTCATTGCTCTAGCGATAGTGAAAAGGGGATAGACTCCCTCGCTGTCTGGCTGATACCAACTTAAGCTCTCCCCCCACCCCCCACCGACGACTTTACTTTACTTTTTTTTATAATAAGAACTAACATTATCTGATTTTAAAAAATCTTTTTTCATCAATACCTTCTTTGCAAAATAAAATCAAAATAAACAAAATGAAAAATGAATAAATAAATAAATGAATAAATAAATAAATGAATAAATAAATAAATAAAGTGGTTGTTAAAACGATGTGCAGGGGGTGGTCAGTGCCGTGTAGTTCAATTTGCCAAAAAAGTGTGCATTTTGTCAACAGGGGCGGACTGAGCGATCAGGTAATAGGACAATGATCGAGGCCAAGGTAGCAAAAGTCTATATTTTCTAGACACACGTCTATTACTCTCTTCTGAAAATAGATTTTGTGTTCAGGGTATGGCGCTAAACTGCATCTGGTTAAATCGAACTTAACAGACCCAAATTCCACCATTATATGTCACCCCGCCGAAAGAAAAAAATACCAAAAATCAGGGAATTAACCGAATTTAATGAAATTTTCAGTATTGATATATTAATGAATAAAAGATATAATGCACTAGATATTTTATTTAAACACTTTTATATTTTTTCAGGTCAGTTAACTTTGAACCACGTATCTTTGAAGTTCTGTGTTACCCCACAAAGATAAGTTCGATTTAACCGTGCACCTTGTGTTGAAGTTCTAATTCTGGAGCTATGGAGTGTGTGGAGTACCCATTCATTGCCATTATCTCTTGGTCCACTCAGACCCGGAGTGATGGTATTAGTTAGTGTCTAATTTATGGGTTAAATAGATCAAAGTGAGTTTTTAAAATATGGGTTTAAAAATTAGTTAAAAATCATTGAAATACCCAACAAGAATGAATAAAACAAAAACATCTTCGGCATAAAATAACCCAAAGGTTTGACATGCCGTAAAATCCAACCAATCAACCAAACAAAAATAGGTTTGGTTTGGTGTGTTTTGTTTTGCGGCATATCAACCTCGGTGGGTCATTTAATGCCGACAAAGTTGTGAAATAAATTCATTCTTAATGCATAATACAATTTTGTTTATAAACTCATGTTTTTCTATTAAACCCATAGATGGGACCCTAACGTACTACCACTCCGGGTCAGAGTGGACCAGGGAGCAATGGTGATAAAGGGGTGCTCCACATTCCCCAAACCTTCAAAACTGGAACCTCACCATCAGATAGTTTAACGTCATTTCCAGGACATCAAATAAAAATAGATTTGTATTATTTGTATTATTGTTCTTATCTTTATTGTTATCTGTACAACGTTTCGGTAGATGTGCCCTCTGGCTTTCATCAGGTATTTTTTGTCGGACTCGGGAACCTTCTCGAACTCGGAAAAAATAGATTTCTTTATCATTTTTTAAACATGGATATTTAGAAACAGGTAACTGATTAGTTATTATGTCTATACATATCTGTACGGAATGGGAGGTAGAGTGACAAGTTAAGGCGTTAATAAGTTCTTTTGCTCGTGGTGTCAGTCCGTCCTTGTTTGTCGAAAGAAAATAGTTTGGTTCTTACGAAAAAAATATAGAATTGAATAAAAATAAAGAAATAAACATATCTCTAATAGTAAAAATAGCAGTCGCAAAAGTGTTTGACTATACGCGCACATACACATTCAATGTAGGTAAAAACAAAAATGCGCACTTGTTTAGACACGCAAAAAAAACGTGGCGATCTTAAAAAGGTCACAAAAGAACTACTAATTAGTGGGTTTTGATACTAATTTTCGGTAATTAAGTAAAATGTTTCCACTAGGTACCAACAAAATACGTTACTTGATTAGTTTAAGCAATATTAAAGGAAGAAATGTAAATATGTTTTAACTTTTTTTTTAAATCTCGCAAAAAAAATAATAATAACGAACATAAAGAACATAAAGATTTTCTTCTTGTTTTATTTATTTTTAAAAATTTAATTAACGATATGTATAAAAGGGCATTTTTTATATTTCAAAAAGATAATTTATTGGATAAATATGTTTTGATGGCGCTTGTTCGTAAATGAACTGTAAATGGCTATACAAATACATTTTGCATTTTAAATTTATGTTTTAAATTTAAATTGTCAAATTTTCCGCTGACAAATGGAGCGTTTCTTTTTGTTCATACCTACATTCAGTGTATTGATAATGATAATAAAAAAAATAAAAAACAAAAGCCGATATGTCATGCAAAATTTTAAGCATAAGCAATAAAGAAAAAAATGTCGCCACAAATTTCTTAATGCGCATGCGCAAATGCAATTGGCCATTTTGTATTTATCTATTCAGCAAATAAATAAATAAATAAATTAATTAAAAGAAATAAAAATAGAAAAAAATAAAAATACAATTCTTTTGTATAGATCCAATTAAAAAAAAATTATCGTTGCAGTATTTCGTATCTGTGAATTTTCTTTTCTTTTTTTTTTTTATTTGGTCTATATAATGAAACTGGAGCCACAGCAACCCTGACATTCTCTGGGCTCCCAATATTCAATATCGGTTGAGATGAGACATTTGTCCTTATTTCCGTTGTGTCGCTACTGGGGCAGAAATCGGACTGGGGTTAATTTAAGCAAGCAAAAGATCCTAGCCGAGTGGACGCGACGGGAGTGACCTGACCAGAAAGAAAGGCGTGTTTACAGGTATTTGCCTCATACCACACTTATATGGGCTGGGCACAACGCCTCGTTTTAACGTGGGCCCACCCACAAGACGAAGCTCATGGGTGGGAAAAAACAAAAATTGCGTCGATACCTTCGGCATTCCCCCACAAAGGGGGGGGGCTCAGGTGCTGGGCAATAAACCCAGCCCTGCCCCTTTAAGTCAAGGGGGCAGGTATTGCCTGGGGGGACAGCCCCCTGGGATCGACGCTATTAACTTGTAAAGATCCAGGGCCGAAGCCACTGGACCCCCAGCCCGTTGGGCGTATTTACATAAGTGTCGCAAATTTGCTTGGTCGTCGTGTCGAGGAAGGTGCGACCGCAAGAATTTGCATTGGCTTTGTGCCGGAAAGGCACGACTACGAGGATTTACGTATAGGTCGTGAATTTGCGTAACCATCATGGTATAAGAGGCGGGATCACTAGAAGTTAGGTAGGCATTTTACTGGAAGAGGCGTGACTACGTGAAGTTGTCGTGTTTTGTTTTTTTTTTGGGGGGGGTCAAATCTAAAATATTAAGAAAAAATACAATTTATCAACCTAATACGATTTTTGTGGCCATTGTTGTAACAGAAATAGATATCTCTTATGATTCACAATCTTTACTAACACAATACACCCACTCGCCAACAAAACAAATTTAAAAAGAAAACAAAACAAAACACTTCGGAATGAACATAAGTTACTGACATCAACGGATGTTAACCCCGTGACAGAGAAAATGAAATGAACAAAAAACAAATGTTCTATGCATAGGCTCCAGCAAAACTTCCGGTCGAAAAACAAAATTTATTAACAATTAAAAATATTTTCTATTTAATGTTTTTCAACCAATAAAAAATCTTCCCCCCAAAACCCTCCAAAGGCCTTCTCGAGCCTCTCAACTGTTATATATACAGCCGGCTTAAAGTAAAAAAATCAGTTAATCGTAGACAGCCAGAGCCGACACACACCAGGCCGAGATAAAGGAACCGCCATACTATATCCACACCACACCCCGTGTCACGCCATACTATACCCACACCTCGCGTCTTGCAGAGCCAGAACTGACTTTCAACCCCACACCGGCCCTCATTTCACCAAGCAGCGAAAAGGAATTATCATCTCAACAATTCCAGCTTTTGTTTATTTTAAATAAACGAAATTAATCCAAACCTTCTCATCTATTTTTTCTTTTGCAAACCATAAGCAATTTTTGTGATATTACACCATTCTTTAGGCTTCAAGCAAGAGCACTGCCCAGGGGAGATTCTTTGTGTTAAGCAGTACACGATCCTTAGTAAAGATCCTTTGGTTGCTCCTTAGTGTTTCTTCAGTCTTTCAGGTCCTTCGTCAATGAGTGCAAATGGATATTTGTCAATATCAGCCGATTAAGTAGTTAACCAACCACGTACTCGGGCTGTTGATTGGCTGAGGTTTAAACCACGTGACCTCGTTTAGTCTATACATTTAAGTGGTAGATTGCAGCACGGCTTATATACCAACAAAAAATTCTGTTGAGAATTGACGGAGATATGGGACTTCAAAGATGCCCACAAAATGCCCCTTTTCAGGCATTATAAGTCTACGTATTTTCGTGAAAATTTAAGTTGTCGAAAAATTAAGTCCGAAAAATCTAAATAATACAAAATTAAAAACATCTTTATCTATTCAGTTTATTTATTTGATTTGTATCATTCAACATTTTAGCAGCTCAAAAATAAATACATCCCTTATACATATTTGAGAAGTTTTATTTTTGGTTATAAAGTTAAAATTCCGTAAAGTTTGGTGATAAAGGATACCTAATAATATGCGTTTTCACTGTATAATTTTCCTCGAAATATAATAAAACCCTCGTATCTTTGGTTTAGAAGAAGAAAAAAATCAATTTTTGCAATAAAAAAATTGATTGGGGTGTACTTTATATATATATATATATATATATATATATATATATTAATATTATATAAGGTTTTACATATCTATTTATTAGGTGACAAGGAACATTCACGACCATATTGGTTTCATGCGATGCAATCATCAGGTGAAGATATTTCAAACTGGTACGCCATTCCAGCAAAAGCTGATACAGTGACCATATCACACTATAGTATATATATATATATATATATATATATATATGTGTGTGTGTGTGTGTGTGTGTGTGTGTGTTGTGTGTGTGTTGTGTGTGTGTGTGTGTGTGTGTGTTTAGGCCTACCTCACCTTACCTGATCATTGAGTTCTTGCAGCCCTAAGGGAATTTTTGCAACCACCTGGTTACTGTACTGTGATTAATTGCGCCTTCACCTTTCGTATAAGAGAGGTTTTTGGGTGCTTCCGTGGCATTATGGCCCAGTTCGAACTCGTAAAGCATAAGTTCTCATATTCTGCCTTCATCTAAGTTTCCTCATCTCCACCCCCCCCCCACATATATCTCCTCTCTGTTTAGACCATCCCTGACCGTCAAGGTTACAAGCACTTAAGGGTGTTTGCCTCATACCCCACTTGTATGGACTGTGCACAACGCCTCGTTTTAACGTGGGCCCACCCACAAGCCGAAGCTCATGGGTGGAAAAGAACAAAAATTGCGTCGATCCCTTCGGCATTCCCCCTCAAGGGGGGGCCTCATGCGCTGGGCAATAAACCCAGCACTGCCCCCAAGGGGGCAGGTACTGCCTGGGGGGTGCTATTATTTGTACTTTAACCTGGTCCAGTGGCCGAAGCACACCGGACCCCAGCTGAGGTATAAAAGGTAAGGGTATTTGCCTGCTCATCCTACTTATGAGGGCTGGACACAAGGTCTCGTTTTTATGTGGGCACATAAAAATTGCATCGATCTGGGGGGGAAGGCCCCCTTGGATCGATGCTATTAATTGTACTTTACCGGTCCAGAGGCCGAAGCACACTGGACCCCCAGCCGAGGCCGGGTATAGAAGGTAAGGGTATTTGCCTGCTCATCCCACTTATGAGGGCTGGACACAAGGTCTCGTTTTTACGTGGGCACATAAAAATTTGCATCGATCTGGGCGGAAGGCCCCTTGGATCGATGCAATTAATTGTACTTTACCGGTCCAGAGGCCGAAGCACACTGGACCCCCAGCCGAGGCCGGGTATTGAAGGTAAGTCTCAAAGCATAGAATCTGGAACAGATACTAGACTTTGATCCTCCCTTTTAATGCCAGGTAATGGACAATCCTCAGGCCACCTGCCACCATGTCATCAAATTGGCGGTTTATTCAAGACTTTCTCAGTTTCCTCGCAGTTCAGCGCACGACCAAGACGCTTGATCACGACAAGAGACAATCATTGTCAGTGTTTTTATTGGACGATATTTTAGGTTTGGAAGTCTGTTTATGCTATAAATTCTTTAAGCGGCACAAACTCTATTTAACTAGTTGACTGAGGATACATTTGCAGTGAAAAAAATTGTCATCTGCTTTATTGGAAATTGGGTTATCTGCCCTCACCCGGAAGCTCGGACAATAGGGGGCGGAGGATAGAACCCTGACTCAGCAGAACCGATACTGCAGGCACTAGCTGAAGACCAGAGTCGGCACCCAAGAGAAAGACGTCTACTCCGACAAGCGGACAACACTGAGACCTTGCTGAGACAACAAGATAAGTGTACTTGAAACTCTTTGTATTATCTTTATATATCCCGCCAGGAGAAATTCCTCTGGCAAACTCTTAAAGACATTTGCATAATAATTGTATACACACACATTAATAACTAACCCCCCAAATAAACTGTTAACCCATTTATAAACTCTATAATTTGCCTTGTCTCCTTCCTATACGACTGAGATACAAATTCACCCCAGTATTTCTGTTAGTCTTGACCTTTTTCTTTTCTTCCTTAAATGTGTGGATTTGTTTAATAATACTCAACTTTTACATTATACTTACTTTCCAGAATTTTCTTTGTGTTATCTTTATTTTATTGTTTTTATATTTTTTGTTGCCCGTTTGTTTAAGTTACTACCCAATTCTTTCGGCAGAATCGAAAAGGCAGAATATCCCAAATTAGATTACGTTGCACAGTTTTCAATTCGCATACAGAGTGAAACAATGCCCAATGTGTCAGCGCATCAACTACCACAATCCTAACAACCACGGCGGGTACCTTTTTTCCATTGCTTCAACTACTTTGGTCACGTGATAAACGCGCTGCTAACTTAGCACGTACCAAAAATATTGTAAAACCTTTGACTCACAATAATAATAATAATAATAATAATAATAATAATAATAATAATAATAATAATTGTGCAGGTGCAAATATTCAGGTGCAGTGGTTGTTAGGAGGGATGCACTTTTGTATTTACTCATGAGCCTTTCTGGTCACGTAATATATTCGATGCTAACTTGGATGTACAAAAAAAACCTTTGACAACTACTACTACTACTACCACCTCTACTACTATTACTACTACTTCTACTACTACTACTACTAATAATAATAATAATAATAATAATAATATTTGACTACTACTACTACTACTACTACTAATAATAATAATAATAATAATAATGAAAAATATTTGACTACTACTACTACTACTAATAATAATAATGAAAAATATTTGACTACTACTACTAATAATAATAATAATAATAATAATAATAATAATATTGAAAAATCTTTAACGGCTACTACTACTACGACTACTACTAATGATAATAATGCTATTGAAAAACCTTTAACTACTACTACTACTAATAATAATAATGAAAAACCTTTGAGAACTACTACTACTTCTACTACTACTACTAATAATAATAATAATATTGAAAAACCTTTGACTATTACTACTACTAATAATAATAATAATAAACAATAATACTAATTGTACTGGTGCAACTATTCAGGTGCAGTGGATAGTGGTGCAGAGGTTGATGCACTTTTTGTATTTACTCACGTAAATCAACCACGTTGCCAGACGATCTCCCGCATCGTTTAAATAGTCGGGGTTCAATTCGTCGGGTAGCTTCACGTTTCCCTAGCAAAACAAGGAGGAAATAAAAAAACAACGATGATGATTGCAAAGAAGACATTTAGAACTTACGAACGTGATCCAGTTGGCCATTCTTTTGCCGGACTCCTTAACCATATCGCTGATCTTCCCAAGATCTTCCTCGTTTTCCTGGCAGCGAACGAACAAAAGAAATAAAGCAGAAACAGTTTTTTAACTGAGACAAAAAAATCTCGGATTAACTCTTTGCCTACCAAATTGTTCAACTGGGTCAACTGGTTCAACTGGTTCCCAATTGCAAAAGGATCAAGTACCAGTCTCTGGGTTGGTTCATAGACAAAAAAAAAAAAAAAATACCAGGGGTGCTCACGTAATGATTTTTTTTGTGAACGTGTGATACGTGTGAGAGCCGCTACCAGCGGTCTACGATAGGCTCGAAGTTGTGGGAGAGCCGCTGTGAGCGGTTTAAAGTAGGCAAAGAGTTTTTTTTTTAATCCAGCTACAGTAAGGAACGGCCTAAGGCACTAGCAGTGCCATCCTCGCCCAGGGTGTCAAATACAAGGGGATGCCTGCTATTTGCTTCAGACTTCAGGACTTTCCAAATACAAATGGAAAAATGTGTAAATTAATTAAGTAAGCGTGATCAAGACAGTCAATATATATATATATATATATATATATATATATAGTGGCACTTTGACGTACGAGTTTAATTCGTTCCGCTAGTAACTCAATTTTTTCGTATATCAAATTAATTCTCATGACTGAAATAAACTGAAATGCCATTAATCAGTTCCAGTCTCCTCTCCAAAACATCCTAATTTTTGTTACTGTATTGTGTAAAAACATAAGATAGAACGTAATGAATTATGTACTGTAATGTGTTATAATGTTGTTTTTTTACAGATAATTTTTTCTTTGACGTAATGAACTTGGAAACCATGTCAGGTGAAGTACTCTGCTCCCTCCGTCGCAGTATACGTAGATTAGGAGTGGTTAGTCGAAAATTTCATCATCACATTTCCCACATTTAACGTGTCGCCTTCTAGATCACTTGGAATACTAAGTTTGGGATGTTGCAAAAAGCATAATATTCACTCCACTCCATTCCACTCCACTGAGATATTTGTTTTGACAGAAAAGCGATTTCCCCTTCTTCCGTTTCTCGTCCCAGAGAGGGAGGGTCACTTCCGCTCCTCCACAGAAACTAGAACTTCCGGTTTTAGTTTTAACTTTAGTTCTGGGGTCATTGGTCGGTCAATTGAGTTCCAAAACGTTTCTAAAAATTTCTGATTTAATTATTCCGACTCTTATCTTTATAGAAAATTTTTTAAATCGTAAAAGAGTAAAATATATTTTGATCGGATTTCAAGAAGTTAAATAAATTAAATATTGTAGAAAATAATATTACCTAAACAGTTACCTCCCTTTGACCAAAGCCAGACACAGATTCCAGGGGTCTCTTAGCCATAACCTGATGAGAAACTTCATGCGATTGGCTAGGGGCCTTTGTCAGCGACCAATCAGAGCACACATTACGAGGCTCAGTTTGGCCGCCAAATTTTGAGGGTTGATACCTTCTATCAGCCTCTTCCACTATAACTCCCGTCGAGGGACGACGTGTGTTTTTTATACAGCATAGACGTTGAGGAACGATGGGACTTTGAAACAGCTCGGAAGGGCCGGTGATGCGTATAGTCAAACAAACGAAGCTAGCAAGACATTCCTACTTGGACAGATAAGTCAAGCAAGCATTATCTTGCAAACAAACCATACTTTTGCACCCACATTATTCAATTGTAACACATTGTAAACACATACATTTGTATCACAAGTTACACATTGTATTGTAAATTGTATCTTACATTCTTGTTGTCTGATAAATGTATTTCGTTTTATAAGCCTTGTTGTGTTCGTCACCCATATATTTACCTATATCCTGTCTTGGTATTTAGCACTTAATTTTTATAATATTTCCCCTAATATATTTTAGGAAAAAACTATTTTAAATGGAAATTTATCTAAAAGGTTTACGAGGCTCGGTTTGGCCGCCAAATTTTGAGGGTTGATACCTTCTATCAGCCTCTTCCACTATAACTCCCGTCGAGGGACGACGTGTTTTTTCTACAGCATAGACGTTGAGGAACGATGGGACTTTGAAACAGCTCGGAAGGGCCGGTGATGCGTATAGTCAAACAAACGAAGCTAGCAAGACATTCCTACTTGGACAGATAAGTCACGCAAGCATTATCCTGCAAATTATCGAAATTTTCATGAAAATGTGACTCTTAATTGAATTTTTTTTTAAAGTCTGTATTGTGAATAACGATCAACACTACCAAGAACCCTTTGAAGTTAGCCATCTTGGAAGTGATGGCTGGCATGAACCAGAGCTACATGATCCCTCTGAGTCGTCGTTTCCGAAGTTGCATTAAGGGCGTACTGATGTTTTTTTTTTTAATCAATTGAATATCTTCGTTTCTTTATATGGTAATGTTTCCCAATTACCTGTTACAATCTGAATAAAGTTTTTACTTACAACATAGTCGACATGAGGTTCGTACATTCCACCAATTCCATAATTTAGAACCTGTGGAGTAAAAATTGTTAATTAATAAAATAAAAAAGGTACAACAGAATGAGCTCTGAACAATGTTTGGTAATTTATGAGGAAGTGCGTTCCGGTCTCCTGCCTCAGAAATTGCTACCTGGTGAATATTAAAATAACGTCCCTAGCTATGTCGTCTCGGTGGTGTTACTTGAAAGAAAACAACCAACTTAGGGCGTTAAATGTATTTTAGAGGGGGGGGTCTCTTTTTTGTCGTATTTAATTTCTTATTTATTTATCGTAATTTATTGATATAAATTTGTCGTAATTCTTGTTTATTTATAGAAATTTGTCGTAATTCTTGTTTAGATATGAAGATGGATATCTATCTATCTATCTATCTATCTACCTCAATTTGTTCATTTTTTACTTTGTTTATATATATATATATATATATATCCACCCATCTCTATTTGTTCATATCAAAAAAGAGACACCCCCTCTAAAATACATTTAACACCCTAAGTTGGTTGTTTTCTTTCAAGTAACACCGCCGAGACGACATAGCTGGGGACGTTATTTTAATAGTCACCGGGTAGCAATTTCTGAGGCAGGAGACCGGAACGCACTTCATCATAAATTACCCAATGTTTTTTTAAAGGTTCTTTTTGTAGTTTCTAGACTAAATATTTTTCTGGGCCATAGAACAAAGAAATGTACAAGGTTTTACATTCGAGGGATCACTTAGACAGACTCATTTTTCCCTCCAATTAGAAAATCATGTTCATTGAACATTCATATTTACGATATTATAAAATATAATTTGACATTAGAAAGGTTTTTTTTTTAAAAGACTCATTTTTTTAAAGACTCATTTTTTTTAAGACTCATTTTTTTTAGACTCATTTTTTTTTTAAAGACTCATTTTTTTAAAGACTTCATTTTTTTTTAAGACTCATTTTTTTTTAAAGACTCAATTTTTTTAAAACTCATTTTTTAAAGGACTCATTTTTTTTAAGACTCAATTTTTTAAGACTCATTTTTTTAAAGACTCATTTTTTTAGAACTAATTTTTTTAAGACTCATTTTTTTTTTAAGACTCATTTTTTTTTAAGACTCATTTTTTGTAAGACTCATTTTTTTGTAAGACTCATTTTTT
>CM042150.1:84784225-84836725 GCA_023376005.1 Doryteuthis pealeii
ACTAACGACAGCTACTACTACTTACGGAGTTGTGTACCAAAGAGCGCGAGCTCAGAAACGGACAGGCGAGTCAGAATAAAAGGCATCGGAAATAAATCCATGAACATACCCATTCACCAAGTGAACGTAAAATCAGGACTAGTTTCAGGAGCCGTGGAGGTGGGAATAGTGGAAGAATTGCCTATGAAAGGCATAGATATGTGACTTGGCTGGCAGTAGAGTGAATGCCACACACACGGCCAAGCGGTAGATGTCACAAGGGCCGAGAACAAATTGCAGACGTTCTAACGTATTAAAAGAACCAACACTTTCATACTCTTATAGTGTTTTTATCTTACCTTCTTTCTTGATTGTTCTTGAATGTGTTGAATTTCTGCTGGTGTGATGATGTCATGGTACATTGCAACTCGCGGACTGAAGCTGAACACCTCTTCTTTTGCTCTTTCATAAGGAACTCTCATTGGACGAAAGAAACATTTCTGTCTGGCAATGGCGGCATCTGACTAGCAAAGAGAAAATAAAAACAAAGAAAGAAAACAGAAAAGAGAAATTACACGTGTGCCAGGTTTTTGCTCCGTTACAGGGGTCGGCTTCCTTGAACTACATAGGGATCAAGGGTCATGTCTGTGAAAGAATGGCGAGCTACATCTATCACCGTAGTCCATGTAACATACTGTTAATATTTATTGCGTGGGGTGGGGGGGTCAAGTAGCATTATTGTAATATTGTATATAAGTCTTATATACCAGATATATTCACTAACTGCAGCTCTGCAGTTAGGTAAGACCCCTACCAAATATGGCCACCTGTTGGCTGTGGATGGCGACCCGTGATGCTTAAGAACGGAACCCTGTTGGATGAGCAGTCCATGACATGCAACACTCCACTTAGACTCTTACTTAGGCTAGACGGGCAGTGGGAGGGGCCCCTTTCGAACAATCGGCTAGTTATGTCAAGTCCTAGCACCTATATGATTGCCCCGACCCTATTGCCTTTATGCTAAGCCCCAACCCTTTCTATCATATGGGTGCTAGAAGGCAGTGGCTGAGGGTCTTCATGTACTGGGAATGGCGTTAAACTCTGTCTGATGGTGAGGTTCCAGTTCTGGTGGTCTGGAGAATGTGGAGCGCCCCTTCATCACCATTGTTCCCAGGTCCACTCTGACCCAGAGTTATAGTACCTGTTAGGGTCCCATCTATGGGTTCGATGGGTTCGATAGAAAAACATGAGTTTATAAAAAAATGAGTATCCATTAAGAATGAATTTATTTCAAAACTTAGTCGGCATTAAATGACCCACTGAGGTTGATATGCCGTAAAACAAATCAAACCAAACCAAATCAGATGTATTCATGGGCTTATTACCAGATTTCGCTTTACTCATTACCAGATTTTAATAATCAAGATTATATGATCTTGCAATACCAATGAGAGGAATGACAATTCTTACCCGAGAAATAATATGTGACATGGTGTTTATGGCTTCTGTGTACGTTTATAAATAAAAGAAAAACGAGCATTTAAGCCACCTTCTGTTTCCTTTGAGGGTCAGATTATTACAATACTTCTCTTAAGGACTGCGGGTCAGATGATTATAGATTGCGGGTCGGATCTGGCCCGCGGACCATAGGTTGCCAACCCCTGGTTAAGAAGACAACATTCACCATCGAAACCAATTCATGGCCTTGTGTCAACTGGACAAATGTCGACGTTTCCTTTTAATTAAAATTGAACACAGAAATTTATACCATAAAACAAGATTTTAAGAACTAGCAACGATATATGCCCCCGGGCGTAAGTATTTAAGCTTTAAGTATTGAAGTATACTAAATTAGAAAGACTAACGGAATTAAATAAGAACGCATATAAAAAGATTACACATATTTCAATTATATTTTAATTGATTTTCTATATAAAATCTTTCATAGGATTGAATTTAATACGTTGGAGAATAAAACAATAATATTAGAGATGAATAGCACCAAGTAATTATTTATTAAACCCGGTTTTATTAAAATCAGTATGCAAATTAACTATACCATATATTATGTACACCTTTATTTTTAGTGATATATAAGACATATTGCCGGATTTTAATAATACTAATAAAAGTAAAGTCGTCGGGGCGGCCTAATGTCGGTATCAGCCAGACAGCGAGGGAGTCTATCCCCTTTTCACTAGCGCTAGACCAAGGAGATTATTTGTGCATCTCCTTACTTTACTACAGAGATCCCTGTGTTACTCATACGCTGAGTTGGCGGGGGCCAGTATCGAACCAAGTACCTTGAGATTTCCTAGCCGAACACTCTACCGACTGAGCTAAACCGGCCTTTTGAAGCAAATCTAACTTAGATTTTCATAGAAACATCGTAAATATATAATACCACGGTGATGCCAATTGTAGTCGGTGCGCTTGACAAAAGGAGGGGATTGGAAAAGAGACGAGAGATTGGAGATTAAAGGAAGAATTGAGACTGTATAGCACATAGCATTAGTAAATTGGCTCAAACATTTAGGGGGTCATGGGGACCTGAAGAAACTTGCTGTCACTCAGAATCTAGTGAGTGACCACTAGTTAAAACTACTGTCAAAAATTTGCAAGGGGTGAAATAATAACAATCTGCTTGTAGGGGATTATCTTTCCTTTGCCTGGAAGAGTTATCTTCCCGTTGTGTTGCCGTTTGTGGCCACCAGGGGACCTCTGGTATATAAGCGGCTGATTCAAATGCTTCTCTCTCTCTCTCTCTCTCTCTCTCTCTCTCTCTCTCTCTCTCTCTCTCTCTCTCTCTCTCTCTCTCCTTACTGCCTCTGACCGAGCACATGGGTTAGACTTATGTCTACCCACTTCTCGGTGGGGCTTTGCCCCCCCCCTTACATTACTGTAAGTCTTTTATACAGCATGGACTATCCTTTAGTTCCATGTCTGTAACATTTATATTTTATGCACATTTGGGTATCTCGTTTATACCTAAATATTGTATCTTGTATTTACCATTCATGAATGTGTCCTTTTATCTCTACTCTTATATCTTATTTGTATCTTATGTATCTATGTACTTTATGTATCTTATCGTTACCATGTGCTGTACACCTATTAAATGTTTTGTCTCACAGCGTGTCGGGGCTGTTGTTCAATTATTAATTTTGAATCTTACATGCTTATCTACCTATATAAGAATCTTACGCTTTCAAATATTGTATTCTGCTTCTTTCTTACTTTCTTTCTTTCTTTCTTGTCTTGAGAGAAGCAGACTATAGCGATATCGGAAACAAAATATCATTCTGGGGGTAGAGCAGGTTGTTTATAGCAATCAATATTTAGATATGTAAAATCACATTCATTGGGTCTAATCACACTCTCTTCTTACCAAAAATGTTTCTAATACTTACCAAAAGTTTATCTCCGCGACACAAGGCTTCGTATTTTAGTTTTTCTTCGGTCTTATTTTCCCTTTTGAGTTTTTTCTCTCTTAAATCGACAGGAATGGCTTTTAATTTCATCTCGTAATAGCCTTTATCTCTTAGACAGCCTTTATGGTCGGGTTCTTCAAGAAACAAAAAAAAAACATATGAAAAAATGCATCAATTAACCGAATTCAACTTGGCGTGAAAACTCCTTTTTGCAACGTTAAACAATGTAAAGTAAGTAGGATACAGAAAACATTGGTAATATTTTTTTAATTTCTCAGAATTATATATATATATATATATATATATATATATATATGAGGAAGAATGAATAAAGAAAAGAAAGTACAGAATGGATAATAAAAGATGAATTTAATCAATATCACTTACACATGTGTTTCGGTCAGTTTATCTAGGTGTACACGATTCAAACTATTATTATTATTAAATAAACAAATGAAATGAAATAATAATAATAGAAAAATGTAAAAATATTCCGTACACAGAGAAAATTCGACCTCCATCAGAGTGAAATTTTATTTTGAATCACTCTGACACTATATATATACATGTATAGAAATACATGTATATATGTATATTTTATATATGTATATATAAGTGTGTGTGTGTGTGTGTGTGTGTGTGTGTGTGTGTGTGTGTAATTTGAATTATTGATACCTATGTATAACTTAGTCTTGTCAACAATAAAGTAAGAAAATTAATTCGCTATGAAACGGGTATGATAGAAAGGGCGCTTGAGTTTGTGGGGCATTCTGGGAAGGGCGTGCTAGTTCATATAATATTGATTTTGTGATTTGTTAATTTATTTCTTCTATTATGTTTAATATATATATTAGTTGCTGCAGTACCCAGTAATAACTGGGAAAGGTGAGATTATTCAGAGCCGGGGAAGTTTGAGCTCGAAGAGTCTCGAACTTATTCAACAAACTTAGCAGTGTAGCAGCTTTAAGTAGGAGTGGTGGAAGAATCCAAAAGTTCTCTGGAGCATTATCTGTAGAAGGATCTCGTTAAAATAATTAGATTACGCAATTATAGTTGTAGTAGTAGTAGTAGTAGTAATAAATGAGACATTTAAGAATTACAGTAAACGGTGAGAGTGAGGGAAGAGGAGTTACTACAACCCTCTCCCCACACTCTCGTTGAAGCGTCTTCTCTTTCCTCTCCATTATAAATATGAAATCCAATTAGCCAGTCCCCTTCCTGGATATTAGCTTAGAATATTTGTTAGGTTTCATAATAAACAGATCGACTGGTTATACACAGACAGACAGAAATTGCCATTTATGTAGTAGATTATGAAACGTACATAATTTGAACTTTAGCATAATGACTTAGCTCAGTCGGTAGAGCATTCGGCTAGGAATCACAAGGTTCCTGGTTCGATACAGGCCCTCGCCAACCCAGCATATGAGTAGCACAGGGATCTGAGCGGTAAAGTGAGGAGCTGATGGTAGGTGTGGCGCTCCACCTCAGATGCTGAAATGATCCCCTTGGTCTAGCGCTAGTGAAAAGGGGATAGACTCCCTCGCTGTCTGGCTCATACCGACATTAGGCCGCCCCGACGACTTTACTTTTTACTTTACTATCAAAGTAAACAACAGTAATGTAATGCCCCCCCCCCTCTACCAACCTACTGGATGTGGTGAATATTGGGTTGGACCAGTTAACTGAGAGTGGATCAGGGTTCAATTCGCGGCTTTTCCAACTGAGAAAAAGTCCAGCGCACTCATTTCCTTGGCTGTGATAGTCACATGCGAATTAAGAGAGTATTAGATTTTTTAAATGTAGGTAGTTAAGTTTTACACGTCAAGGAAAAGATATGTATATTTTGGAGCTTTAACGAAACCGACTCCCACCGGCCCTAATTGAGAATTGGCTACGATTTATTAGAGAACGATTCTTTCCTCCATCGACTGAACAGAAGCCACCTCAGAATTTTTGGTTAAATCCTACTTAACGAATATAAATTCCACTATCGTATGTCACCCGCCCCGAAAGAAAAAAAAATACTAAAAATTAAGGAATTAACCGAATTTAATGAAATTTTAAGTGTTTATACATTAATGAATAAAAGATATAATACACCAGTTATTTTATTTGAAAACTTTTACATTTTTTCAAGTCAATTAACTTTGAACCACGTATGTTTGTGAATCTGTGTTACGCCCCAAAGATACGTGGTTCAAGGTTAACTGACCTGAAAAAATGTAAGAATTTTCAAATGAAATAACTGGTGCATTATATCTTTTATTCATTAATGTATCAACACTGAAAAGTTCATTAAATTCGGTTAATTCCCTGATTTTTATTATTATTTTTTCTTTCGGCGGGGTGACATATGATGGTGGAATTTAGGTTAAGTAGGATTTAACAGAATTTTCTGTTCATGGGATTGGTCAAATTACATGTGGGTTTGATGATCGCATGCGAATTTTTATATTCCTTTGATACTCCGGCAAATTCATCTACAATCTTGAATACAAATTCTGCTTCGCATTCCACAAGAACTGGCGCGTTCACTGTTCCATTGGTGCAGGTGTCAAATTAGCAAGCTAGGATGTTTGGTCGCAGAGAATTTCATCATTTCGCATGCTGGAATATCCGAACACTAAAACTTAAAGAAACACAAGCTCTTACGATGCGCTCCCTTCATCAATATGTCATCGATGTCGCCTGCCTCTCTGTGGTTACCGGATGAGGGCTGTCGCACCATCAAGATCCCGCAGGCTGATATATACTATCATGTCTATCACAGCGGCTCTACTGACAACTCTGGACGTCATGGTGTAGCGTTTATATACGAGATACGGTGAATTCGTTGGGTGGAGCCGATTCAACCGACCCAGGGTGAATGCCGCAACAGTAACAGCAACAGTAGCAGATGGGTCAAAAATAAAATTGTAACATAAACGTGAGTGGATTTTGGGACCATATGACCTTGAGACACCCCTTTTGCGATTTCAATTCGTGGGGACATTTTTTCCATTTACACCGTCAAAACCCGGTTAATTGTTTACAGACGATTTTTAGAGGTTTTATTTAAATCATAAAACTAACCCCTAACCCTAACCCTAACCCTAACCCCTAACAAACAACCGGATTTTTACGGTGTAAATGATAAAAGTGTCCCCACGAGTCGAGATCACGGAAGGGTGCCTTAAGGTCATATGGTCCGGATTTTGTAAGAACGTGTTTGTTTATTTATTTCAACATTGGGATCAAGTGACAATTTCTTTCCGTCACCTTTTTTGTCATAACACTCACAAGTTAGCAATAATGTAATGCAAATAAAATTTTAGTAACTTACTAATTCCAAGACATTCCTCAATATATTTGAGCGACTCCCAAGGCATCCCATACTGAAATACAAATATGACATATAAATACTATATATATATGAAACACACACACACACACACACACACACACAAATAAATAAACAAGCCGCTGCTTAATAATAAAACAAAAAGGGTAGATCAAACCTGGAATGATAATCAGACATAGTTGAACACACACACACACACATACACATACACACTCGCACACACACGCACACACTCACACACACAAATAAACAAACAAGCCCCTGCTTAATAATAAAACAAAAAGGGTAGATCAAACCTGGAATGATAATCAGACATAGTTGAACACACACACACACACACACACACACACACATACACACACATACACAACACACGCACACGCACACACACACACAAATAAATAAACAAGCCGCTGCTTAATAATAAAACAAAAAGGGTAGATCAAACCTGGAATGATAATCAGACATAGTTGAACACACACACACATACACACACACACACACACACATATACACACACACGCACACGCGCACACACACACACACACACAAATAAATAAACAAGCCGCTGCTTAATAATAAAACAAAAAGGGTAGATCAAACCTGGAATGATAATCAGACATTGTTGAACACACACACACACACACACACCCACACGCAGAGAATTTGGAATATATAAGACACAAAGCAGAATGGGCGATTATTAACAACAGCTTCAGTTTCGAGAAATCTTCTCTCGAAGAGATTTTATCTCGAAATACTAAGATATATCTGGTTGAATAGTATAAAGAATTAGTTTTAGTCTAATTTGTTGTACTTTAATATAAAAAGTAAAGTCTCACCCTGCTGTATGCGCCGGCAAGGGCTCGATCGATATGCTCCACGGTATAGACACCCTTCTCGATTCTATCCTCTTTGAACAAGTGATATAAGGCTAGCAGCAGGTTAATCTCGTCGTATACCATGTTCTCATCACTGGCCAAGTTACTGATCTCCAAAACTTCCTTTGTGGTCATCGGGGAGGTCATATACTTGCTGATATTACCCAGTATCACTTCTGTTACGTTCAGCTGATAGAGGTTGATTATTCTGAAAAGCGACAGAAAAAAAAAAGTGTTAGGGTGTTGTGTTATGGATCTTGTTTAAATAAACTTAATGACACCAGTAAAGAAGCGTCAAGCGTCCCTTTATTTGAAGACCAGTAGGGAGTAAAACGAGGGACTCGAACCTTGCCTCGTGTGATCCCAGGCGACGAAAAAAAAAATAGACAAACATGCATTTACAGTTTAGCTTCCACGTTTTTTTTAACGTTTTACTCAGGCAGGCCATCATAGGCAGTTTCCAAACTGTTTCTCACAGAGGTCTCTATCTAAGTAAAAGTAAAGTCATCGGGGTGGCCTAAAGTCGGTATCAGCCAGACAGCGAGGGAGTCTATCCCCTTTTCACTAGTGCCAGACCAAGTAGATTTTTTTTGCGTCTGAGGTGGAGCGCTTCACCTACCATCAGCTCCTTACTTTACCGCACATATCGAGGGCTGATATCGAACGAGAAACCTTGTGGTTTCTAGTCGAACGCTTTACCGATTGAGTTAAACGGGCCCTATCTAAGCCCCTATACTGGAGCTTCTAATTCACATTACAACTTCTCCCTCCCAAAAAATCCCACACTCGCCATGCCGTACTACCACTACTAAAACTCAAAATGCAAACTTTCCCATCGCTTCTTACCAAAGAATTATATGATTCAACGACTTACCGGAATATTGCCAACGCTGCTCCCTTAATGTCTTTCTCTGTCGGCCATAATGATTCTTGGATCTTCTTGAATTTCGCCAGAAAAACTCACCGTAGAGAAAGGAAAAAGCAAGAAGAGTAAGAAAAAAAAAGATGAATGAAAATAAGAAAAAAAAAAGATGAATGAAAATTAAACAAAAGGAAAAAGCAAGAAAAGTAAGAAAAAAAAAGATGAATGAAAATTAAACAAAGGAAAAAGCAAGAAAAGTAGAAAAAAAAAAGATGAATGAAAATTAAACAAAAGAAAAGCAAGAAGAGTAAGAAAAAAAAGATGAATGAAAATTAAACAAAAGGAAAAAGCAAGAAGAGTAAGAAAAAAGATGAATGAAAATTAAACAAAAGGAAAAAGCAAGAAGAGTAAGAAAAAAAAATGAAAGAATGAAAATGAATAAAATTAAACAAAGGGAAAAAGCAAGAAAGTAAGAAAAAAAGATGAATGAAAATTAAACAAAGGGAAAAAGCAAGAAAAGATGAATGAAAATTAAACAAAAGGAAAAAGCAAGAAGAGTAAGAAAAAAAAGATGAATGAAAATTAAACAAAGGAAAAGCAAGAAGAGTAAGAAAAAAAGATGAATGAAAATTAAACAAAAGGAAAAAGCAAGAAGAGTAAGAAAAAAAAGATGAATGAAAATTAAACAAAGGAAAAAGCAAGAAGTAAGAAAAAAAAAGATGAATGAAAATTAAACAAAAGGAAAAAGCAAGAAGAGTGAGAAAAAAAAGATGAATGAAAATTAAACAAAAGGAAAAAGCAAGAAGAGTAAGAAGAATGAAGAAAATTAAACATTTATAATAATGGTAATAAGCTGTAGACATAATTTTAAATCGTCTTAATTTCTTAGATAAAACCCGTGGTGGGCAGAAGTGGGTGCGACAAGGACGCTAGCCCAAGGAATTTAGTTATGGGGATGTAGTGTGGGGATTATCTTCCCTTTGCCTGGAAGAGTTATCTTCCCACTGGGTTTGCGTGCCGGCCACCAGGGGCTATAGTATATAAGCGCCTAATTTAAACTTCTCTTCCGCTTTTCTACCTCTCCTCGTAGGTACCCACATGGGTTAGACAATTGTCATTCCCTTCTCGTTGGGGATTCGGCCCTCAACGCCGGTTACTAGTCACTGTAAGTGATTTATACAGCATGGACCATTCTTAGTCTCATGTCTGTACCTTTATATTATGTGTACTTTTATATTATCTTGTCAGTGACTTTTATGTATGTATGTTTATGTACCATATTCTAACTTCCATTGTTTATGTATCTTGTTTATTCATGTGCTGTATTATATAAAATGTTTTGTCTCAGAAATGTGTCGGAGTTGTATGTTCAATTTTAACCTTGAATCTTACAGTAGTATTCTGGAATTATACTTCGGATAGATATTTACACCAAAGACAACAGTGGAGATGAACACCGCATTTTGTATGATTGTTATGATAAATATTAGTATTAGATAGTTATATCCAATTTGTCAAAAAAATCTGTATTTTTACAACACAAATTTAACCCCCTTTTGAAAAAAATTACCAAAAATCAGAGAATTATACGATTTTAATGAAATTTTCAGTGTTGATTTAGCAATGAATGAATTTTATAATGCATCAGTTATTTTATTTCAAAACTTTATGATTTTTTTTCAGGCCACTTAACTTTGACCCCTTGCCCCTTATTTTCGGTGGGGTTATATGTGATTTATACTTTTTTCTGCATAAATAAAAAGACAAAAGATCGAAGATGTGAAGAAGAAAAAAGTTTAATGAATCTGCTCGGATAGTAAATAAGTACCGAAAATCGGAAAATAAAAGGAAAATTATAACTAAAAAAATAATTTTTGGAGATTTTTTTACACATTTCGATAATTATCTAATTGGCTATGATCTTATAAAAGAAAAAATTATACATTAATATTTCTTCCATTTAAAAGTGAGCTAAATTTCCAATACAGTTTTCGACCGAAAAATATGGGTGATTGATCCTAAAGTAAAGTAGTTATTAAATTATTTTTTTTCAGGATCTAATAATATGATTTTTTTAAATTTAACATCATGCTGCTCATATTTTAAATGAATTCTATATATTCATTTATCATAGCAGAAATACCTCGAATTGTTGTTCCTAGAATTTCCAATTTCCCCAGACTCTTTTCCAAGCCCTTGGGTACTGTTCCAAGTGTCCCAATTACAATTGGTACGACGTATACCTTCATGTTACACACAGCTTTTTCAGATCCCTGGCCAGGTCTAGGTATTTATTTATCTTTTCGTTTTCTTTCACCTGTACTCTGTGATCCACTGGGACGGCAAAATCCACAAGATGACAAGTTTTTTTCTTCTTGTTAATTAAAACTAAGTCTGTTCTCCTAGCCGGGATTAGGTGATCAGTCTGTACCTCAAAGATTATTATTATTATTATTATTATTATTATTATTATTATATTATTATCACTCCTTTTGAGTTTTTCACACCAGCGTTAGCTGATGGTATTTCACTGGAGTCTGAGTGACAAGTTTCCTCAGGTCTCCGGGACTCTTCTGAGTTTTCTAGCCGATTGCAGTAATACAGTAGTCTGATGGTCTCAATTCTTCCTCTGATTTCCAGGTCCTCCAGTCTTTTTCCAAGTTTTTTGGGACCGTTCCAAGTGCACCAACTACAATTGGTATCACTTTCACCTTCATCTTCCACAGCTTTTTCAATTCTCTGGCAAGGTCCAGGGATTTGTCCATTATTATTATTATTATTATTATTATTATTATTATTATTATACTCTGGTGACAGTAAAAAGAATTTGGCGAAAACAGTACAAGACGCACCCGGAGATAAAGGACACTTCGTATGATTACAAAAAGACCATTCCGAAAGTTAAACGGTAGTTCAAGTAGGTATTTACCGAATCCATTCACGACAGGTATGATGTGACACAAGGTTGCAAGTATGGGGGCATCCAACGAGGATCAAACTTTTTCCCAAGGGTATTAGCGCGATGGGAAATGCAAACAAACTCATCCAGGATCACCGAGTCCATTTCCTAAGACGATAACCATTACACAACGCGCCTCCGTGTTTTTTTAAATTTTATTTTTTACAGCAGCAACCATCGTTTGCTGGAAAGTTTTAACTGACAACAAAGACTAGTATTATTTGAATTATTCGGACTATTGTCCTCATTTTCATTGTTATCTGTACAACGTTTCGGCCGATATGCCCTCCGGTCTTCTTCGGGTACTTCTTGTTGGTCTCGGGAACCTTCTCGGACTCAGGAAATTTCTTGTAATCGGGAACATTCTTGTCGTAATCGGGAGCCATAACGGAACTTTGAACCTAACCCTTTATTCCGTCCACGGGGATATCCTGTTCTCATTCCGCTAGGTTCAAAGTTCCGTGATGGCCCCGATTACAACAAGAAGGTTTCCGAGTTCGAAAAGAAGGTTCCCGATTCCGAAAATAAGGTTCCCGAGCCCGAGAAAGTTCCTGAGTCCGACAAGAAATACCTGAAAGAAGACCGGAGGGCACATCGGCCGAAACGTTGTACAGATAACAATGAAGATGAGGACAATAGTCCGAATAATCCAAATAATACTAATTGTCAAGCCTCATCTAAAAAAATTCCTAGAAATAGACAAGAAAGACAATTACATAATCTACCGCGTTGATCCTCCATACCTGGCGTAGACCGATACTTCAGCTAGTATTTTGATACTTACCTTCTGTGTTGTTATCGAATTCACAATCTGGACAGTTCACTTCTTCCATAAGGTGTTCCCATGAGTCATGGATCCGATTTATCATTCTATAGGCGTTTACAGGATGTTCCGGGTAAGTTAGATTAGTCGTAAGAAAAAGGTTGTCATCTCGTGTCTTATTTAAGAATCTGGAATTGAAAGAGAGAAAAAAAGTTGTTGTGTCCTTAAAAGGGATACAATCAGATAAGGTTGTTATCGCTGGGAAGAACCTGTAGACGCGTTTGTAGATTTAAGATAGAGAGCTTTATTGCAGAGAGACACAATAAGAAAGACAAAGAATAGTAAGGCACACTCCTAATTAAAACTTAGTTCAATTGTAACCGTTTATTTAACACAACAAAACAATGACTAACAATATGTTGTGTCCTTAAAAGGGATACAATCAGACAAGGTTGTAGTCGGGTGGAAGAACAGTCAACACGTTCGTAGATTTAAGATAGAGGGTTTTATTGCAGAGAGATACAATAAGACAGACAATGAATAGTGAGGTACACTACTAATCCTCGAAGCCAGCCCAGCATAACGCTGAGTTCACTATATATATATAGTCAAACCACATGGGTGAGAGTGAGATTTAAGATAGAGGGTTTTATTGCAGAGAGATACAATAAGACAGACAAGGAATAGTGAGGCACGCTACTAATCCTCGAAGCCAGCCCAGCATAATGCCGTGCTCACTATATATATAGTCAGACCACATGGGGGAGAGAGAGGGGGTAATATTCCATTATAACAAAAGGTTTTCGTACATTTAGGCTCTTTTAATTAGTTGGTTGGTTTGTTACTTGGCTGATGAGAGTTTAATGGCATATCAACTCTTGTGGGTTATTTAATGCCAAATCTTTATATATATATGATTTGTTTAACTTCCTGTGTATAAATAAATTGGTAGAAATAATGTTCATTAATTTGCAAACATATCGATTTGACTCATACATGGGATCCTAATAAATACTATCACTCTGGGTCATAGCTTTCAAGATTGGAACCTCACCATCGTATACAGTTTAGCCTCATACCCAGGACACGGGCTCTTTTGGAGAAACAAATGTAGGCTCGTTTGGTTGGTTGGTTGGTTGGTTGGTTATTTTGTTTAATGGCATATCAACCTTTGTGGGCTATTCAAAGCCAAATTTTCTTTTTTTTTTTCTTTTTTTTTTTGGGGGGGGGGTAATATATAGGATTCTTAAGTGAATAGTTTGTAGATAATTATCGGTTCGGTTCTATAAACGGTCAGAAAAAATGTTCATTAATTTCATGTGTATCAATAAATTGATGGAATTGATAAACTGGTGTTTGATCCCCAGTCACCGCCATCTAGCAACCATATGATAAAAGGGGTTCGCCGCCATATGAGATTTTAATAATACGGCTGGGACATTTATATAGGCGCTGGGACTTGACATGATCAGCCGATTTGTCGGTCACGGCATCTTCGACCGCCCGTATAACACAGGTAAGGACTGAAATGTAGTGTTGCATGTTACGGGACCACTTTGTACCAGGGCCTCGGACTGCTTAGCCACTACGATTCTGTCCTCAGGTATTACGGTCGCCAACCACATCCAACATCCATTCTGGGGTGTTTTACCCATCTACAGAGGTGCAGTCAGTGTATTCTACAGCCCCAGCCTACTGGACCGAGGCTCTGTAAAGTTTTTAAATGCCATACTTAGCCAGTTGAAAAGGGCTTAAAGAAAGTCCTATGTTATGGAATCATTTGGGGGTCCTTTGGTAAGCATATCAGTCCTATCCTGCGTATTAGTAAAGGTCCAGTGATTTAATCCTATGTCCGTCGTCAAAGAATGCCAGTGTAATTATTAAGTATTGTATCAGCCTCAGAGTACTGCCAGTGATTGGCCAAGAGTTAGATCACATAATTCCGACCCAGTCTATAAGTAGGAGCGGGCATTTAGCATACACCTTATATGTTGTTCGGAAGAGTTATCTCCCCCTAACGATTCGAACCGGACTCTCTGAAGAGGAGGGGGAAAATACTGACAGGCAGACCTGAACAGATCAGAACCGAGTAGGTGACACACGTGTATTCAATCATCAGCCAAACTCTAATCCAAAACCATCCCACTGTATTCCCTGTCAGTGAGAATAAATAAAACAAATATTGTTATTGTTAACATATTCTCTGTTTTATTATCATTTCTGTATATCCTATATCTCGGGATACAACATATGTCAAAATTCTCAACAGGCTCTTTGGGGGGAAATAGATTTGAACTATATAAGAATGATGCGTGCTGTCCTGAACAAATCCTGGAAACAGCACCCTACAAAACAGCAGTTGTACGGCCACTTACCTCCCATCTCAAAAACTATCCAAGAAAGATATGCTGGCCTCTACTGGAAAAACAAGAACGAACTCATAAACAACGTTCTTCTATGGACTCCCACACATGGGCCCACCAGTATTGGTCGACAATCAAAAACTTACATTCATCAACTTTGTGCGGACACTGGGTACCGACTAGAGGACTTACTAAGTGCAATGGAACTGACACCTCTAAAACCATTAGTTGAGACATTGAAAATTTGAAAAATATACTGGAGTCAACTCTCGTTGTAACGGCATTCTTGAACAGATCCTGGAAGCAGCAGCAGCCCACAAAAAAGCAGCTGTACGACCACTTACTTCCTATCACACAGCCATCCAAGTAAGACGAAAAATCATGCTGGACACTGTTGGAGAAGTAAGAACGAACTCACAAGTGACGTTCTCTTGAAGAGAATGGACACATGGACACACTAATGTTGGCCGACCAGCAAACTCTTACAACTATGTACGGACACTGGATACCGTGCTGAGGACTTGCATCTTTAAAGCTATCAATACATCGTAAACTAAAAGATCTAACACAGCCTACCCTCGTTGTAACGGCATCTCTAAAGCCTTTCAATAACTTGTTGTAAGTTTTAAATTAGGATAATGAAACTCTCGCTGTAACGGTATATTTAAAACTTTTAATTACCACATTGAATTGTTTAAAGTCTAATGAATAAACTCTCGTTATAACGGCATCTCAAAAGCCGTTGATTAATATGTTTAATGTTTTAAAGTTTAGTGAATAAACTCTCATTGTAACGGAATCTCTAAAGATGTTAATTAACACACCAAGCGTTTTAAACTCTAATAAACTCGTTTTAACGGCATCTCTAAAGCCGTTAACAACGACATTAAAAGGTTTAAAGTCTACTGAATAAACTCTCGTTGTAACGGATCTTTAAAATGATTAATACATTGAAAATAAGAAAATCTTATTCAGTAAATGCTTGTTGAAACGGCACTCATTCTAACGGCACTCATTATAACGACACTCGTTCTAACAGCACCATTTAATTACATACGTGTTCTGACAACAAGAAAGAGGGTAATTTTGTTGGCACCCTTCCGTCTACTAAAGACGATGGTGTAGTGTCCACTTTTTATCTGCAACTGCGGGAGTGGCTGAACAGACCAATTTTTTAATGGCAATCTCTGGTGCAGACTAGAAACAAACAGTGATGCTTGCTACAGTTGCTGTTGTCTCTCCTTCCTTCTGGCTCTCTTTTCTGTGACGGCTTCTTTCCTCTCTTTTTCGTCCCTTGTTTGACGAGGAGGGGGGTAATTATGCAAATGAGAAAATCTCTACGCCGGAATTACTTTACCTGTCCAGTAAAATTATAATGAAACGCAGGCCATACACCTATTTCATTGGTACTGCGAACCACGGAGCGTGTTGTTGTTATCTACTAAGCTGGGCTTTGTTTTGCACAAGACCAAAAGTGAGGGGCACCTAGTAATAATCGGACCAACTAACAATGGTTTTCTAGCCTAGCTTGCAAACCATTATACCATATATATATATATATATATATATATATATATATATATATATTCACCCAGTCCTCCCGCTCTAGCAGGATGCGACACATGGTCAATTTTTAAACGGGGTTTAACAGGTTTGAATTCAGAGTTTTCCTTCTCTTGGATCGGTTCCCATAACAACATTAAAGAACCAGGTCTGCCCTACTATTTACTCCTAGCTGGATATCATGTCAGTTTTTTTTTGGGGGGGGTCAAGCAATTATTCTTATCTAATTCTACAAATTATGGAATTCGCACACCTAGAGAATGTTCTCTTAGTTTTTTTTTTTTATTTATCTTTTTAAAAATTTAGCTGTAAATAAACTAATAACATATAAGACACCAAAAATTTTTTTGGTTGAATATTCTGGCTTCATAAAATATTCCTTAACTCTTTTGGTGCGGAGAGCAACACGTGTCACCCAAATATACTCAATGCATGAGGAGAAGACAAGTCTACATAATAATGTTGGGTTTTATGTGATTTATCCCTTCCTTCAAATTGCCTCTTGTTCGATATACGCCGGTCATAAAATTCATGAAAATGATACTTTATTACTTCTCAAACTTTCAGTCGTTTTTGCAGTATAGATCAATAAAAATTCTCTTATAAACACACTTGTGCAATGTACCTACCAACACGAATAGTTTATTGTCGTATTTTAATTGTGAAACTTCAATAATATTTATTTTTTATTTTGAAGCTTTTTTAAAATTTTATGGTAAAAAGTGAACCCGAGTCATTAAATGTGTAGCCAAATGCGCTGCACCAAAAAAAGTCAAACAGAGTGTATTAGATAATTTAAATTAATGCAATATGAAAAATTAAAAATATACTCTAGATCAGGATTTCTCAAAGTGGTCTGCATAAACCACTTGGTGTCTATACAACAACTCAGGGGGGGGTAAGTATTCGGGGGTCTATAGCAAATACCAACCCTTCTTAGTAATTAGAAGAAATTAATTCTACAAGAATCCTAGAGAACATGTTCGTGTTGATACATTTTCAAAGGTTTAAGCCCAATATTCATGAACTTATTAAAAGTCAGCTTCACCCATCACATTAGAAAATGTGCTTCCTTGGTAAGTTATTAAGTTAGTATTAAATATTTTCAGCTCTTTTTTACATGTTATGCTTACTTTACTGTTTATTTTTCGGTTATTTTACAATTAACAGTTTTACATAGACGTTTGTGGTTGAAAATAGAAGAAAAAGTGGATATAACAACACAAACAACTAAATTCAATTGATATTTCACCTCGGTATTTAGAGAGGCGTCTTCAAAATTTTACCGTGGCGAAATATCACTTGAATTTAGTTGTTTGTGTTGTTATATGCACTTTTTCCTCTATTTTCAACCACATGTTGTCGGATTTACTCAGTCCTTCACTCCTCATAAATGTTTGCCGGGTTAGCTCAGTTGGTAGAGCGTTCGGCTAGAAACCACAAGGTTCCTAGTTCGATACCGGCGCTCCTCAACTCAGTGTATAAATAGCACAGGGATCTGTGCGGTAAAGTAAGGAGCTGGTAGGTGTGGCGCTCCACCTCAAACACTAAAACAATCTCCTAGGTCTAGCACTAGTGAAAAGGGGATAGACTCCCTCGCTGATTGGCTGATACCGACTTTAGGCCACCCCGACGACTTTACTTTACTTTATATATATAATAAATATACTTACAGAATTGGTTGTAACAAAACAAGACTGGGGTTAGTATTATCTGCGTTATTCGGACTATTGTCCCCATCTTTATTGTTATTTGTACAAATAACAATAAAGATGAGGATAATAGTCCGAATAACGCTGATAATACTAATCATCAAGCCTCATCTCAAACATTCAAAGAGAAAGCCTGGGGTTATATAAGGTGGAGGTCCATGATAGGTCAATCTAATTTTTGTAGGGGTCTACGGACTTAAAAATTTGAGAACACCTGCTCTAGATGATGAGGAGGATGAACTGACCTCCCATATTAAAAAAAACAAAACATTTATATTAAATTATACTCACGTTTTTATATTGTCTTGTAGTGGCTTTTCGGCTTCATCTCTGGCTTCGATATAAGTTTGCAAAGACGTTAAGAGACTATTTTCAATTTCCGTCAGTTCTTTGATTTTGTAGATTGCACTGAACACGTCAGCATGGATTATTCGGTTATAATAAGAACAAACAAAGAATAAAAGATATAAGTAAAAAATGTAGGATTTCATTTTTTTTCTTTTTTATATATATTTTATTTTTGCGTTTTTGTGAGTATCAAGGTTTTAATTTCTCCAATTAAATGATTTTTTTTTTTTTTTTTTTTTTTTTTTATCTTCTAATATTTTGTTCTTATTTTCCTGGCCAATTTTGGTCACTTTGAAAGATTTCTCCAGTTCCACGTATCCAAAAAAATAATAAAAATCGCCAGTGTTTCAAGAAACGCTGACTAGAAAACAGGACGTCTGATGTTTTCAGTTTATCTTATGTTGTCAAATCGACCAAACCAACGCCACCGGCAATTTTTTTCAGATTTATTTACTTATCTCATTTATCTACTCGTACTTTTAACTCTCCCTTCTTTTTCTCAATATTCTTATATTCTTTCCTTTTTCCCTTTCCGTTTCCCTCCCTCTCTCGCTATCTCTTACTCTATCCTTCTTTTACACTCTCTCCCTTCATTCTCCCTACCTGTTCTTCATACTCTTATATTCACCCTCTCTCTCTCTCTCTCTCCTCTCTCTCTCTCTCTCTCTCTCCTCTCTCTCTCTCTCTAGCTGTGCACTCCATCTGTTACTCGAAACTTGATTTTCTATGAATACGCCCGGTTTCACAATTTCATTTTTTTAATCGTTCAATTTCATTGAGTTTTTTTTTATCTTTTTTGTTTTTTTTTTTGTTTTTTTTTTAATCTCCCGTTTTCTCCTTGTCTGTAGGTTTCTCGATTTTTCATTCTCTGGATCGAACGCATTCATACATACAGTTGTCTATTCAAGCGTACTCTCATAACTCACTCTTTCACCCTCCTTTTTATAACACACACACACACACACACACACATATATTATATATATATATATATATATATACACATACACACACACATACTCACACACATACACATACACACACACACGAGCGTACGTGTTTGAATGTATAAGCCAACCCTCTATATGAATTAATTTCTCTTTTTTTCCATCTCTACATAAAAATTAACATACACGTGCGAGATAATATATTCCTCTCTAATATTGCCTCTTTCTTTCTTTTGTCCTTTTCCTTTTTGCAGGTCTCCCCTTTCTTTCTTTCTTTTTCTTTCTTTCTTTCTTTCTTGTTTGGCCATTTCTATTTTGTTTCTTATGACCCCCCACCAAAGTCTTTCTTTCTTTCTTTCTTTCATTACTTTGCCCTTCTTCCATTCTGTAGCTCTCCCTCTTCTTTCTTTTCTTTTCTTCTTTCTTTTCTTCTTTCTTTTCTTCTTTCTTTCATTACTTTGCTCTTTTCCTTATTATTAGCTCTCCCTTCATTCTTTCTTTCTTTCTTTCTTTCTCTCTTTCTTTCCTTGCCCTTTCCTTTTTTGAGCTCTCCTTCATCTTTCTTTCTTTCTTTTTTTTCTTTTTTCACTTAGCTCTTTCCTTTTCTTTTTACAACCTCTCTCTCTCTCTCTCTCTCTCTCTCTCTCTCTCTCTCTCTCTCTCTCTCTCTCTCTTCCTGCCCTTCCCTTTTGTAGCTCTCCTTCATCTTTCTTTCTTTCTTTCTTTTTTCACTTAGCCCTTTCCTTTTTCTTTCTTACAACTCTACTCACTGCTCTCTCTCTCTCCTCTCTCTCTCTCTCTCTCTCTCTCTCTCTCTCTCTCTCTCTCTCTCTCTCTCTCTCTCTCTCTTTCCTTGCCCTTCCCTTTTTGTAGCTCTCCTTCATCTTCTTTCTTCTTTTCTTTTTCACTTAGCCTTTCCTTTTCTTTCTTACAACTCTACCTCACTGCTCTCTCTCTCTCTCTCTCTCTCTCTCTCTCTCTCTCTCTCTCTCTCTCTCTCTCTCTCTCTCTCTCTCTGTTTAATATGCTCTTAATATTTTCATTTTCATTTGAAATCACTGTTGGCCAACTAACACCTGGCAACAGCTCTCATCCACTGGATTCGTACTTTCAACTTACCTGTCGTCGCCAAAGAAATAACCACCTGTTACCAAATGCCACACGACACCAGCCCAAACGGACAACATTTACAATGCAACGTGGGCATCACCCCACCTACCTACCTACTAAAAAAATCGTGGATTCCACCACGTTTATCATAATGTACGCATATTTCATCTCCAGGTTTCACTGCTACCAGTTTTCGCTGTCTACGACTGCGTTCACGGCGTTGACTGAAGATTTTCACAAGAGACAAGAATGGAATAAAAGACTGTATTCCTCTGTTAATTCTTTGACTTGTGCCAAATTTCCCCGCACGACTGTACCAAATTTTCTTGGTAAGTAGTTCCTTATTGCAAAAGGATTGCAAAAGGATTGCAAAAGGATTCATTAATTAAGGTTTAAATTTAAAAAATTAAAATCATGGAGAATGTGACGTAAATAACATAGAGCATTGAGTAGTGATATAGTTTCGGCTACTGACAGTCACCGAATCTTCATTATAATAAGATAAGATGGAAAATAAATGGTAAAATATAATTGTTCATTTTATGAATATTATTCATTTATTTATTTATGCTACCACATAAATTGTAACATCTTATTCTCTCTTGTCATCTGTCCTTATTGGATATCTTTTGCATGCCATCAAGAATCCGCACAGATCTGAATTATATATTTTTTTTCTTCTGGTCAGCCCACAGTAGAACATCACTTATGAGAACGTCATTGCTTCTCCAGCAGTCCAGCATGTCTTGTTCGTCTTACTTGAATGGTTTGTGTGATAGGGGGTGCAGCGAAAACCCATTTTTTAATAATCGAATTCTAAAGTAAAATCTGCAAATTAGTTAACCCTAAATAGGAAAAAAATTGATACCTTTGTTAATTATATAACAACTTACTCAGAAACGTGTTTGGGACGGGAAGAGGTGGTTGTTTTGGCGATATAATTTTACGTAAAAAAACAAACAGAAATAGAAGAGTATGAAGTCACTCGTTTGGTGTCATTACACGAATAGGAAAGGCATAGTCGGCCACAAACAAATTATCAGTCATATGGAAGTCCGATTTCGCTGACAAGTTAAAGCGACAATTCTTCCAGGCTGTGGTTATATCAGTGCTGCTGTATGGCTGCACCACTTGGACCCTAACGAAGCGCCTTGAGAATAAGCTAGATGGGAGCTGCACAAGAACAACTGCGTGCGGTTTTGAACAAATCGTGGAAATAGCATCCCACAAGGAAACAGCTATATAGCCACATGTCCTCCATCTCACAAACCATTCGAGTGACGAGGACAAGGCATGCTGGACACTGCTGAAGAAGCAAGTACGAGCTCATAAACGACGTTCTCCTGTGGAAGCCAACACATGGACGAGCTAGTGTGGGCCGCCCACCAAGGACCTACATTGACCAAATATGCGAGGATGCTGGATGCTGCGCAGAGGACCTCCTTGGACGATGAATGATAGGGAAGGTTGGCGAGAGATTGTCATGTATATCCGTGCTAATTGCGTGACATGATGATGATGATGATGAATCCTAGGTCTATGATGTCCCAGAGTTGTAGTTGTTAGATTTTACCAACTAAAATAGTTCCTTCGGCTTGTAAGGTTAATGCCTATGTCGTGTTACCTGAACTAATTGATAACATTAGTACGCGACGACCACTGGCGCCATGAGAATTGGCGCGTATTTCGTTTTCCCTTTTACCTTTGTTTCCTTGTACCATTCTGTTCCGTAAAGTAAAGCAACGTGTAAGCACGTGTATTTTGTACCTCCGTTAAAATACGTCTTATGTTCTCATTCTACTAACACTATGAGTCAACTAACCCACACCACTGGAATTTGTCAGGGCCTTTAAGCTCAACAGTAGTACCTATTGGGATTCCATCTATAGTTCAAATAAATGTATTTCAAAATCATTTGTACTAGTTTGGAATACTTCAAATCATATAATTGCATTAGGAATAATTACTTGAAGTCATGATATTTTGCAAAAAAGACATGGACTGCTATTGTTATATACTTCTCTTATTCTTCTGGCCGGATCTGCTTCTCTGATCGTCTATCTTCTTTCTTGGTCTCGTCTGGTCTTCTATTGGGGGTTCCGTGTCTGGTTCCTGCTGGGGATCGTTCCTTATCAGAAGCCTTGTGTCATTGATAGCTTTTAGTAATAACAACAAGACTTCGATTTACTTTTGATGTTACTTTATTCGTAGAACCCTAGACCAGACAATCACGCAGTGAGCTCACATCTTGCTAGCTTCGCTTCTAAGTCCTAACTCTGCAACTGACTAACTGCAACTAACTGAGTTGCTTACTCATTAACCGGAAGGGCCTTTCTATCGGGGTTCCGTTTCTCACGGTTCTCCCCAGAACGCAAGGTGAGAGTGAGGTCAAACGCTGTCACTCACTCTCAAGGCCATCAGCTGTACTGATCGCCATAATGATTTCTATACTACCTTAAAAAGTAATAGGGATCCAATTAATATGTAACACTATTGACAGATTATCGATCATATGGAAATCTGATCTCTCTAATAAGATAAAGCGAGAAATATTCCAAGTTCTAGCCGTATGTATGGCTGCACAACTTGGACTCTATCGAAACGTTTAGAGAAAAGGCTGAAACTAAACAAGGAGGCTGCGTGCTGTCTTGGGCATATCCTGGAAGCAGCACTCTACGAAAGAACAGCTGTACGGCCACCCCCTATCACACAAACCATTCAAGTAAGACGAACAAGACATGTTGGACTGCTGGAGAAGCAATGACGTTCTCATTAGTGATGTTCTACTGTGGGCTGACCAGAAGAAGAAAAAAACTATATCAATCAGATCTGTGCGGATTCTTGATGGCATGCAAAAGATGGCCAATAAGGACAGGTGACAAGAGAGAATAAGGTGTTACAATTTATGTGGTAGCATAAATTGTTGACAAACCCTGTAGCTGAATAAGGGGCCATTGGCTTTCAGATCAGGGAGTGGAAAATTACCAGTAACGGTTATAGCTCTCTGACCCCCTAAAGACGCAAATCTCGCACGTTACGCGATTAGTTGGTTTAGATTTTTTTTTATTCAACCTGACGTTGGAGCAGAGAGCTAGTGCCTCTCTCTCTCTCTCTCTCTCTCTCTCTCTCTCTCTCTCTCTCTCTCTCTCTCTCTCTCTCTCTCTCTCTGCTAGGGTTGAAATCTCATCCGCACGGGAGAACATGGGCTAAATGTCTTGTGAATTTAATTAAATCCAAAGACTAGAGTTAGCCCAGAAGAAGCTCTTAGTTAGAAGACAGCAACTAGACGACAAAATGACGACCAGAAAAATTAGCAGAAGCAGTAACTAAGTAAGTCTCGAGTCTCTGTCTGTCTGTCTGTCTCCCCCCCTCCCCTCTCTCTCTCTCTCTCTATCACCAGGATTTCCTCTCTCGATTATATACCTGATGTTGGATATACAACAAACAGAAATCCGTGCTATCAGTGCGACCTGATGATAATGATAATGATTAGTTACTTAAAGCCATATAACTGCTTGCAAAAAAAAAAAGACTGACCTCGGCATTAAATAACCCAAGTGTCAAGTTCAATCCCACAGAAGTGTCAAAACCAGTTTGGCTTTCCCGTAAATTCAAAGAGGTTAGCACCGTGCACATAAAAGACCATACAGACCACACCGTATTTCTAATAGTTCTATATTTTTCATACAGTTTATGCCGTGAAAACTGTGAATTAAACGAAAAGAATTCGTGCAAGTCACAAAAATCACACAAAATACAATAAATTTACAGAACAATAAAACAAAAAGTTATAGCAAAAACAACAGGAATGGTTTACGCCTCATAATTTATCAAAAATTCTAAATATAAAAACATTTAAGCATAACTAAAAATTACATAAAAAAGGGTGTTGGGGTATTTAACATAATTGCCTCAACAGGAACAAACAGTGAGTTAACCAGGGTAAAAGGATAATTTACCATTTAAGGGAAATTACAAATTTAACACGAAAATAGCACATGAAATTTAAATGCAGTTTTAAAGAAGGGAATGGAAAATTAGTTTACCTTTGTTGGCACGTAGGGACTTGGACTTGAAAGGACCAATATCTTAGTAGTTCTGTACTAAGAGTGCGGTGTCTAAATTTACCGCCCAAAAAACTGTACATCAGAGAGCTCAAAAAATTGTGACTACACCATATAGTCACCTCAAAGGGAAAGCAAGATTTTGACTGGTACTCTCCTAGCCTGACTATTTACCAAATCACTACGCCAAATCCAAAACCCTACAAACTTTCACTTTTTACTAAAAGCCTTTTGCAATTACCACCTAAGGCAGTGATTCTCTTTTACATAGCTACACAAAGGCAAACAAGTATTCCAACAATCTCAAAAAAGGCATTTACACGTATTTAGGGTTTTTTTTTAAACCAAGGAACTATTTTCTCTAAGGAACATTCTTACAAGTGGGATGACCAGGTCATAGGGTGCTTTTTTACAGTGGAGTGACCAGGTCACAGGGTACTTTTTAGGAGAAGGGGGAGGGGAAAGGGAAGGCGTAAATCAGGCCTGATGACCATGACAAGACAAATACTACTACTACTAAAAGCTGCCTACAGTGGCAGCCACACCAAGAAGGGTTAATATACCGTAAAACCAACTACTCAATCACCCAAATAAGATTGCATGAAAATATTCTTTTAAATATTTTTTAAAGTCAGAAACTTCTAAAAGTTAGAACTTCTGTAAAGATCTTTGTTAGAGCACTTTACTGCTATGTTGATGCAGAAGCCCCCATTGCTATTTTGGACAATGTTAGGGATATATTTGGAGGCGCGTGGCCTTATGGTTAGAGTCGTAGGAAACGGACTCGTCGACCAGAGTTCAAATCCTAGACAAGGCTGTTTGCATTTCACATAGCGCTAATACCCTTGGAAAACGCATGAATCCGTATCCAGTTATGGGTACAATAGCTATGGGTAAAATAGTAGGACAGATTGGCCTCTTTAACCTTGGGTAGGCAACCAGTCTAGAAGAAGGGAAACTCTGAATTTGAAAATCCTGAGGTCAGTCGTTGACTGGGTTTGTGGCATTCCTTGTCCACCAGTTCTTTCCTTTCGACTGTGCCAAAAAGTGCGGATGGTCAAAGCCTTCACCATTATAGACAAAACACTGTGTAGGCTGTTCATTGGATGAACCCTCACTCGTCGAAATCGACGAGAGAGTCTATTTCCATTTCAGGGATATCTTAGAAGCGTGTTTGAAGTTTATTTAGCCCTGGACTGTTAGTGATATCAGTCAACTGTAACACGTCGTTCACAAGTCGTAGTAGAAATTCATCGGCCGGGTTCGAAACTGAAATAATGGAAAGGAACAGAAGTCAGCAGAGACATAGATGCACAAAAAAGTAGTAGATCAATAAATAATTTATCAGTCAAGAGTGGTTCCCCTTTGTTTATGTTAGATTTATAGGAAATAACCTACGTGGTGAGGCTCCAGTTCTGGAAGTGTAGAATACCTTTTTGAAAATTAGAAGTTAGCAGAAACCAGCCAGGAACCAAAGACCAAGAACTGAAGATAAGTACAGACTACATGTTTGTTTGAGAGACGCTCCGAAAGTAACGCTTCCTATTTATTTCCCCTTTAAACTACAATAGATACAAGAAGCACAATTACACCCTTAGAGCAAGTTTGCAGCTACAAAACTATTTTTACACATGGTTACCACTGTTGGCAATACATTTTCGCCAGTAAGTCGTCGGGGCGGCCTAAAGTCGGTATCAGCCAATCAGCGAGGGAGTCTATCCCCTTTACAATAGCGTTAGACCAAGGAGATTGTTTTGGCGTCTGAGGTGGAGCGCCACACCTACCATCAGCTCCTTACTTTACCGCACAGATCCCTGTGCTACTCATACGTTGAGTTGGCTAGGGCCGGTATCGAACTAGGAACCTTGCGGTTTCTAGCCGAACGCTCTATCGACTGGGCCCCTTATCGCCAGTAATGAATGCTAGATGCTGTGAACGTAAGATGATGATAATGATTAGTTACGTAAAACAAAGTGTCCCACACAGACGTGCTGGAATGAGCGAACATAGACAGCATGCCCGCCATTATCTGCGAGAGATGCCTGCGCTGGCTTGGTTACGACAGGAGGATGGACAAAGGCCGCATCCCCAAAGACCTACTGTATGGCAAATTAGTTGAAGGCACCCGACCGGTGGGGAGACCACGCCTGCGCTTTAAAGATGTTTGCAAGAAGGACATGGAGACATGCCACATCAACACCAACACATGGGGGGCTTATGCAGAAGACCGAGCGACCTGGTGCCTCCTCGTCAAACAAGGGACGAAAAGGAGTGAAAAAGATAGGAAAGAATCCACTACAGAAAAGAGAGCCAGAAGGAAGGAGAGACAACAGCAACTCCAGCAAGTATCACTGCACCAGAGATTCAAAAATTGGTCTGTTCAGCCACTCACGCAATTGCATATGGAAAAAAGTGGACACTACGCCATCGTCTTTAGTAGACGGAAGGATGCCAACAAGACGTAAAGCAAGAAATTCAAGTTCATCCAATAAATTCGAATTCTATTTCCAATCTGGACGCCATATTAACAATCGTAGAATATAATAAATAAAAACTATCGTAGGTATAATAAATAAAAATTAACTAAAATTAACATAAAAGAAATACTAATCCAAATTTAACAATAATTGACACTGGCTTATGCAAGAAATTCAAATGATATTGTTGTATATATATATATATTGTTATTGTTTATTCATTTTCGCCATCTTATCATATTATGCTTATTTGCTACTGTTTTGGATCAGGTCATCTATTCTCTATCCGAGTATCTGGACTGGTTCTCTGTTCTTCTGGTTGCACCCTTTGGACTTCTTGGAACTTCTTCATCTCTGTGTTCGTTGTTGTTTTTTTTTAGTAACGAACACAAACATTTCTATATTTTTCAGACGTTTTATTTAGCCCTAAGTCAACCATCACGCCCAGAAGAAATAGCCATCTTGAAGACACGTCTGCCTCCTTCAAAACTTACGCTAGAACTCTCTAAATTCCAAGTTCAACTCCCGCTTTCACTAACTGAACTAACCAATCAGAAGTTAACCATAAAGTCAATGAAAGGTCGAAACCCAGTAAATTCAGAATGACTGTTATTTTAAAATTTCTATTCTACCGTAAAGTCGTCGGGGTGGCCTAAAGTCGGTATCAGTCAGACAGTGAGGGAGTCTATCCCCTTTTCAATAGTGCTAGACAAAGGAGATTGTTTTGACGCCTGAGATGGATTGCCACATCTACAATCAGCTCCTCACTTTACCGCATAAATCCCTATGCTACTCATATGCTGAGTTGGCTAGAACCGTTCGCGAACGAGGAACCTAGTGGTTCCTAATCGGACGCTTTACCGACTGAGCTAAGTCGGCATTAATTCCTTCTTACTTAACCATGATGAAATCTCAACTGGAAAGTTATGTTTTTTAAAAACATAATTTTGTAATTACCCTATAATTAGCCCTGGCCATAATAGCCCAAACCTTAACCCCACCCCAAATAAATTCACCATTTAAATGTATTTTTAATTGGGTGATTGATTTATCTCTGGAAAAAAATCAATTTTGCTGCCTTTTAAGTTTGTTCTTTTTTGTTCTTTTTGGGCGTGTAAAAAGTTCATAGATAAAAAGAAAACAATAACGGATTCTTATTCTTAGCTGGATTGTGAATGTAAGCAATGTATGTCTATATAATTTCTAACCGTATCCATTATAAGATGATAATGTTCTTATAATATGTTAGAGGGTTCAAAGTAACCTTCCAACGTGGGTACATATGTGTACATAATTAATCCGACAAAGAAGTTATATATAATAACAAACATAGACTTTATTCTGTGATCATGTGGAGAAAATACATACATGAGAGGTATACACATACTCATGATAAGGTACAGTAAGATATGGAGAACAGATACATAAACATACATAAAGAATGTAGGACTAAGTCATAAAGAAGTGATACAGAGTTACATGTAGAAATAAGTCACTTACTGATAGTTTGCTGGGGGGGTGGCCACTTAAGGGACAGAAGCACCAAGCGCTTAACCCATGTACAGTGGTTACCGGACTCAGAGAATGAGAGTTCAGAATTTCCGGACTACTGACTAAATAGTCTAGCTACCTATCGGCGAAAAACTGGCGGTAATGGAAGTTAACCATTTTGGACTCATGTCCATCCCAACACCATAATTTACCATTTTAAATTTTAAAATAATAACACTTTCTGGCAGAGGAATAGGGGATTTATTTGTCTCTTGAAAAGCCAGTATTGCCGCTTTTATAAGATTGGACATTTTTGAACGCGTAAAAGTTCTTTAAAAGATAAAGACAATGACTGAAACTTATTATCATCCGGAAAGTGAATATGACTACTACATTTTTATACAGTCTTTTTAAAGATTACCGCAGTTATTTTTCCAACTGGCTATTATTCTACACCAGTGGTTCTCAACCGGGAGCCCTATTCCCTCAGGGGATCATATAACATTCGGAGAGGGATCCAGTAAAAAGTATAAAGTATTTAAACATGAAAATAAAATTGGATTTTTAAACATCGAATAACTACGGGGGGATCCACCAGAATAAAATAGGAATCGAAGGGATCCATGGGTAAAAACCATCATCATCATCATCATCATCATCATCAGATCGCACTGACAGCACAGATTTATTACTGTTTTGGGCTTCTGTAACTGACTTTTCGGACCCTGGGACCAGACCTATAATCTTAGCAGAACGCGTCCCTTGATCTGTGTGAAGGGCGGTGAGGTTTGCGGGTTTGGTTTGGTTTTCGGACATGATTATTTTTCGATGGGTGTTTTCTTGACTTATTGAGAGAAAAATAAAATTTAAGTTAAAAAAAAAAATGTCTTTGTTGAGCGTGTGGGGGGGGGAAATCGAGTCCAACTCTTATAGGTAGGTTTCCCAAGGCGAAAAAGATGACTTTTAATTTGTAAAAAAAAGGGTGGGGAAAAAAAGCGGCCAAATGAATGCCTATAGACTCCTGAATATCATACTTTGTAATTATGGAAATTTTCGTGAAAATTGGACCATTAATTTATTTTTCATAGAATTATAAAAAAAAACCTTAGTTATAACTTGTTTTTGGCTACGTTAAATTTCAATTGATTTAACGGTGCAAAAATGTAAACATTGTTTTTCGTTTATAATTTTCATTATTTTTGTAAGCCGAAAATTTTTTTTTAATTCTTATGTCTATAATTAATTATATACATTATAGGAACTTTGTCACTTTTTAGTTTTAGTTGAAAAGTAGGAACATAATAAGCATTAGCGAAAAAGGAAAAATAATATTACATATAAAAGTAATTGGTAATTTGCTTGAAGCATTGTTAAGTATGTTATAATATATTAATAATTTGAAGGCAATTACAATGCGTATAAAAAGTAAAAACAAAAAGATGTTATTTTTGTCTTATCGATTTCAAAGAAAACTTTATCTTCAGAGACGAATATCAGAAAAATAACATCTTTTTGTTTTTAGTTTTTATACGCATTGTAATTGCCTTCAAATTATTAATATATATTGATATTACATATGTAATTTATTTTTAATACAATTTAAACAATTATTTTTTTAAAAATCGAATATCCATCAAGAATTAATGATATATCCGGGTTAAGGGATATATTATGAAGTTGTAGTAAGGTATATTTTCGTAGGTAAGTAGAAGTTGGTGCGTCGAGTAGCAGTAATAGCAGTAAGTCTCCCGAGCAAACGGCGTGGTAGTCTTGCTAGTAGGCTAGTAGGCGCTTGTACCACCACAGTGTCGAGTATTTATGGAGGACACTATCCAATCAGATTATAGTGAGGGGGTACCTAGGTATTTGCATATTCATCACATCAATTAATAAAAACAAAACGTCTTCGGCATAAAATAACTCTACAAGGGTTGATATGCCGTAAAATCTAACCAACCAACCAACCAACCTACTGTCTGGGAATTTTTTAATTAAGCATTAAATTGGGGAATTAACATTCCTTACTTACACAGTTACCGCCTGTGTTTCTCATAGTAAGCAGCTAGGTGGCGCTTCAAGCATTCACAGAACGTCGAAGCGCAAAAACCAAAATCTTTCTCTTTTTTCAGTTCGTTCGAACAAGGAAGGTGTACGTTTGCTTTCTCTTCTCTAAAAGACAGGGTAATCCCCGGGTCTCCACAAGTTCCTACACACACAAGATTATATGTAAGTTTAAAAAGGATGTTCGTCTATAACCAATTATCTGTGTTAGGTTCAAAAGGTAATAAAGTTTAGGGTGGCCCAAAATTGACCGAAAATGCGTTTTTGACCAAATGAACTTAGCTCCATAATTTACCAAAAATCAGGGAATTATCGGATTTTAATGAAATTTTAAGGGCCGAGTTAGCTCAGTCGGTAGAGCGTTCCTCGCCAACTCAGCGTTATGAGTAGCACAGGGATCTGTGCGGTAAAGTAAGGAGCTGATGGTAGGTGTGGCGCTCCACCTCAGATGCAAAAACAATCTCCTTGGTCTAGCGCTAGTGAAAAGGGGATAGATTCCCTCGCTGATTGGCTGATATCGACATTAGGCCGCCCCGACGACTTTACTTACTTTACTTACTATTTATCAAAGAATGATCTTTATAATGCATTATTTATTTTATTTCAAAACTTTCTCATTTTTTTCAGGTCACTTAATTTTGACCCCACCCCCCTACGTTGGGGGCGTAACATTTTTTCGAGTTGGTCTTATACTGTACTAATTACAGTATAAATAAAGAGATAAAAGACCAAAGTTATGAATAGAACTTCTTTTTTTTTACGGTGGCTTTTCTATGAGAAAATAAGTACCGAAAATCGGAAAATAAATTGTTAAAAAAAACATAAATAAAATTTTTTTGGAGATTTCTTTTTTACTCATTTCGATAATTATTTAATTGGCTATTATCTTATAAAAGAAAAAATTATACCTCGATATTTTTTCTGCTTTTCAATAGAGTTTTTCTTCAAAACTTATTACTTTTTACTAAAATAAGGTTTGCATTAAATAGATATTTATTTCTAGAAACTAAAAATATAACATTTTAAACTTAACATCAGGCTTTTCACATTTTAAATTAATTTTATATATTCATTTTTCATAGCAAAAATATCTAATTAAAGTTTTGAAATAAAATAACTGATGCATTATAAAATTTATTAATTGATAAATCAATGCTGAAAATTTCATTAAAATCGGATAATTCCCTGATTTTTTGGTAATTTTTTTGCAATCGCGAATGTTACATTAAATTTGTAAACAAGCCCTTGAAACCATTGAAAAAGAGACAGAATAGCGGATCGAGATCGAAATTGACCAAAACAAATCGTTTTAAATGTATTAAAAATAAACTGCATATGTAATGATATTTTCTTTTTTTTTATGATGGTCATTATGTTACTACTTATCGATTTAGACAAAAGTTTGACCTTAAATAATCGATTTAATTCATTTTGATTCATTTTTTAAAAATCTGCCGCGAGCAGACGATCTTTCGGCCATCCTAATAAAGTTAATTATAATTAGTTGGTAGGCCTCCCAACGTGGTACACATATGAACAAGCAACTCTGACTAAGGGTGTTAAATACAACAATGGACTTTATATGTATGAGCACGTGGAGAAGATGCATATAAGAGATACATATACAAGATACATAGTTGACATATAAGTAACACATATAGGAGACAAGATACAAAATGGAAGTATAAAGGAGATACATAAATGTACATATAGAAGATGAAGAGTCTATAAGGCAAAGTCACTTACTGACATAGTGTTGGGGGAATTAAACCCACACACAAGAAGGGTGTAGACAAAATGTCTAACCCATTTGTGTTGGTGAAGTCCCAGAGAAGAAAGAGGATTAAAACTGGCGCTCCGCTGATTAAATAGTCAGTGGCGTCTGGTGGTGAAAACCTTAAACACAAGGAAGATAACTCTTCCAGCCAAACCAGGACAGGCAATCCCACATATACATTATTGGAATTGGTAATTCATGAGGAAGTGCGTCCCGGTTTCCTGCCTCAAGAGTTGCTGCCCGGTGACTATTAAAATAACGACCCAGCTCAGTCTATTCAAAACTATCCATCTATCTATCTATCTAAATTTGTTCATATTTATCTATATTACTTTAAATACACAGATTTTTTTATTCATGTTTGTTTAAAAGTTTAATGTCTTGTTTTTAGTTTAAATAAACAAGAATTACGACAGCGAACCCCCAAATACATTTACTTGTCGAAAATATCTATCTATCTCCATTTGTTCGTATCTATCTATATTATTTTTTGTTTATCTATCTATCTATCTCAGTCTATTCAAAACTATATATCCATCTTCATATCTAAACAAGAATTACGACAAATTACGATAAATAAACAAGAATTACGACGAGCTGGGGTTATTATTTCGATAGTCACCGGGTAGCGGTTTTTGAGGCGGGAGACCGGGACGCACTTCCTCATAAATTACCTTGGAATTTTCTCACTTATACGAATGTGAATACACTTTATCACTACTTGTTATTTTTTCTTCGCTAAAAAAAATGTTGTTGTTTTTTTTTTTTGGGGGGGGGTATTAAACTAGGCAATGCCCAAAATACGGACCTTTTCATAAAAAAAAACAATTAAAATTAATCAAATTAATTATTTTAAGTCAAATTTTAGTTTTAGTCGAAAAGTTGTAACATAATGAGCATTAGTGGAAAAAAAAGAGCAAAATAATATTACGTATGTAATTTATTTTTAATATATTTTAAACAATTAAAAATAGATAAAATATCGCTTTCTTATCTCATTAACTTGTCGATAAAAACGCCTTCAAACCACTAGCAAAAGTTATTTCAAAGAGGGGGGTTTAAAATATTTACAATTATATGTCGTGTCGATAAAAAAACTTGGGGGGGGGCTGTAAAATATCGCTTTTATATCGCATTAACTTGTCGATAAACCGCTACACGGTTCATAACTAGCACGGTTCACTTTTTCAGCGGGTGCACCGCTTAGCGTATTTTAGGACAGGAGAGCGGGACGACAACATCCGAAAATTACCTTTTTTCTTTCCAGCCAAATATTCGCCATTTTGGTGAAATTTTAAAGAAAAAAAAAGGGGGGGAGGGAAAGAATAAAATGGCGTATAGTGAAAAGAAAAAAACACTCTGGTTTTCTTACTGGACCTTTAGGCACCCCTTTTGCGATCTCGATTCGTGGGGACATTTTTTTCCATTTATACCGTCAAAATCCGGTTAATTGTTAACATACGATTTTTAGAGTTTTTTTTAAATTATAAAACTAACCTCTAACCCAAACCCCAACCCTAACCCCTAACAAACAACCAGATTTTGACGGTGTAAATGAGAAAAATGTCCCAAGGGGTGCCTAAAGGTCATATCGCCCTCTTTAGCTCCTGAGAATACAACGTTCATTATATAAACACAAATGAAATATTAGTATAATAAACTAATGCAGAATGTTTTTGAGGGTTAAGCCGAGTTAATATAATGCTTACTGTAGGATATACAAATTATTTTTTATTATTATATATTTTGCGTCCCCAAAATAAGAGGGGTCAAAGTTAAGTGACCTGAAAAAATCAGAGAGTTTTTAAATAGAATAACAATCATTATAAAATTCATTGATTGATAAATTAACACAGAAAATTTCATTAAAATCGGATAATTCCTTGATTTTTGATAAATCTTTTTCATCAGGGTATTGATTTGATTTGTAAAATACGTATATGACGTCATAATTGTTAGTATTTAGTATAATAAACTAATGCCGCATGTTTTTTTAGAGTAAAGCCTAGTTTATATGATGCTTGCAATAGGATATACAAATTAAGAGAGAAGTCTTCATTCTTACCTAGTTTCGGTCAAATGCGTCAACGTGTTGTCCGGGAATTTAAAAAATTTGGCATACTATTCTAAACAGGGGGGGGGTGAACGTTCCATTCATTTCTATCTTGGTAAATACAGCTTCAATCTCGATACTTTTATGACACACCTTGTATTTATACATTTATAACAAACCTGAATGCACACACACACACTAAGACAACACTCTTAAGACTCACTCGCTAAGTAACAACAGTGGTAATTATGAACTTTTGTTTAGTAAATTAGGGTGTCCCAGAAAAAACAGAACCCACAAATTTTGTAATATAACTGTTAATTTTAACTAGGGGGTTTAGGATTAAGGTTGGGGTTAGGGTTAGGGTTGGGGCTGGGGTTAGGGTAAGGGTTAGGGTTAGGGTTTGGGTTCTGTTTTTTCTAGGTCACCCTGTACAGAGTGACCCAGAAAAAAACAGAACCCAAATTATCTATTTATTTTCCCATTAAACTAACCCTAAACCCTAAACCCCAACCATAACCCTAAACCCTAACCCTAACCCTACCCCCCTAGTTAAAATTAAGTTTTATTACAAAATTTGTGGGTTCTATTTTTTCTGGGTCATCCTGTACGGGGTGACCCAGAAAAAAAAACAGAACCCAAATTATCTATTTATTTTCCCATTAAACTAACCCTAAACCCTAAACCCTAAACCCCAAACATAACCCTAACCCTAACCCTAAACCCCCTAGTTAAAATTAAGTTTTATTACAAAATTTGTGGGTTCTGTTTTTTTGGGACATCCTAATTTACTAAACAAAAGTTCATAATTACCACAACAGGTACAGTAAGCAATCTAAGATCTGTGTGTCAGACTAAGAAAAGTTAAGCAACAATCATCATGTTCCTTACTTAGATGGGTGAGCACTTAGTAACAGTAGATATAGTTAGCAACTTGGAGGAGTGATAGGTGCCGCTAAGTAATCCACTCACGATGAAAGTTCCATGGTGGATTAATTTTTTAATATTCTCATCTAATAAGAATAATTTCCTGAGAAATCTATTTGACTCATAAATAAGACTCTCTCTTAGGGGCAGAGTGAACGTGCTACTAATAAGCATTGAAACGGTACTCCATACTTCCCCTGAGCACTAGAATCGGAACCTCATCAACAACGAATCCAGTTTTGGGACCATATTACCTTTAGGCACCCCTTTTTGATCTCGATTAAGAAATAACATGTTTTTCATTTACACCGTCAATATCCGGTTGTTTTAACAGACGATTTTTAGATATTTTTTTAAATTATAAAACTAACCCCTAACCCTAACCCCCAACAAACAACCGGATATTGACGGTGTAAATGAAAAACATGTCCTTTCTTAATCGAGATCAAAAAGGTAATATGGTCCCAGTTTTGTGTCCAAGCCAGGACAAATAAGAGAATGACTGAAAGGATTAACCCTCTACGAACTTATTTGCCTCTCTCTATTTTTTCCGTGTCTGATTCTTTCTGTTCGCATATCTTCGTAGATGCCGGGTTGATAAGCAGAGAAAAACAGTTTTGTAGAAGTAAAAACAAAAAAATCTACCCAGAAAATAAACTTGACGAGTCGAGAAAAGAGTCGAGAAAAGATGAACGAAGCTAATTGAGGAAATAACAAGCAAAAATAAAGGAAGAAAGGGAGGAAGAAAGAAATAAAGGAATGAAGGATTATGGTTTCCATAATCGGAACATATGACCTTTAGGCACCCCTTTTTGATCTCGATTAAGAAAGGACATGTTTTTCATTTACACCATCAATATCCGGTTGTTTTAACAGACGATTTTAGATTTCTTTTAAATTATAAAACTAACCCCTAACCCTAACCCCTAACCTTAACCCCTAACCCTAACCCTTAACAAAAAACCGGATATTGACGGTGTAAATGAAAAACATGTCCTTTTTTAATCGAGATCAAAAGGGGGTGCCTAAAGGTAATATGGTCCCCATAACCCTTCAAAGAAGGGGAAAAGGGAAGAGGTATTAATAATGGAGGGAATAATAGAATAAAATCTAGTCGATAATCTTCTAGATCATAGGACCGTTTATTCAACCATGTAAACCTGTACAACTTCTTCCATTTTACTTGGAAGGGATATGGACGTAAAAATGCCATGGACTCATCATAGCACCTTGATAATCTTCTACACCCCTACACACCTCTACAGTAGTGAAGCCTGGACCACATACCTAAGTCACAGGAGGAACATGACAATTTCCACCCAGGGGCCTACGCGCATCCTACGCATTCGTTGGCAAGATAAAGTACCCAACACAGGCGTGCTGGACCGGGCAAACACGAACAACATGTTCGCCTTCATCTGCGAGAGGTGCCTGCATTGGCTTGGTCATGTCAGGAGGATGGACAAAGGCCGCATCCCCAAAGACCTACTGTATGGCGAATTAGTAGAAGGTTCCCGACTGTTAGGAAGGCCACTCCAATGATTCAAAGACGTCTGCAAGAAAAACATGAAGACATGCCACATCATCACCAACACATGGGAGGTTGGTGCAGAAAACCGAGCGGCCTGGTACCTCCTTGTCAAACAAGGCACGAAAAGAAGTGAAACAGAGAAGAAAGTAGTTGCCACAGCAAAGAGAGCCAGAAGGACGGAGAGACAACAGCAGCCACAGCAAGTATCACTGTACGTATACAGTCAATGCACCAGAGACTGCCATTCAAAAATTGGCCAGTTCAGCCACTCGCGCAGATGCAGATAAAAAAAATTTGGACACAGCCTATTTAGCAGGCGGAAGGATACCAACAAAATCTTCTACATCAACCCTAAGTAAATAGAATAATACGTGTTCCTTCTTGGTGAGGATATGAACTCTACCCAGTAAATCATTGTAGCGTTGTAGCTTAGACCAACATTTGGTTGGCTTGCAGATGCAGCTTAGATCATCACTTGTGGCTTGACACAGAATCAGACGAAATCAATATTCCACGTTGTGAAGAAAATACCACGGACGATAAATTATAGTGAATATCGTTTTATGTCTCTCCCGCGGACATCTTTAAAGAGTAAGGGTGGTCTACCTACTGATCGGGAGCCATTTAGTAATTCGCCTTACAAAAGATCTTTTGAGATGCGGCCATTTTCCAACTATCAATATTGTTTTATTGTCTGCAACAATTCTGAGTTAACACAGAATTAGGATCGAGAGAGAAGGGCATTGATTTGTCTTAGCAGGGACCCTGGTGACCCTAAACGCTTTGTTTGACCGTCTTTGTCAAAATCAAATATAGGTTTCATTTGACCTGGTATCATCAAAGTTCACGTGAATCAAGTGCTGACACCTCTTATATCGTTACACCAGGCGTTATGGAGGCGTGTGGTCTAATGGTTAGAATAATAGGAAATGGACTCGTCGGCTCGAATTCAATTCCTGGACGAAGCTGTTTGAATTTCACACTGCGCTAATATCCTTGGGAAAGGTATGAATCAAATTCTCCCTCCAGCTATGGGTAAATAGCAGGGCAGACTGGGCTCTTTAACCATGGCTAGGTAACCAGTCTAGGAGAAGGAAAACCCTGAATTCAAACCTGTTAAACTCCGCTTAAGAAATTGACCTTGTGTCGCATCCTGCTCGTGCGGAGGGTCTGGTAAATATATATATCGTTACACCAGCTTGATGTTGTGAAGGCTTTACCACGACACCGAAACGGTCTTCTAGATCAAGGGTCCCCAACCTTTTTTTTTTTTAGCCCGAGGGCGACAATGCTTAACTCAGGGAAGTCTGATAACGAACAAGAAAGAAAACTAGCCAAATCCGAAGGTTGTTGTGAACTAGCCTAGCTTACCTTTCGTAGAGCGTAAATGAGTTGGTCCAAGATTATTTGTACACTGTTGTTTTAGAACATCTAGGTGATTACTTGAACAGCCTTCAGAGCGCTTTGGCCTCTGGAGTGGCTAGGTAATAAAATTAACAGCATTGATCCCAGGGGGCTATCCCCCAGGCAATACCTGCCCCCTTGGGGGCAGGGGTGGGTTTATTGCCCAGCGCCTGAGGCACCCCCTTGAGGGGGAATGCCGAAGGGATCGACGCAATTTTTGTTCTTTCCCATCCATGAGCTTCAGTTTGTGGGTGGGTCCACGTTAAAACGAGGCCTTGTGCCCAGCCCATACAAGTGGGGAATGAGGCAAATACATCCCTCAGGCAATACCTGCCCCCTTGATTTAAAGGGGCATGGCTGGGTTTATTGCCCAGTGCCTGAGGCGCCCCTTGAGGGAGAATACCGACGGGATCAACGTATGTTTTGTTCCTACCACCCATGAGCTTCGGCTTGTGGGTGGGCCCACATAAAAATGACCTTGTGTCACGCCCTCATAAGTGGGATGAGATGCAAATACTCTGAGAAGATTACGGAACCATTACTCGAACCGTCTACCTCGATGTTTTAACACTCTGTTGCGAGTTCTTCTATGTCTGGCGCAAACTGTATTTGGTTTTGTTTTGTTATAGACTATGATGCATAATGCAAACATATAGAAATAAGGGTTGCATTTCTTAGTATTATAATCGAAAATGAGTCTGGGTAAAAAAGCATAACAGTCAATTCAGAATCAGGTCAGTTTAAAGTAGGAGTCACCAAACTACAGCGTTTGACCCTCAATCACCACCTTCTAGCACCCATATGATAAAAAGGGGTTGGGGCTTGCCATAAGGGCAATAGGGTTGGTAAAATCAGTCCTTGAATTTGTTTGTTAAAACATACGGAACGCAAGACATTCTGATACCACTTAAATTTGGTTTGGTTTTGGTTTGTTTTACGGCATATCAACTTCGGTGGGTCATTTAATGCCGATAAAGTTTTGAAATAAATTTATTCATAATGGATACTCAATTTTTTATAAACACATTTTTCTTTTTAATCCATAGATGGGACCCTAACAGGTACTACCACTCCGAGTCAGAGTGAACCAGGAAGCAATGGTGATGACGGGGTGCTCCACATTCCCTAAACCTCCAGAACTGGAACCTCACCATCAGATAGAGTTTAACGTCATTCCCAGGACATCAATACCTTCATGCACCGCCTTCTAGTACCCATATGATAAAAAGGGTTGGGGCTTGCAATAAGGGCAATAGGATTAGGGGTAATCATATAGGTGCTAGGGCTTGACATGACCAGCCGATTGATCGGAAGGGAACTGTATTTGGATGTACTAGTATACTGGATATTGTATGAACCAGTATACAACAGTTGATGTGTCATTAAACAAAGAAGCCAAACCAAACAACTTGTTGCATGTTACTTGTGTTGCATAATCTATGCGGTTGCATAAGATTAGTGTCAATCCCCTGTATTTCTGAAGGGATGGCTCTTTTCATGTCACGGGCGGTACTTTCCATGGAACATTACAGAAAGCCCGCGAAATACGTGAAGTCACGTGGGACCTGGTTGGGTCTCAATTCCAGCTTGGACGTCAGGCAGAGAAGGCATATCTGCCTTAGCTGGATCTCACTTGCACACGCGCGCTGTGTTTAGTTAGAGGAAGATGTTTAGTTAAGTAAATAAAAGTTTAAATAAATAATATGGATTTGTGGTTGATGAATGTCTTGGCAACAAGACTGACCTAGAAGAAGAAATGAATCAAGGACGACCAACCAGCAAGAACAGAGAAATGGAAGTCATAGAGAAAGAATAGAAACGACTAGAGATCACCAATGGCCAAAGAAGTAAGTTATGCATCTCTCTATCTACATGTGTCTATCTCTCCCCCTCTCTCCAGTAAAAGAACACTTGTGTATGTACCCAAAATGGGTATATGTGTATGAGTATGTAACACTTGTATGAGAGGATATGAATACTGCCAGCTTGGTCGGCAACCCATCTAAGACAAGTAAAAGTCCGTCACAAAACCTCTGCTGCCTTCCAAGGAAAGGCTAGGGAGTAAATCCCGAAAACAAATCAGGCGCCGGAGTCCCTAAGGCGGCACGATGCTGAAATCCAGTGCTACCCCTCAACTCCTGCGACACGACCGCTGCCAAACTGCATTGGTACCTTACCTTTCCTTTGGATCACAGCGGCAGTGTGGAGAGGGGGGATTTGCAGCATGGGCAACAGCTCATCCTCCATGTGAACCCGCCCAGGCTATGTAGTTAAAAAAAAACACTTTGACACTACGCCATCGTCTCTCTCGTAGACGGAAGGCTGCCAACAAAAACTGTCCTTGTGCTAGAAATTATCCGGAGACTCAGTACGGTATCCTGATTAAATCCTTTGCTCATGTGACCAACCAACCAACCAGCCAACCAGCCAACCAAATCAATTCCCGTTGTCTATTTCTCTATCACGTGTCACCTTTGCCAGATGTCTCCCTGGTGTCGTTAAAAGTCAATAGAAATTAAATATTTGTCAACCATATTCAACCCGGACAAGATTACCAGTCGTAACTTTTGATTTAATAAGTTTTACCTAGTCTGGCACAAGGCTACGAATTGTATTCAGTATCCGGTGTTTCTTTGGGGATCTTATTATTTATAAAGCTTTACTAAGACTGACTTTACTTTGCTGGCTTGTGCATGTCAGGGAGATCGAAAATGACGGCATCCCAAAAGATATCTTGTATGGTGAATTAGTAAAAGGCTTCCGATCAGTAGGTAGACCACGTCTACGCTTTAAAGATGTCTGCGGGAGAGACATGAGGATATGCCACATATACACCAACACGTGGGAGGTAGATGCAGAAAATTGAGCGGCCTGGCGCGTTAACGTTAGGCAAGGCACGAAGAGGAGTGAGGTGGAGAGGAGAGTTGCCGCGACAGTAAAGAGAGCCAGAAAGAGGGAGAGAGAAAATAGCAGCCCCAGAAAGCATCACAGTTTGTGTGCACTACCAAAGACTGTTACTCGGGATAGGCCTGCACAGCCACTTGTGCAGATGCAGATATTTTTTTTTTTTATTTAGATTTGTTTGGTGTTGTTTTGAAGGCTATCACAATGCAAGTGTAAAGAAAAATAAACTAACTATGGTGTTGTTTGTTAACCTGTAATTTTTTAAAAATAATTCTTAATATTTCGAGATAAAAATCTAATCTACAGAAGATCTCTGAAACTGAAGTTGTTGCTAGTGGCTATCAAAAAAAAATGGACAGCCACTAGCAACAACTTCAGTTTCAGAGATCTTCTGTAGATTAGATTTTTATCTCGAAATATTAAGAATTATTTTTTTTAAATTACATGTAAACAAACAACACCATAGTTAGTTTATTTTTCTTTACACTTGCATTGTGATAGCCTTCAAAACCAACCACCAAACCAATATAGACACAATGCTTCAAGCAAATTATAAAACCCATTTATTTAGATATTTTTGGACACTACGCCATCGTACTTAGTGGACGTAAAGGTGTCAACAACTTAGACCGACTCAAAGCCATGCAAGTCTACGAGCTCTGCAAAGTCACTGGTGTTCCTTAACGCGAGTTAATCTTTTCCTAGTTTGGCACAAGGTCAATAATGCCTGGCGCTCCTTAACAGTCATACTATTTACAAATATTACTTATTATGTGTATTACTGTACCTGGTGTTTTTAAGGAAGTACTGATATAATTTTTGTGGACACCCTTTAGGCTTCAAGCAAGAGCGCTGTCCAGCGGAGATCCTTTTGTTAAGCTGAGCGCGATCCTTAGTGAAAAATCCTTTTGTTGTTCCTTGGTGCTCCTCAGTATTTGAGAGTCCTTCGTCAATGATTGTAAATGGACGTCTATCAGTATCACCGATTAAGTAGTTAACTAACCACGTATTTGGGCTGTTGCTTGGCTGAGGTTTAAACCATGTGACCTCGCTTAGTCTATACATTTAAGTGGTAGATTGTGTTGGAAATTTTGTGACATATAAGGTGTGCTCTAATTCCTCACCTAGATTTATAGACTGGCCGAGGTCACGTAAGTTATTCTTGAAGCCAATCACTAGCAATACTGCGGGCCTGATAGAATACTTAAACCCCCCACACTGGTCATAATTCAAATTGCACTCTTTGAGGACGGACATAGGATTGCCGGGTCTTTACCAATACTATTAAGAATTCTGGGGTATGGGGTTATCGTCCCTTGTCTGCGAGCCTCTGTTTCAAACAACCAATCATGAGCCAGCATACTTTGGCGGCAAACCCAAAGTGTGAAACTCATCCTCTTTTAAATCAGCAACGAAAGGGAATGGACCGAACAAAAGGTCGCTCCTACTATATTTCAACAGACAACCAGAACCGGAGTCGGACGCAAGCAAAAGTCCATCTATATCCGAACTGTATCAGAAGGCCGTAGCAAGGGGCTCCGTTAATACCCCATATCCCAGGATAAACCAGCTAAGTGACAATTATATACATATTATATACATATTATATATTTGTGCAAACGAAACTAAAATTTGCAAGTTCTTTATATCTAATACAAGTCTTTTATTCATATTCTTGTTGTTCGTATTACTTCTTAGACTCTTAACCTGTCTGCCACATTTGCGGTTAACTCCATACACAAACCTTGGAGTACTGCCGCTAGTGTTATTATTCTTTATAATACTCAGGAAGGACTTATACGATTACCAGAGTAACCAAAGGATTCATTATCGAAGGACTCTTTACCAGTAAACTGAGAACACTTTAGTAACCAAAGGATTCATTATCGAGGGACTCTTTATCAAGGATCCACTTCCACTGGATAAGCGCTCCTGCTTTAAGGCCAAAGGATGGCCCTTAAAAACGTAACAGATTGCAGCACGGCTTATATACCAAAAATAATCCAAAAAGTACCCATCCAATTATTCAGCAAATTCGACACTGCTTATTGATCTAATGAGAACGCCCTTTCCTTGTAGTTTAACTGTATGCAAAGTAAGTCTGGAATAGTACCATGGTAATTGTTGTGAGGTTTTAAGGGGTCAAATAAGAACAAAACGACGGGTAACAAAAGTAGAAAAATGTATTAACAAAAAGTAGATAAATACAATAGAGAGATGTGGAAGGCTACGTCCGACAATAGAGTATTGGCTTGCTCGCATTGGCATACTGCTAAGCCACAATTGTCCGTGTTATTTATAGTAACCTGTCGGCGCATTCCATTGGTCAATAGGGTGTATCACCTATAACAGTAATTTTGCGTGATCCTCTTCTTCGATTCTTTAGATATCTCTATCGGGCCTCTTAATCTATCTTCCATCGGGTGTTGTGTTCTTCGTGGTACTTTGGCATTAAATAACCCACAACGGTTGATGTGCCATTACAAAACAAAACAAAAAACTTTTCCGTATTGATAAACGTTTGCACCTCCATTTAGTAAATATGTAAGATGCAGGGAGAGGTGTATTCATGCCTTTCAAAAAAACAAAGATGTTAGTGCTAAGCAGCCTACCGCCTTTCATCGTTTTTTTTTTTTTTTTTTTTTTAATAATCATTTTCACTCAACGAAACTCCTTGAATAATGTGATTAAAAAATGAAGAAATAAAAAAGAATAAAGAAAAAAAGAAAAAAACACACACTAATAAAACTGTTTAGTTCAATCGGTAGAGTATCCAGCTCAGAACCACAAGGTTCTGGGTTCAATACCGGCCCTCACCAACTCAGGTCAGCACGGCTCCGATCTGTGCGTTAGAATAGAGATCGGATGGATAGGTGTGGCGCTCCGTCTCAGACGCTAAAACAATCTTCCTGTCCGATCGCTAGCGAAAAGGTGATAGACTCCCTCGCTGTCTGACTGATTTTTTTTTTCAATCTTTTACCGGTTACATGAACAAATTGATCTCCAGTATGACTTTGATACAACTGGTGCACATGAAGATTTTTACTCAGCTCGGCTTAATCTGGCACAAGGTCACTTTGAGAACGGCATTCCCTATCTTTAGTTAGAGTGGTCATCTTGCTAACCAGTGTTGAGGGCCGATATCGAACTCGGAACCTTGTGGTTCCGAGGTGGATGTTATACTGACTGAGTTAAACTGGCCCTCGTTCGGTAGAGCATCAGCTTCGGTACCACAAGATTCCTGGTTCGATACCGGCCCTCGCCAACTCAGTGCAAATGTAGCACAGCTTATATCAACTAGCGAGGGAGTCTATCTCCTATTCACTAGCGCTAGACCGAGTAGGTTGTTTAGGCGTCTGAGGTGAAGCGCAATCCTACCGCACATATCCCTGCTACTCATAAGCTGAGTTGGCGAGGACCGGTATCGAACCAGGAACCTTGTGGTTCTTAGTCCGACACTCTACCGACTGAGCTAAACCGGCGCTTGCATCAACTACAATAACTAAATGGGGGGGGGTGATTTCCAGGAGAGTCCATGCACCTTCCCTTCTCCACACACATTCACACATACACACGCGCATACATACAACACACACACACACACACACACACACACACACACTTTGCGACGGGTCTGTTAGGTTTGGTTTGGTTCATGTTATGGCATATCAACCTCGGTGGGTCATTTAATGCCGACAAAGTTTTGAAATAAATTCATTCTTAATGTAGAATACAATTTCGTTTATAAACTCATGTTTTTCTATTAACCCATAGATGGGACCCTAACAGGTACTACCACTCCGGGTTAGAGTGGACCAGGGAGCAATGGTGATGAAGGTGTGCTCCACATTCCCCAAACCTCCAGAACTGGAACCTCACCAGTTTTGAAATAAATTCATTTTTAATAAATACTCAATCATTTTTATAAACCCATTTTTCTATTTAACCCATAGATGGGACCCTTAACAGGTACTACCACTCCGGGTCAGAGTAGACCTGGGAGCAATGGTGATGAAGGGGTGCTCCACATTTACCAGACCTCCAGAACTGCAACCTCACCATTAAAAAAAATCTTCTTATCCACTTGTAATAAATTAAAACAATCCCAAGTTGAATTTTTATCGTCAGTGTTTGCGTATGATGGACATATTTATGACGGCAAGTGGGGTTTGTTTTAATCTGTGTACACATTCACCGATTGAGTGCGCTGATTCATAAATTAATTGTTGATCATTAGTTTATATTCGTCGAGGCGATTATAAAGAAAAAACAATTTGTGTTTGTAGAGATTATTAAAGCAAATTGTTTGTCTTTATAGGCGCCAATAGTTAATTAAACAAATGTTAATTAGCTAAGTTGGAGTAGAAGGTCGAAAAGTACAATGTAATTAGTTTTTTACTGTATGAGCAGGGCCGGCACGTAACCCTAACCCCCGAACAATGGGGGGGGGGGGGCAACCCTGCAAGGAGCTCCAGCGGGGTATTTTTCATATATTTTATACGAATAGTACTTTATGAAAATTGATGCATGAGTAGCTAGTTTTTATTGTGTTTTTGTTGAAGATCTTGTGGTATCTGTGTTTGGGTGGGAAGTGTTTCTTTATTAATTCTAGCAATTTTTTTACTTATAGTTGTTCTAGCGTTAAGTGAATATGGGGTGTGAACCAGATAATTTTTCTTTTTCTGTTTTTGGGTGTAGTTAGTGTGGTAGCTATGTATTCTACTTGGTTTTTAAATCCTCTCTCTTGTAACGCTTTGTTGTAGTAGGGGGCTGCTTGGTTGAATATCTCTTTGTTTAATGATAAGCTAGAGATTTTATGGCTAATATTGGGGACTAGATTTTTGAAGACTATAGGTGGGTGGCATGAACGTATGTATATGTGTTTTCATTTTTCGTTAGGTTTGTGGTACGGTTTTTGTGTTCCGGTATTTAAGTCCCAGTTAACATCTAGGAAGTTGGCATTTGCCAGGTTAGTATCTATTGTGATTTTTAGGCTCATGTTGCTATTACATTGTCTAGGGTATGTCCATTGCATTTTCGGGATAGGCACAAACCATCGTCTCTGTAAATCCCGAATTTGTGTTCTAGGAAGTTGTTTCTTACAGAGTCGTATATGTATAGCCCGGCTAGATCACAGATATAAGCTCTGTCAAAAGAAACCATGGCTACATTAAATATATATATGTGTGTGTGTGTGTGTGTGTGTCAAAGCGATGTCGATGGGGCTTAGAATACGTTGACTTTAGCTTTTTATTTGTTTTTATGCCTCCTTGGACATTTCCATTTTTACCATCTTATCACATCAACCTTTCAACGAAAAACAAATCAAATTATGTTAAACATTTCATCCGATAGCTCCCAAGAATGCACCCGTAATTAATTTTTCTTAACGTTATTTCTGAATCAATTTAATTCAATCTTAAAAGGTAAGACCCCATGCCCAAAAAAAGTGTCTTTAAACTTGCTTCTGATGGTGAGGCTCGTGTTCCGGAGATCTGGGGAGTATTGATTGCCATTATTCTCAAACCCACTCTGATCAGGAGTGTAGTACCTGTTAGAGTCCCAACTAATTTAGTTCAAATAGGTCTGTTTAAGGATCATGCATATTCGATAGGAACGTATGCAAATTAAAACATTACTAACGATTACACAAAAAATGTAAATATAAACGTGTGTAACGATTGTCTGTCCCTGTTGGGATGGACTTGTATCCAAAAGAGTTATCTTCCCTTACCATGAGGTTTTCGCCACTAGGTGACACCACTATCTGGGTACTTAAACTCAGCCCGGGAAGCCCCCTGTCTTTTTCTCTTGGTCTAGCACCCACAAAAGATGAACTAGACGCGTGGTGTCTCTGTCCATTAAGTGGGAGGCTTTCACTCCCCGCAACTATCAGTAAGTGACTCTCATATTCTTTATGAACTCTTTCTTACTTCCAAAGGACTTTCGCCTTATCTGTTTGTACTTTGTCGTGTACGTCATGTTCCACGTGCTCAGACGATAAAGTCTGTATTTGTTGTTATATATACCTCTTTGTTCGGATTTACTTATGTATGTATACATTCACTTACGTGGAAGGTTACTGTGAGCCTTCTAACGTATTATAAGAACCACACATCCAATTCTTATACGTGCAATGAACACTATCCCTAATCTTTAGACATAAAATAAACCTAGACGGTTGGTTGGCTGGTTGAATTTTAAGGCATGTCAACCTTTGTCGGTTTATTTTATGCCGAAGTCATTTTTGTTTTATTTATTCTTAACGTGTACTCATTTTTATTAAACTCAATCTTTTCTTTTTAAACTAAGATTTTTTAAACACATTTTTTTATTTAACCCAAAGATGGGACCTTAACAGGTACTACTACTCCGGGTCAGAGTGGACCTGGGAGTAATGGCTATGAAGGGGTATTCCACACTCTCAAGAACTCCAGAACTGAAACTTTATCATTAGATGCAGTTTAACGTCATACCCAGGACACTAAGACCCTCAGCCACCGCCTCCTAGCACATATGTGATAAAAGGGGTTGAGAGTTTGCCATAAGGACAATAGGGTCGGGACAATCATATAGCTGCTAGGGTTTGACGTAACAAGCCGATAGATCGGAGAGGGTATCTCTCTTTTTATCTGGTATGGACTAAAATAAACATTTATACTGTTTACTTATGTTTTGAAACAGAATATTCACACAATATTTAGAACAAACTTATCTTCACACAAAAATGCAACAAATAAGATCACACTAAAAAAAAAAAATGGTGCACATTGCATAAATGCGTCCAGGCCTCCTGCCCGAAAAAAACGCTAAGCGATGCCTGCTGAAAATCCGACCTGAGTTCAAATCCTGGACATTTACATTTTCTCATTTTCATATATATATATATATATATATATATATATATATATATATATATGTTAAGAAATTTGAAAAAACAAGTGTTCCAAAAATAAGATGAATTCATTTATCGACGCTTAAACGTTTCGGTTTCTTTAAACCTTCATCAGGATTGATTATGGGATGAAGAAATAGATGGATGTTTTATAGATGACAGGAGATAAAAAATAAAATCTTTATAAATTTTTTGTTATTTTTGTTGTGTAACTGTATTTGTTCAACGTTATATTTTTGAAAGACGAGTCGCGATCCGCACATGCGAAGATGTCAAGATGCGTGACGTAACTCAAAGAAATGCACTCAACAAAAGACAAGAAAAAGCATTAATAATAATCGACATGGATTTTTTAACATATCACCGTTTCTAGCTAAAATAGTTTTAAATAACTACAAAATACCAGGCTTTATTTAATTATTTAGTTATCATTCCCACTTTGTTCTCTTTGTTCTCATAAAATCAGTCCATTAATACTTTTTCAAAGGCAACCAACCTAAAGAGAAGACGTGGTATGCGTGAGCTGAACTTTAACCCTGAAAATTATTATAGGAATACTTGAAACCCTATAACTATGCAAATTATTAAAGCTGCAGGCCTCGACAAAATACCTCCTGAAATATGGAACACAAGGAAATTAGTATTATTTCGATTTTTTGGACTGTTGTCCTCATCTTTATTGTTATATATACAACGTTTCGACCGATGTGCCCTCCGAGCTTCTTCCGGCTTTTCCAACCGCCTGTCTAGCCTTAGTAAGGGCCAAAAGGGGAGTGTTGCATGTTATGAATTGCTCAGCGACCAGGATTCCGTCCTTAAGTGCATCACGGGTCACCACTCACGGCCAACAGGTGGCCTCATTTGCGAGGGGAGATTTTACCTCACTACAGAGGTACAGTCGGTATATTCTTCAGCTCCAGGCGACAGGGCGGGCAGATATGGGTTTGGATTAAACGAACACTGAGAGATCAATAACCATAGATTATTTTAATCTATCGCTGCTGCTGTACAGAATTCGATCGGACGGGGTTGGATCATATGATCTGGGGATGGGGGTTGGATGGTGTGGTGTGCGTGTGGGGGGTGATAGGGGATTTAGAGATCTGGTGGCAGCTTGTTCACCAGAACAATAATAGATTAATAGCTATTCTCATTTTTTGATTTATGTGTCGCAAATTAAGCAGTCCTACTCAAATGATTGTGTTCTGTTTTATTTGTTTTTTTCTTTCAAGTTATTTCTGTTTGAACTTTCGACGAGTGTTATCAAACATTGAACCGACTTAATCATATAAATTTCAAAAAAACTTAAAGTGCAAAATTTAAATATTGATAATTTCCAATACATACTTCAATTAACCCACAAAAAAGTCGGACCATATGACCTTTAGGTACCCCTTTTGCTTTGCTGATTCATAAGTACATTTTTTCATTTACACCGTCAACATCCAGTTGTTTGTTAACGGACGATTTTTAGAGGGTTTTTTTTTAATTATAAAACCCTAACCCTAACCCTAACCTCTAACCAACAACCGGATGTTGACGGTGTAAATGAAAAAAATGTACTTATGAATCAGCAAAGCAAAAGGGGTGCCTAAAGGTCATAGGGTCCAAGAAGTCTATAATAGAAGAGTGTGACACTATTAGCTCTTCAGACTCTATGTGCATATGTTTATATTTATTCTATAAAAAAGAAGGTCCGCAAAATGGATTATGTTTTTTTATTTTTTTATATAATTATTTTACATTTGCCACACGTGTTTCAGATTTTCTAAAATCTTCTTCAGGCATTAATTAACCATATTCTGTAAGGCCGAAATGTACATACAGAGATTGATTTTTCTCGATTTGTTTAGCCATACATTTAATAGGTATTCCCGCCTAATTCATTATTAATTAATTAATTTTCAAAATTAGGTACGACTCCAATTAAGCACTTATTCTCCAAAAAATTATCGGCAAAAAGCCATTCTAAACAAACCTTGTTTACAACTTATCACATCGTCGTGTAATAAAAGTCACTAGAAGAGGAATGTTAACCTACTCTAAACAAATCATAAAATCTAAGAAGTTCGTTTGGTGTTGGGGTTATGGGATCGGCCTGTCAGCTTGGCAGTCCGGTTTCAAATCACGCACAGGGCGGTCTTCCGATCTATAGCTCTGCTGATGAGGCCTAATAGGCCGAAATGTACATACAGAGATTGATTTTTCTCGATTTGTTTAGCCATACATTTAATAGGTATTCCCGCCTAATTCATTATTAATTAATTAATTTTCAAAATTAGGTACGACTCCAATTAAGCACATATATATATATATATATATATATATATATATATATATATATATATATATATATATATATACACGTATCTAAACCCCCCTATCTGTTTGGTGGGAGTGTAGAGATATTTAATTTGTAACATCTGTGTTTTAGCAGGTGGCAAATCATAAATTTTAATTTTAAGGTTTTGTGATTTTATATTTGTCTATCTGTTTATATTAATAGCCAAACCCCTTCTTCTGATGTTTGTTAGATTTTTTTTATTTGATAGGTTGGGTGTGTGTGTGTGTGTTTATAATTTACTTTTTGTTCTAATCAATTTGTGTGTTTGTGGTTTACTTTTTGTGTGTGTTTGTGCTTGTGTGTGTGTGTGTGTGTGTGTGTGTATGTTCATGGTTGTGTTGGGTGCATGTGTATCTATATACATAAAAAAATAAAATTGATATGTACCTTTACATAGATTGCATATACACATTTTGCATACACACGAACACACACACATACATACATACATATATATATATATATATATATATATATATATATAATATACATATATATATATATATATATATACATGTATTTTACATTACATAATCTGTGTATTTATTATGTAGTTCATATGATTGTGTAGTAAAGTTGTTGTGTGTGTGTGTATGTATGTGTGTGTGTGGTTAATTTCAGTTTAGTTGTGTGTTCTGGTGTTTGTGTATGTGTGTGTGTGTGTGTTTGTGTGCTCCTGTATACGTGTGTCACTGTTTATGGTTGTGTTGGGTATATTTTGGAGAAAGTTTTTCTTTATAGTTGAATACATAACTTCCCGAGGGTATTAGCACTATGTGAAATGCAATCAACCTCATCCAGTATTTGAACTCGTCTCGTACTGCTCATTTCCAATATAGGTGGTATATTTATAAATAAGCAGTGCTCAATATTGTAAATATAGCATTTAGATCTAAGTTAGGGTAGCATGAACATAGAGTCAACTGCGCTTTTGTTTTAACAATCGCATAGGCGAGAAACTGTCAGTAACCAAGCACCGTTGACTCCATGTCCAACCTACCCTAACTTTATATATATATATATATTAAAATAAGTATATTTTGGCAGCATTTTTTCTTTTATACAAGTTTTGTTGAACTGTACAGACAATTCCTGTCGGACAAGTTTTTCGCTGATCCGTTCCAAGGAATTCCTTGCTACTACTCGTTCTCGTTAAAAACGAGACACGAAATCATACCATCGTTTCCTACCTGAGGATGGCAAATTGTATTGCCGAAAGCGCTCGTTTTGAAACCTTTGGGGGACTGTTATACCAGTTACACCCCGACACCAGAAAGATAGCCCGAAAATTGGAACAGATCAACGAAAAACTTGTCCGACAGGAATTGTCTGTACAGTTCAACAAAACTTATATATATATATGTGTGTGTGTGTGTGTGTGTGTGTGTAGTATATTAAGAAAATTGAAAAAAACACAGGTTTAAATGAGTGGTAAGCTTATTGGCCGACGCTGCAGACACACACACACACAACCTTGAGGTTTGTTTCGATGTCGTTTATCGCAAAAGATTTATACACACACGCGCAACCACACACAGAAAAAACACCTAAAAATGCACAATGCCTTTTTTCGATACACACACTCACACACTCTCATACTCACACCGTAAAAGAGAATTTTTGACGTCATATTTCAAACCGTCCACTTTTTTCAGCGTCCTTTATTCAGATTTCAAATTTTGAACAGACTGATAAACAAGGACTATTACTTGCTTTTCTCGTTATTTTGTGATAAAAAAATTCTTTATCACCTTCCATATACCAACAAATGCTCTGAAGATGATCTAATTAATAGATCGAAACACTGCAGCGTCGGCCAATAAACTTACCACTCAACTTATTTAAACCTGTGTTTTTTCAATTTTCTTAATATACTATATACCGTCGGATTCACTTCCATCTCTTCACACACACAAATATATGTGTGTGTGAGAGAGAGAGAGAGAGAGAGAGAGAGAGAGAGAGAGAGAGAGAGTAAGAAATTAACAGAATTCCATCCCTAGCACAGAGAATGATTGACACGTTTTTCGCTGACAATAGCAAATGTCACTTTAGCATTGTGTGGACAGGCAAGGGGACGTGGAAAGTTTTGTTTTTTTAAATTAAATAAAATTATTTGAAATTGTTGATATTGTTTTGATAGTTATCTAGGTATGCCCAATTTGTTGAAAAATCCATGTCTTTTTTTTTTGGGGGGGGAGGGTTCAATACAATTTTGACCCCACCCCCGTTTGAAATAAAATTACCAAAAATCAGGGAATTATCCAATTTTAATGAAATTTTCAGTGTTGATTTATCAATGAATGGATTT
>CM042150.1:84841725-84869225 GCA_023376005.1 Doryteuthis pealeii
AAATAGATGAAATATAATAAAATAAAAAATATTTTTCTGGCCGTACGGGTTAAAGGTTTGGCGAACGAAAGTTCACTCGAACCCGGCCAGAGGTAGCTGTTACGGTATAGCCACACTGATGAAAGGTGATACCTTGAAACACGTGTCTGTGGATTACTTATTTATTATATATATACTCCCATTGACTAATGGTTGAGTTCTCTGAATAGGGACTTAATTGCAGATTCACCATTACGGCGTATAGCTAACCCTCGCGTTTGTTTACAAAACGTTTGAGGACTCTAGTGAATTTCATTTCCGCTTAGAAATGTAGCGATTATTTATTCTCCTATATTTGACAGCTGCCTCTGGCCGTACGGGTTAAAGGTTTGGCGAACGAAAGTTCATTCGGGTCTCGAACCCGGCCAGAGGTAGCTGTTACGGTATAGCCACACTGATGAAAGGTGATACCTTGAAACACGTGTCTGTGGATTACTTATTTATTATATATATATATATATATATATATATATATATATATATAGGGACTGGCAAACCGAGCCTCAAAGTCATTTTTGACCAAATGACTTTAGCACCCCCCTTAAGAAAATAATTTACCAAAAATCAGGGAATTATCGGATTTTAATGAAATTTTCAGTGTTTATTTATCGAAGAACGATCTTTATAATGCATTATTTATTTTATTTCAAAACTTTCTAATTTTTTTCAGGTCACTTAATTTTGACCCCCCCTTATGTTGGGGGCGTAAAATTGTTTCGAGTTGGTCCTTACCTGATACTAATTACAGTATAAATAAAGAGATAAAAGACTGAAGTTATGAATAGAAACAAAAAAAAATTTTTTTACGGTTGCGCTTCTATGAGAAAATAAGTACTGAAAATCGAAAAATAAAATGTAAAAAAATAATAAATAATTAATTTTTTGGAAATTTCTTTTTTACTCATTTCGATAATTATTTAATTGGCTATTATTTTATAAAAGAAAAAATTATACATCAATGTTTTTTCTGAGGGGGTACATTTTCAATCGAGTTTTTCTTCAAAACTTATTACTTTCATCAACAAAAATAAGGTTTGCATTAAGTAGATATTAATTTTTAGAATCTAAAAATATAACATTTTAAACTTAACATCAGCATTTTCATATTTTAAATGAATTTTATATATCAATTTTTCATAGCAAAAATACTAAATTAAAGTTTTGAAATAAAATAACTGATGCATTATAAAATTCATTAATTGTTAAATCAATACTGAAAATTTGATTAAAATCGGATAATTACCTGATTTTTGGTAAAATTTTTTGCAAACGCGAATGTTACAGTAAAATTGTAAACAAGCACTTAAAAACATCGAAAACGAGGCTAAGTGGCTGAAATCGTCGAAATTGACCAAAACAAATACTTTTAAATCTATTAAAAATAAACTGCATATGTAATGATATTTTTCTTTTTTTAATTATGGTTATTATGTTACTACTTATCGATTTAGACAAAGTTTGACCTTAAATAATAGATTTAATTATTTCTAATTCACTTTTAAAATTCCTAGCAGATGACAAATTTGCCTATCTCTCTCTCTCTATATATATATATATAACTCATTCAAAAAAATGGGTTATATATATAACTAAAAAATATATATATATATTATTACAATCACTTACCTTCTAGGCATAAAGGATATATGCAAGTGGGAGATGAGGAAAAAGGGGAGGTAACTGTGACAACATAACAAAGAGCAAAATTAATATCAATTTATACATAAAAACACATGATTTTATTTCATTATATGGTCCAAAATTTGGAGTAAGACATCTTAACAATTGGTTGCATCTTGGTGATATGGGCTTGATAAGATATGTGCCACACATTTGCTGGAACAGACATCATATATGACAGACTGGCGATCGTTGAATTTTTACCTCTGCTAGGGCCAAGAATTTAGGTAGATGTGATTCTGGATCTAGATTAGCTGTTTAGAATTCACAATAGGTCTTATACCAAGATAGAGGTCTTTATTCATTGTACGTCTGTGAGGGAAGGGCGCGATAAGGACGTGGCCAGTTAAACATCTAAATGTTTAATTGTTCTCTGGTAACATGGTTTGGACAGGATACACCAGACAGATGAGACCGTAGATGTTGCATGGACTGATGACCATCGTATTTGCACGTCCTAAAGGGAAGGGCTAAGGTTCTAGGTTAGGGATGAAGGAAATAGGATATAAACATTGTTTTATGGCAGCGGGTCACTAAGGGTTGTGGTCTAAGTGCTAAGAGGTGTCAGAAATCCCAGAAAAAATTTGGAATCTACATACTGCTCTAACAAAACAAATATATCTCTTTTTAGATTTTATAGGAACCCTTCTTTTTTTTCTTTATTTTTTTTATTCAAATTTTTTTTTTTTTTTTTTTTTTTAAGGGTTGTATCTTGCGCTATTTTGTTTGGAAAATTCTCCATTTTGGAAGACTGAAAAAAAAAAAAATGTCGGTTTGTTTTTTGTTTTTTAATGGGTGAAGTTCCAGATGTTTTTTAGTAGGGGAGGAAGATTTTTGGAAGCGATAGGTGGCAGCACCAACCAGCCCCAACCCCCCCCCTCCAAATGTTTTGGAAACCGTTGATATGGAATCTATGTACATCTCTAATAAAACAATATATCTTCCCAATGTTTTTAAAGGAACTCTTTTTTTTTTCTTTTTTTTCTTTTTTAAAAAGGTTTGTTTCACCAAAAAGACTAAAAAAAAACAAAAAAAAAGTTTGTTTGTTGAGGGGATACAGGGAGGAGTACCATTTTTTTTTTTTTTTTTTTTCAAAGTGAGGGAGATTTTAGAAAAAATATCCATCAAGTGACAGCTAGCTATCCAATACATACGTAAGATAGCATGATCAGTAATGACCTTGTTTAAGAGAGGTCAGAACTTGTAAAGAATTCTTCCACCATATTCCAGAAGTGATGGTGTTCAGACGTCTGCCTGAAGGCCTGGAAACGGTTCGTAACCATTTGTGAACTGCGACAAATCAAATGTACTCAAGTCGAACGTTGGAGTTGTGAGTGGGGACGTACTACCGTCAGGTTTTTCTTTCATTATCGTTCCATTCAAAAACACAAAATCTTGCATATCATCCCAGATCGGGGTCGACAAACAATCGTCACTGGATTTTTCCACAACAGCACTGTTATAGTCGGCAGAATACTTGTCCAGGAACGAAAGATCTACGTTATTCATAGTCGAAGCAGCACTGGCCCCGACCATGAGATTATCCACAGGGTCCGGTGCTAAGAAGATGGGTGATGGATACGCCTGAGTTGAGGCGTTTGAAATCGAAGATGATGAAGAGAAAGAAGTGGTAGATAATGAAGAAGAGGAGGAGTTTGATGCGTAGGTTGAAGCCAAGGATGGAGCATGATTTGTGGAGATGGGTGGTGAAAAATACGTTGGGGGTGAAAAAGATGAAAATGGACATGTGATGTTCTTTTCTGCAACAGGTTCTGTTGGTATTGGGGGGGTATCATCTTTGTTCAAAGACAATGAGAGGTTAGCAATTTGCTCACTAGCCTCCATGGGAATCTGGTGTGGGTCTTTCATGATACACGTCTTTGTACTGACTTGAAGCATGGCACTCAGGCTACCTGTTTGCATTCAAAAGAATAGAAATAAAAGAATATTAAAACAATTTCATAAAAACAAAAATTAACATATATACTCGCAGATAGGTCGTACCAGTGGGAGGCGCCTGGTGTAATGGTTAAAGTCGTAGAAAATGGACTCGTCGACCTGAGTTCAAATCCTGGACGAAGCCACAGTTCACATAGAGCTAATAATCTCAGGAAAGGTATGAATCCAACTATTTTCCCTCCAGCTATGGGTAAATAGTAGGGCAGACTGGGCTCTTTAACCTTCGTCAGGCAACCAGTCTAGGAGAAGGAAAACTCTGAATTCAAAACCTCTTAAATCTCCACTGCTAGAATAGGCTTAGGCCTATTTAGTGATCCATTTTTTTTAATTTAGTGATCCATTTTTTTTTTAACAATTTTTTTAAAAATTTAATGATCCATTTTTTTAAATTTAACAGGTCTCACCTCCAATTTGTGGTTGTCTAAATGGATATTTGCAGTTAACCTGCAGATAGGTCATGTTACAATCTGGCTCATTACACTACCTATTCTAATATGAAACCAATCAAATATTCGCCTTTGTTTCAAGACTTTGCTTATAAATCGATACACATAGATATAAAGGGCAGTTGGTATGTATGTCCGGATGAAACTATGAAAATAAAACAATTAACGGCAAAGTAAATATATATACACTTTCATTATCACCAGATCTTGCATTTTGAGCAAAAATAACGAACATTTGATTTATATTTGTGAAGATAACTAAAAGATAAAATTTAAATAGTAACAGCATGAATATCTTTTTGGCATTTTATATTTTGAATTGGAGACATGGAATTTTCTTTTCAGAGTGTCTGAGCACTTTCCTTTTTTGGTGCTCCACCAGGCCGAATCAACGCAAGGTTTTTTTTTTACATAGGGATTTAAAAGGGGCATCCTGCAAGGATCCAATTCATGATTCAGTAATAATGGATTTTATAAGACTAACTTTTTGCCCCCTTCTACCCAGGCGATGCCGGGTAGCCACTTCTAATATTAGATAAAGAAACATTTTGCCATAGACTGTGATGCATAATGCAAACATATAAAAATAAGGGTTGCATTTCTTAGTATTATAATTGAAAATGAACCTGGGTAAAAAAGCATAACAGTCAATTCAGAATCAGGTCAGTTTAAAGTAGGAGTCACCAAACTACAGCATTTGACCCTCAGTCACCGCCTTCTAGCACCCATATGATAAAAAGGGGTTGGGGCTTGCCATAAGGGCAATAGGGTTGGTAAAATCAGTCCTTGAATTTGTTTGTTAAAACGTACGGAACGCAAGACCTTCTGATACCACTTAAATTTGGTTTGGTTTTATTTTACGGCATATCAACCTCAGTGGGTCATTTAATGCCGATAAAGTTTTGAAATAAATCAATTCTTAATGGATAATACAATTTTTTTTATAATACATTTTTTCTATTTAGCCCATAGATGGGACCCTAACAGGTACTACCACTCCGGGTCAGATTGGACCAGGGAGCAATGGTGATGAAGGGGTGCTCCACTTTCCCCAAACCTCCAAAACTGGAACCTCACCATCAGATAGAGTTTAACGTCATTCCCAGGACATGTAGACCCTCAGTCACCGCCTTCTAGCATCCATATGATAAAAAGGGGTTGGGGCTTGCCATAAGGGCAATAGGGTTGGGAAAATCATATAGATGCTAGGGCTTGACGTGACCTGCCGATTGATCGCCCGTCTAGCCCAAGATAGGGCCAAAGTGGAGTATTGCATGTCATGAACTGCTCATCTACCTGGGCTCTATCCTTAAGCATCATGGGTCGCCACCCGCGGCCAACAGATGGCCCCATTGGGGGAGTCTTACCCCTCTGCAGAGGTGCAGTCGGTGTATTCTAACGCCCCAGCCAACAGGGCCCACTTGAATTTAAATATCATGTTAAGTTTACTAAATCTTTATGGACTTGACTACTGTAAGTAGGTTACAAAATTTTGTGCATGTGAGCATTTCACTCGTTACTTAAGTGATCCCAATTTTCACTTGTTATGACTGCTCAGTCAAAAGTTATGAGACAAACATTTTTGGAAAAGGGCAAATCCTATATTTTCAATTTATATAAGATTTAAATAAAATTACAATTGTTTTACATCTTTTTCTCAGAGCTTTCGTTCTAACTAGCAAGTATTGAACACAATAATAATGTGGCCCACACTCATTATTTTTTCAATTATCTGGCCCACAGTGAAAAAAGTTTGGTGACACCTGGTTTAAAGCAATAAGTTGGTAGGAATCTGATATATATATATTTTGTGTACACAAAAGGCTTTAAAAGTTTTCAATTGCATATTGTACACATTTTGCGTCCTTGCAATTGATGATTGTTGCAATTTAATCTATACATATATAAAGGGCAGTTTGTGTGTATGTATGTCTGGGGGAAACTTTGAAAATAAAAAATTAATGAAAAAGTAAATATATATACACATTCACTATCACCAGAGCTTGCTTTTTGAGCAAAAATAATGAAGATTAGATTCATATTCTTGAAGATAATTAAAAAAATAAAATTTAAATGACAACAACATGGAATCTTTTTTTTTTTTGCATTTAGTATTCTAAATAATACTAAATGCAAAAAAAAAGAAAAGATTCCATGTTGTTGTCATTTAAATTTTGCTCAAAAAGCAAGCTCTGGTGATAGTGAATGTGTATATATATATTTACTTTTTCATTAATTTTTTATTTTCAAAGTTTAGGAGACATTAATTTTTCTTTACAGAGTGTCTGGATCAATGCAAGGTCTTTTTTACGTAAGGATTTTAATGGGGCATCCTGCGAGGATCCAACTTGAGATTCAATCATAACGGATGTGTGAGACTAACTCCCCCCCCCCGCCTTCTACACAGGCAACGGCGGGTAGCCGCTTCTAGTGATAAATAAAAGTCAAATTAGTGTTGTTTTACATTTATGTCAAATGGATAGGTTGCACCACTAATTCTGGTGGAATTTTGGGTTAAAAAAAAGTGTAACGTATCTGCGAGTATATATGGTACAATACAGAGAGGATGTTAGAAATACACTGGTAATTTGACTTACAAGATTAATTGATTCCACACATGACTCAATTTCCTCGTATATCAAATTAATTTGCTCCATTGAAATGAATTGAAATGACATTTATCAATTCCACCCACCAAACAAAAAAAAAAAACAAAAAAAAAATAAAAAGAATATAATGAATTTATATGCTGTAATATGTTTACTCTTTTTATAAATGATATTTTTCTTTGGCATGATAAATTTAGAAACTTAAATGTTTTTAGTGAATTTATTAACATAAATGTATCTGAAGATTGCTCTTACCTCAAATTTTAACTTTCAATAAAAAAAAAAATCAAATGAGTGACAGCTTTTAACTTATTAAAACTTGAGGCACTTAAAAGTCAAGGTACCACTGTATTAGCATAAATATACACACATGAAAAAAAATATATATATATATATATATATATATATATATATATATGAGAGGTATCCAAAACTTGGTAGTAAGGGATGATTCTATATGTGATTTCTAAGACACACTGTATTATTATTGTATGATCTAGTATGTATAAATACAGGGAATCTTTAAATCACTAAAAGAGCTCAATGTATAATAAACTTTTTAGATTATATACAGAGCAATATTTATCTTAGAAAGGAAGGAAAAATTCAACACCGTAATTCCATAATAAATTTATTTCGACCAAAATTGGGGCCTATATAAATCTAAGTTGATTTAATATAGCTCCCCAAAATTTTGTCTCATCAGATGGTAGATCAAGGTAATTTGAATTGCAGAAAAAAAAAAAAAAAAAAAAAAAAAAAAAAAAAAAATTTTTTTTTTTTTTTTTTTTTGAGAAGTAAAATTTTTCAGTTATGCAATTCAAATTATCTTGATCTACCATCTGATGAGACAAAATTTTGGGAAGCTATATTAAATCAACTTAGATTTATATAGGACCCAATTTTGGTTGAAATAAATTTATTATGGAATCACGGTGTTGAGTTTTTCCTTCCTTTCTAAGATATATATATATATATATATGTTGAAAAGAGAAATAAAGGAAAGAAAGTATTGAATGGATGAAATAGGATTATTTTAATCAATTTAACTTACACGTGTTTCAGTCAGGAGTTTATCCATGTGTATTCTATCTATTATTATTTTTAAATATCAAAATGAAGTAAAATAATAATAATAGAAAAAATATAGAAATGTTCAGCACACAAAGAAACATCGACCTTCCTCAGAGTAAATCCTTATTTTTTTAAATAAAATTCGTTGGAACGTGGAGAATTTTTGAAATGTTCGAAAAAAGAACTTTTTTAATATATATCATCATCAGAATGGGAAAAAAAGTTTGTGAAAACCCCAAAATGTAGAGGAGTATTTATCATGACATTTCACCCCCTGTGGCAGGGCTTTTCAAACTTCTCACTTGATGCATCTGTTGTAGCCAAATCTAATTTCCATTTAAGTTACAAATTTGAGAGGGTCCTGAGTCCGTCAAGAAATACCTGAAGAAGGCTGGAGGGCACATCAGCCAAAATGTTGTGCAGATAACAATAAAGATGAAGACAATAGTCAGAATAATCCAAATAATCAAGTCTCATCTCAAAAATTCAGAGAAGTAATAAAATAATATTTATATTAGAACCATTTCAAGATATGACCTGAAAAAACCAGTCATGTTGGATTGTTGGTTTATAAAGAGAAAAATTGCTTAGAAGATTTTTAATATCTGAAAATAAATCAATGAAATTAATAATTGAAAATAAATACAATGACTAAAATAAATAAAAAATTGACGAGTATCATCCTCATTTAAGTATGATTGATTCTTTGATTGATTTTAAATAAAAATAATAATGAAATTTATTGTGTACAGTGCTCAGGTGCACCACAACTCATTAAAGTCTCATGTCTAGTAGAGCTGAAATGTTATGCAGCTAACAATAAAGATGAGGACAATAGTCAGAATAACCCAAATTATCAAGCCTTGTCTCAAAAATTCAGAGAAGTAATAATATGATTGATTGATTGATTTTAAATAAAATAATAATGAAATTTAATGTGTACAGTGCACCATAACTCGCTAAAGTCTCATGTCTAGTACATACAATAATGTATTAGTGTCAGGAACATGAATAGCGTACCACCAAACACTGTTTTCTTCAGCTGTGGAACATTTCTCAAATAATTTTTTTTTAATTCTTTTCTCGAACACTTTAAAATTCTCTGTATTTTGACCGTTTTAACTTCAAATATCAAACATTTTACCCTGATGAAGGCCGTTATTCTTTGTATGCTTAAAGATTTTATAATTTTCTATTATTATTATTATTATTTTTTATATTTAAAATAATAATAGATAGAATATAGAATACATGTGTACATAAACTCCTGGCCGAAACACGTGTTGGTAACTCAAATTAAATCAATTTTATCTATTCAACATTTTCTTTCCTCCATTTATCTATCCTTTCAACATGTATGTGTGCACGTGCATGCATATGTGTGTGGAGGTGGGTATCAGGTATAGTGTTGGCGGATTACAGGAAGCATGGAGGTTTTGAAAGATGCAGTGTGAGCTATGCTGTTTTCTGACTTTGTAGGCATACCAACGTGTGTTAGAGACATGGAGATCAAAAAGGTGCTCATGGTTGCAACCCATACAGGGTTATTTTGTGCCTAGCGGTAGGTTGTGAGAGATGGTTAAATTTATTGTTATATCTTTTTTTTCAAGGATTTTTATTGATTTTGACTGTAGATTGTTTGCAGTTGTTTGTTGCTAAGTGGATTGGAAGTCAGTTGATGGATAAGTTTATAGGATAAAGTTAAAGTTTGTTATAAGCAATAGTTTGGTAGAAAGTTTGTTTTTTTAAAACAATTTTCATGAAAAACTTTTTTTCTATTTAACTCATAGATGGGGCCCTAACAGGTCCACTCTGACCCGGAGATGATGGTGATGAAGGGGTGCTCTACATTCCCCACACATCCAGAACTGGCACCTCACCATCAGATAGAGTTTAACGTCATACCCAGGACATGAAGACCCTCAGCCACCACCTTCTAGCATATATATGATAAAAGGGGTTGGGTTTGCCATAAAGGCAATATGGTTGGGTCAATCATATAGGTTCTAGGGCTTGATGTGACCAGCCGAACTTAACGGACCTAAATTCCACCATCGTATGTCACCTCACCGAAAGAAAAAAAAAATCAGGAAATTAACCGAATTTAATGAAATTAAACTCAAAATTATTAATAATAATGATTGACAAAGCAACTAGAATTAGGAAGATGAAGGATAATACAGTCAAAATTATTAATAATAATGATTGACAAAGCAAGTAGAATTAGGAAGATGAAGGATAATACTAGTCAAAATTATTAATAATAATGATTGACAAAGCAAGTAGAATTAGAAGATGAAGGATAATACAAGTCAAAATTATTAATAATAATGATTGACAAAGCAAGTAGAATTAGGAAGATGAAGGATAATACTAGTCAAAATTATTAATAATAATGATTGACAAAGCAAGTAGAATTAGGAAGATGAAGGATAATACTAGTCAAAATTATTAATAATAATGATTGACAAAGCAAGTAGAATTAGGAAGATGAAGGATAATACTAAGTCAAAATTATTAATAATATGATTGACAAAGTAGAATTAGGAAGATGAAGGATAATACTAGTCAAAATTATTAATAATAATGATTGACAAAGCAAGTAGAATTAGGAAGATGAAGGATAATACTAGTCAAAATTATTAATAATAATGATTGACAAAGCAAGTAGAATTAGGAAGATGAAGGATAATACTAGTCAAAATTATTAATAATAATGATTGACAAAGCAAGTAGAATTAGGAAGATGAAGGATAATACTAGTCAAAATTATTAATAATAATGATTGACAAAGAAGTAGAATTAGAAGATGAAGGATAATACTAGTCAAAAATTATTAATAATGATTGACAAAGCAAGTAGAATTAGGAAGATGAAGGATAATACTAGTCAGTCAAATTATTAATAATAATGATTGACAAAGAAGTAGAATTAGAAAGATGAAGGATAATACTAGTCAAAATTATTAATAATAATGATTGACAAAGCAAGTAGAATTAGGAAGATGAAGGATAATACTAGTCAAAATTATTAATAATAATGATTGACAAAGCAAGTAGAATTAGGAAGATGAAGGATAATACTAGTCAAATTATTAATAATAATGATTGACAAAGCAAGTAGAATTAGGAAGATGAAGGATAATACTAGTCAAAATTATTAATAATAATGATTGACAAAGCAAGTAGAATTAGGAAGATGAAGGATAATACTAGTCAAAATTATTAATAATAATGATTGACAAAGCAAGTAGAATTAGGAAGATGAAGGATAATACTAGTCAAAATTATTAATAATAATGATTGACAAAGCAAGTAGAATTAGGAAGATGAAGGATAATACTAGTCAAAATTATTAATAATAATGATTGACAAAGCAAGTAGAATTAGGAAGATGAAGGATAATACTAGTCAAAATTATTAATAATAATGATTGACAAAGCAAGTAGAATTAGGAAGATGAAGGATAATACTAGTCAAAATTATTAATAATAATGATTGACAAAGCAAGTAGAATTAGAAGATGAAGGATAATACTAGTCAAAATTATTAATAATAATGATTGACAAAGCAAGTAGAATTAGGAAGATGAAGGATAATACTAGTCAAAATTATTAATAATAATGATTGACAAAGCAAGTAGAATTAGGAAGATGAAGGATAATACTAGTCAAAATTATTAATAATAATGATTGACAAAGCAAGTAGAATTAGGAAGATGAAGGATAATACTAGTCAAAATTATTAATAATAATGATTGACAAAGCAAGTAGAATTAGGAAGATGAAGGATAATACTAGTCAAAATTATTAATAATAATGATTGACAAAGCAAGTAGAATTAGGAAGATGAAGGATAATACTAGTCAAAATTATTAATAATAATGATTGACAAAGCAAGTAGAATTAGGAAGATGAAGGATAATACAAAATTATTAATAATAATGATTGACAAAGCAAGTAGAATTAGGAAAGATGAAGGATAATACTAGTCAAAATTATTAATAATAATGATTGACAAAGCAAGTAGAATTAGGAAGATGAAGGATAATACTAGTCAAAATTATTAATAATAATGATTGACAAAGCAAGTAGAATTAGGAAGATGAAGGATAATACTAGTCAAAATTATTAATAATAATGATTGACAAAGCAAGTAGAATTAGGAAGATGAAGGATAATACAGTCAAATTATTAATAATAATGATTGACAAAGCAAGTAGAATTAGGAAGATGAAGGATAATACTAGTCAAAATTATTAATAATAATGATTGACAAAGCAAGTAGAATTAGGAAGATGAGGATAATACTAGTCTACTACTTAGTCAAAATTATTAATAATATTATTGAAAAAGCAAGTATAGATTAGTTAAGCATGAAGGATACTAAAGTCAAAAATATTAATATAATGTTGACAAAGCAAGTAGAATTAAGTAAGATGAAGGGATAATACTAGTCAAAATTATTTTATAATAATGATTTGACAAAGCAAGTAGAATTAGGAAAGATGAAGGATAATACAAGTCAAAATTATTAATAATAATGATTGACAAAGGAGTAAGACCTTAGTAAGTGAAAGGATACTACAAGTCAAAATTATTAATTAATAAATGATTGACAAGCAAGTAGAATTAGTAATGATGAAAGGATACTACAAGTCAAATTATTATTAATAATGAATTTGACAAAGCCTCCGCACGACCCCCCAAGAAAATCGGGCAGTCACCCCACTCACACCGACGTCTTCCCTCACACGCAGCATCCTGGCTCGAGTCGTCGACGCCCGGTTGTTGGTTGGAGGTTTGCATCTACGGGTGTTATGACTGGTTCTTGGTCGGGTTGCTTGGTGGTGGGTTGTGTTTCGATGTGCCAGGTTGGCTGGCTCCTCGCGGCGGAGGTACGAGGGTCGATGCGCTCAGCCTCGACGGTGTTGGTAGATGGGCTATGGGTGTAGGTTGGCTGCGGTGGGGTGGAGGCTCGCTTTTTCTTTTTTGCTAGTGAATACTATGTGTTGTGCTCGTGGTTTGGTGTTCCCAAGGCAGGGGACGAGAGCTTCCACGGAGTATTTCCGGTGGTTGCACCCCCAGCTACAAGTAGTAGGAATTAGTAAGATGAAGGATAAAACTAGTCAAAATTATTAATAATAATGATTGACAAAGCAAGTAGAATTAGGGAAGATGAAGGATAATACTAGTCAAAAATTATTAATAATAAGATTGACAAGAAGTAGAATTAGGAAAGATTGAAGGATATCAAGTCAAAATTATTAATAATGAATTATTGAAAAGCAAGTAGAATGAGGAAGATGAAGGATAATCTAGTCCAAATTATAAATAATAAATGATTGACAAAAGCAAGTATGAATTAGGAAGATGAAGATATAACTATCCAAAATTATTAATAACACGATTGACAGAAAATAGATATAATTTTTTCAATGGTGTATTTTTCTTATTTGTAATCATTATTGAAATGAACATTTATATATAATCATTGATTTTTACCGTGTCTGGAGGCGCTGCTCAGTGATAACATTCCTTTCTGCATGATGAACAGTTTTGCCTTAAGTTCCGCATTGTTTTCTGTATTGACCATTTTGTTGTAGGATTCAACGAAGGGTCGAATCAAGTAACTGAACTGAATATTTTAATTAAGGAAAACTTCATAGGCAGAATCAAAACATCTAATATATGGATGTATATACACACACAACAAGGCTGTGTCAAAAAGTATTGAGATTTTTTTGTTTACTTTTTGACACAGATTGTAATTCTAATATTAAGAAAAATAAAGTTCTTTCATTCTTCATTTCTATGCTGGTAAATACAATTTTAAACTTGGTATTTTTTTGAGCCACACTGTTGTTATTCTGAAAAAATTTAATGAATGAATGTTATTTTTTTTTTCAGAATACAAAGGTGTATCAAAAAAGTAGCAAAAAATCCTTGTAATATTTATAACAGCTTTATAAGCATGTGCCAATATTAAGTTTTCTTTTTTTAGAAAAAAAAAATATATATATATTAACGCAGATTTAAAAAGGGGCCTCTTTTTGATCACGTTCGTCAAAGAAAATTCTGTGATACAATAAGAAATAAAGAGGAATTGGAGCAAAAAGCATAAAACAGTAGAAGAAAACTAATAGGAAAAAAAAAATAGAAAAAAATTGAATAATAAAGTTTGTATACCTGTTTTCTTCATGTTATTGTGGTGGGTAGGAATAAAAACAGTAAGGACTATATCATATATATAATATATATAGTATATTATATAATATATATATAGTATATTATATATTGATATATGGTGATTGCCAGCTTCTTCACAGAATAATGCCATTTCTACAAGTAGTGTTCCAGAGGGATGTGAGCTAGCGGCCAAGGGTCCCCATGATTCAAGTTTTGTTTTGTTTCCTGTCACACATGAGACTCCTTTCTAGGTTTCCACTCACATGCGACCGTATGTGAACGAGAAGCCCAACCGCTCGAGCAGGACAAGAACCCTGCCACACAGGTGCACACTTGTGGTCAGTCCCAGATGTAGGAGATGTATCTATGCACCTCAATGTGCCCGCTTACGCAAGGCCCGCTTTAGGATGGGGTGGCTTGAGCTGCCTTACCTCAATTCATACAATACCATGAGCCTGTTTTTACAAAAGAATGTGTACCCGGACCCACCTCTTGCAATTGGTCTCGCTCGCTGAAGCGGGAACCCCTTCCCGGCAAAAAGGGGGGGCCCCCCCCCCCCTCAAAAAGAATGTCCTGCTCCAATATGCGAGAGTTTTCTTTGCCCATGGTATATCCATTCATTGTCCCAGGGCCCCGGGAGATGTCCGAATACTTCAGGTGGCTATTGTTAGCCTAGGTTTGATGTAATGTTTCCTCTTGTTTTTCATTCTGTAATATGAAACAGCCACGAGCTAAACGGCCAGCTTTGATATTGTCTAAGGTCACCTTTTCCTAATACCTTTCCAGATATTCTGGGTGAGCAGTACTACCCAGGGGCTAACTCAGTCATTCAACATGTCAACAAGGGGGGGGGGGTTAGTGCAGATATTTCTACATGCGTGGCGAGGTTGTGAATGACTGAGTAGCCCCTGGGTAGTACTGCTCACCCAGATATCTGGGAAGGGTATAGAAAAGGTGACCTAGACAATATCAAGGCTGGCCGGTAGCTCGTGGCTGTTCATATTAACAGAATGAAAACAAGAAAACATTACATCAAACCTAGGCTAACAATAGCCACTGAAGTATTCGACATCTCCCGGGGCCCTGGACAATGAACTGGTACCATGGCAAAGAACTCTCGATATGGGGCAGACATCTTGAGCCCTGCGGAAGTCCGCTTCAGCGAGGAGGACCAATTGATAGAGGTGGGGTCCGGGTACACATTCTTTTGTAAAAACAGGCTCATGGTAGTTGTATGGAATTGAGGTAAGGCAGCTCAAGCACCCCATCCTAAAGCGGCCTCTGCGTAAGCGGCACATGAGGATGGCATAGATACATCTCCTACATCTGGGACTGACCACATGTGTGACCTGTGTGGCAGGGTCTGTCTGTCGAGGGTTGGGCTTCTCGTTCACATACGGTCGCATGTGAGTGGAAACCTAGAAAGGAGTTCATGTGTGACAGGAAACAACAAACTTGAATCAGGGGACCTTGGCGTGCTCACATCTGAACTACTTGTAGAAATGGCCTTATTCTGTGAAGAAGTGGCAATCACCATATATATCAATATATATATATATATATATTATATATATAATATATATATATATATATATATATATAGTCCTACTGTTTTATTCCTACCCACCACAATCATGAAGAAAACAGGTATACAAACTTTTTATTTATTCATTTTTTTCTATTTTTTTTTTCTATTAGTTTTCTTCTACTTTTTGCTTTTTGCTCCAATTCCTCTTTTATTTTCTATTGTATCACAGAATTTTTCTTTGACGAGACGTGATCAAAAAAGAGGGCCCCTTTTTTGAATCTGGTTATATATATATATTTTTTTTTCTAAAAAAAGAAATTAATATTGCACATGCTTTATAAAGCTGTTATTAAATATACAAGGATTTTTTTGTACTTTTTGATACACCATTGTATTCTGAAAAAAAAAAATAACATTCTATTCATTAATTTTTTTTCAGAATACAAAGTGTGTCAAAAAAGTACCAAGTTTAAATTGTATTTACCAAGATAGAAATGAAGAATGAATAGAACTTTATTTTTTTTAATTTTAGAATACAATCTGTGTCAAAAAGTACAAAAAAATCTCAATACTTTTTTGACACACCTTGTGTGTGTGTATATATATATATAGATGTTTTTGATTCTGCTATGAAGTTTTCCTTAATAAAATTTCAGTTCAGTTACTTGATTCGACCCTTGTTTGAATCCTACAACAAAATGGTCAATACAGAAACAATGCGGAACTTTAAGGCAACTGTTCATCATTGGCAAGAAAGAATGTTATCACTGAGCAGCCTCAGACACGGTAAAAATCAATGATTATTATAAATGTTCATCAATAATTGATTACAATAAGAAAAATAACCATGAAAAAATTATATCTATTTTCTGTCAATCGTTGTTTAATTATAATTTTGACTAGTATTATCCTTCATCTTCCTAATTCTACTTGCTTTGTCAATCATTATTATTTATAATTTTGACTAGTATTATCCTTCATCTTCCTCATTCTACTTGCTTTTTCAATAATTATTATTAATAATTTTGACTTGTATTATCCTTTCATCTTCCTAATTCTACTTCCTTTGTCAATCATTATTATTATAATTTTGACTAGTATTATCCTTCATCTTCCTAATTCTACTTGCTTTGTCAATCATTATTATTAATAATTTTGACTAGTATTATCCTTCATCTTACTAATTCTACTTGCTTTGTCAATCATTATTATTAATAATTTTGACTTGTAGTATCCTTCATCTTACTAATTCTACTTGCTTTGTCAATCATTATTATTAATAATTTTGACTTGTAGTATCCTTCATCTTACTAATTCTACTTCTTTGTCAATCATTATTATTAATAATTTTGACTTGTATTATCCTTCATCTTCCTAATTCTACTTGCTTTGTCAATCATTATTATTAATAATTTGACTAGTATTATCCTTCATCTTACTAATTCTACTTGCTTTGTCAATCATTATTATTAATAATTTTGACTTGTAGTATCCTTCATCTTACTAATTCTACTTGCTTTTCAATAATTATTATTAATAATTTTGACTAGTATTATCCTTCATCTTACTAATTCTACTTGCTTTGTCAATCATTATTTTAATAATTTTGACTTGTATTATCCTTCATCTTTTCTAATTCTACTTCCTTTGTCAATCATTATTATTAATAATTTTGACTAGTATTATCCTTCATCTTACTAATTCTACTTGCTTTGTCAATCATTATTATTAATAATTTTGACTTGTATTATCCTTCATCTTCTAATTCTACTTCCTTTGTCAATCATTATTATTAATAATTTTGACTAGTATTATCCTTCATCTTACTAATTCTACTTGCTTTGTCAATCATTATTATTAATAATTTGACTTGTATATCCTTCATCTTTCTAATTCTACTTCCTTTGTCAATCATTATTATTAATAATTTTGACTAGTATTATCCTTCATCTTACTAATTCTACTTGCTTTGTCAATCATTATTATTAATAATTTTGACTTGTATTATCCTTCATCTTTCTAATTCTACTTCCTTTGTCAATCATTATTATTTTAAATTTTGACTGTATTATCCTTCATCTTCCTAATTCTACTTGCTTTGTCAATCATTATTATTAATAATTTTGACTCGTATTATCCTTCATCTTCCTAATTCTACTTCCTTTGTCAATCATTATTATTAATAATTTTGACTTGTATTATCCTTCATCTTTCTAATTCTACTTCCTTTGTCAATCATTATTATTAATAATTTTGACTAGTATTATCCTTCATCTTACTAATTCTACTTGCTTTGTCAATCATTATTATTAATAATTTTGACTCGTATTATCCTTCATCTTCCTAATCTACTTCTTTGTCAATCATTATTATTAATAATTTTGACTGTATTATCCTTCATCTTTCTAATTCTACTTCCTTTGTCAATCATTATTATTAATAATTTTGACTAGTATTATCCTTCATCTTACTAATTCTACTTGCTTTGTCAATCATTATTATTAATAATTTTGACTTGTATTATCCTTCATCTTTCTAATTCTACTTCCTTTGTCAATCATTATTATTAATAATTTTGACTAGTATTATCCTTCATCTTACTAATTCTACTTGCTTTGTCAATCATTATTATTAATAATTTTGACTTGTATTATCCTTCATCTTTCTAATTCTACTTCCTTTGTCAATCATTATTATTAATAATTTTGACTAGTATTATCCTTCATCTTACTAATTCTACTTGCTTTGTCAATCATTATTATTAATAATTTTGACTTGTATTATCCTTCATCTTTCTAATTCTACTTCCTTTGTCAATCATTATTATTAATAATTTTGACTAGTATTATCCTTCATCTTACTAATTCTACTTGCTTTGTCAATCATTATTATTAATAATTTTGACTTGTATTATCCTTCATCTTTCTAATTCTACTTCCTTTGTCAATCATTATTATTTAATAATTTTGACTTGTATTATCCTTCATCTTCCTAATTCTACTTGCTTTGTCAATCATTATTATTAATAATTTTGACTCGTATTATCCTTCATCTTCCTAATTCTACTTCCTTTGTCAATCATTATTATTAATAATTTTGACTAGTATTATCCTTCATCTTTCTAATTCTACTCCTTTGTCAATCATTATTATTAATAATTTTGACTAGTATTATCCTTCATCTTACTAATTCTACTTGCTTGTCAATCATTATTATTAATAATTTTGACTCGTATTATCCTTCATCTTCCTAATTCTACTTCCTTTGTCAATCATTATTATTAATAATTTTGACTTGTATTATCCTTCATCTTTCTAATTCTACTTCCTTTGTCAATCATTATTATTAATAATTTTTGACTAGTATTATCCTTCATCTTACTAATTCTACTTGCTTTGTCAATCATTATTATTAATAATTTTGACTTGTATTATCCTTCATCTTTCTAATTCTACTTCCTTTGTCAATCATTATTATTAATAATTTTGACTAGTATTATCCTTCATCTTACTAATTCTACTTGCTTTGTCAATCATTATTATTAATAATTTTGACTTGTATTATCCTTCATCTTTCTAATTCTACTTCTTTGTCAATCATTATTATTAATAATTTTGACTAGTATTATCCTTCATCTTACTAATTCTACTTGCTTTGTCAATCATTATTATTAATAATTTTGACTTGTATTTCCTTCATCTTTCTAATTCTACTTCCTTTGTCAATCATTATTATTTATAATTTTGACTTGTATTATCCTTCATCTTCCTAATTCTACTTGCTTTGTCAATCATTATTATTAATAATTTTGACTTTAAATTCGGTTAATTTCCTGATTTTTTTTTTTTCTTTCGGCGAGGGGACATACGATGGTGGAATTTAGGTCCGTTAAGTTCGGTCTGGTCACATCAAGCCTAGAACTATATGATTGACCAACCATATTTCCTTTATGGCAAACCTCAACCCCTTTTATCATATATATGCTAGAAGGCGGTGGCTGAGGGTCTTCATGTCCTGGGTATGACGTTAAACTCTATCTGATGGTGAGGTGCCAGTTCTGGATGTGTGGGGAATGTAGAGCACCCCTTCATCACCATCATCTCCGGGTCAGAGTGGACCTGTTAGGGCCCCATCTATGAGTTAAATAGAAAAAAAGTTTTTAATGAAAATTGTTTTAAAAAAAAAACTTTCTACCAAACTATTGCTTATAACAAACTTTAACTTTATCCTATAAACTTATTCCATCAACTGACTTCCATCCACTTAGCAACAAACAACTGCAAACAATCTACAGTCAAAATCAATAAAAATCCTTGAAAAAAAAGATTATAACAATAAATTTTAACCATCTCTCACAAACCTACCGCTAGGCACAAAATAACCCTGTATGGGTTGCAACCATGAGCACCTTTTTGATCTCCATGTCTCTAACACACGTTGGCATGCCTACAAAGTCAGAAAACAGCATAGCTCACATGGCTTTCAGAAACATTTTTTCCGCTCAGAGTTGCTGAGGCATGGAATAAATTGCCTGCATCTGTTTGTAGGCTGCCAAAACACTGCATCTTTCAAAACCTCCATGCTTCCTGTAATCCGCCAACACATACCTGATACCCACCTCCACACACATATGCATGCACGTGCACACATACATGTTTGAAAGGATAGATAAATGGAGGAAAGAAAATGTTGAATAGATAAAATTGATTTAATTTGAGTTACCAACACGTGTTCGGCCAGGAGTTTATGTACACATGTATTCTATATCTATCTATTATTATTTTAAATATAAAATAAAATAATAATAATAATAATAGAAAATTATAAAATCTTTAAGCATACAAAGAATAAGGCCTTCATCAGGTAAAATGTTTGATATTTGAAGTTAAAACGGTCAAAATACAAGAGAATTTTAAGTGTTCGAGAAAAGAATTAAAAAAAAAATTATTTGAGAAATGTTCCACAGCTGAAGAAACAGTGTTTGGTGGTACGCTATTCATGTTCCTGACACTAATACATTATTTATGTACTAGACATGAGACTTTAGCGAGTTATGGTGCACTGTACACATTAAATTTCATTATTATTTTATTTAAAATCAATCAGTCAATCATATTATTACTTCTCTGAATTTTTGAGACAAGGCTTGATAATTTGGATTATTCTGACTATTGTCCTCATCTTTATTGTTAGCTGCACAACATTTCAGCTATACTAGACATGAGACTTTAATGAGTTGTGGTGCACCTGAGCACTGTACACAATAAATTTCATTATTATTTATTTAAAATCAATCAAAGAATCAATCATACTTAAANGTCAAATTCTCCAAGATTTCATTCTTTTAAACCTTCAGTTTATTTAATAAAATTGTTTACATATATTAATACTGTTGACCATATCTACGTACTAATAAACATGCAATTTGTATTATATATACAACAAAATAGCGGTTTACAGTTTGAACGAGAAGGCTAATTTGCATAATTGATATTTTTAATTTTATTTAATAAATATGTGCTTGGTATTATTGATTTCTATTGTTGGTTTTATCTTAAGAAATATAAACAAAAATCTTCGTAGATAAATCTTAAAAGAAATTTATTACAAAGAAGAAATAACTGTAATATTATCCTTTACTTCCTATTTTAACTAAATAGTTAAATTAGGAAAATTACCATGAAAGAGGAGTAATGGAAAATGATGGAAAGTTAGTTTCAAAGTTGTTTCTATTTTTCGATTATAACCCCTCGTTGCAGATCTTTTTATCGCATTCTTAGTCAGTTTCATTAGCCTTTCTAATTTAATATGATATTATTAATTCAAAATTTAAATACTTGCACCCGGAGGTGCATATATTTGCTAGTTTAGAATAAAATTAATCTATTGTGTACATGCAAACCCTTATATAAAATATCTATACAAATAATGACAAAAAACACAGCTCAAAACCGTGTTCAAATTAAGATAAGGGAATTTTACGAATCATGTCTTGGTCCCCTCAGTCTCCAGATCTTCCACCAATTGAACTTATTGTTCCAGTTCATTTTGACTATTCCCTTTATAAAAGCATTCCTCACTCCCAATCTCTAACATTCTCTCCCCTTAAAGATCTTCATGATTAAATCCAAGTCTATACAATTTTATATAGTCTTTTATAAATTTGATTTAAACACTGTATTGTTTAGATTTTGTGGACTGTTTTCCTTATCTTTATTGTTATATACACAACATTCCAGCCTATTTTCGCTCTGGCCTTCTTAGATTTTTCTTGTCAAACTCAGAGCCTTTCACTGAACTTTAAACTGAACCCTTTATTTAATCCATTGGAATAGATTGTTCTCATTCTGTTAACTATGAACCGAATACAAGTGTTAAGCTATGTTAAGTATAATAAACTTATCGGTTAAATCAAACTAATGGACCTAAATTCCAGCATCATATGTCACCCTGCCGAATAAAAAAGCTTGTTTATAATCCGTGTTGTTAAGACGGAAACGAAAGTCATATCTTAACAACACGGATTATAAACAAGCTCTGATGATGATTTTCATAAAATCGAATATTGTTCAATATCAGCTAAGTTATAAAATGTTTTCACTTTAACAGCATTTTGTGGTGTTTCATATCTTTTTTTATATACTCATACCGTCGGATTCATTTCCTCTTTTAACTTATATTTAGATAAATATATTCATCTATTGTGTACATGCAAACCCTTATATAAAATTATCAGTTAAATCAAACATAATGGACCTAAATTCCAGCATTATATGTCACCCTGCGAATAAAAAAATTAAAAATAAAAAATCAGGAATTAACGCAATTTAGTGAAATTTCAGTGTTGATATATTAATGAATAAAAGATATAATGCACCAGTTATTTTATTTAAAAACTTTTACATTTTTTCAGGTCAGTTAACTTTGAACCACATATCTTTGAGAATCTGTGTTATGCCTCAAAGATACCTATGTGCAAGTATATACAGTATGTTGCAAGAGAGAGAAGTGTGATAATTATTCCCATTCTTTTTCCAAATTAATTCTCCAAATTGTGATACAATATTTCAGAAGTTGAATTTCATATACAAACTGTCAAGAATAATGCTTTTGTAATAATGTCTTAATGAAATGAAATTTGATATATGACATTTTTTTTATTGTGTACAGGTGCTAGGTGCACCACAACTCATCAAAGTCTCATGTCAAGTACACAGAATAATGTATGTCAGGAACATGAACAGTTACAGTAGTAATATGCAGTATGTGTGCGGCGCGTAGTAGGGGAGCAAGAGACCTTGATGAGAAGAGTTCATTTTTAATTTTGGTGCCTCCCCACACAGCTTTTGAGAGAGGATTATGAGGATTTGTCACTGGCTTCTTCTGTTGTGGTGTGATCATCTATGTGGAAAGGAAGTCAGAAAAGGAATGCGATGAATCTGTCTTTCACCAAGTTCAAAAAGTTTTATGACTTTTCTTGTCTCTAAGAAGACGGCAGGATTTTTAATTGGAGCCATCTGTGTGGTTAATGGTTAGCAAGCTAATTCACAGAACATGATTCTCACTGGGCCCCATACTTCTGGCCTTGTGCCACATCTAAGCTTAGCTTAGTAAATAACTATAACAACAACTATTAGAGAGAATGGTCATCTCTCCCTACTCTCTTCCTTGGAGCTGATTTCCACTCAAAAATGCATCTCTCTCATTGACTTTCTCCCTCTCTCTCTCTCTCTCCCCCCTTTATCTCTCTTTAATTGTCCCATTTAATTGAATATCATAATACAGTCATACTCTTTTTATGTTGTTTTGACTTACTACATTTTCGGATACGTCACTTTTCAAAAATAAATAATAAAAGCTATATAAAGTAAAGTCGTCGGGGCCTAATGTGTATCGGCCAGACAGTGAGGGAGTCTATCCCCATTCAATAGCGCGACCAAGAGATTATTTTAGCAGAGGTGGAGCGCCACACCTACATCAGCTCCTCACTTTACCGCACAAACCTGTGCTACTCATACGCTGAGTTGGCGAGGACCGGTATCGAACTAGAACCTTGTGTTCTAGCCGAACGCTCTACCGACTGAGCTAACCTGGCCCCGATATATAAAATACCATTAATTCTGGGTTATTGGTGCTTATGTTTATTTTCATAATTTTAAGCAATTTACCAATTCAGTAGGCTAACATAAAAAACAAACTAGGCTAGCCTAGGCTAATCTTCATAATTTAAAGCAATTTACCAGTTCAGTAAGCTAACATAAAAAACAAACTAGGCTAGCCTAGGCTAATCTTCATAATTTAAAGCAATTTACCAGTTCAGTAAGCTAACATAAAACAAACAGGCTAGCCTAGGCTAATCTTCATAATTTAAAGCAATTTACCAGTTCAGTAGCTAACATAAAAACAAACTAGACTAGTCTAGGCTAATCTTCATAATTTAAAGCAATTTACCAGTTCAGTAGCTAATAACTCCACCCCATAAAAAAACTATTTTGCTCAGTATAATGGTGTGGTTGGTTAGATTTTATGGCATGTCAACCCTTGTTTGGTTTTTTATGCCGAAGACATTTTATTTTATTCCTTCTTGGTGATATTCAAATTTTTTTAAACTCATTTTTTTCTATTTAACCCATAGATAGGACCCTAACAGGTACAGCCACTCTGAGTGAAGATGGACCTGGAAGTAATGACCCATAGGGTACTCCTCACTCCCTTCGGTAAATAGTAGCACTTTTTAACCTTGGTATGGCAACTCATCTAGAGAAGCAAAACTCTGAATTCAAACCTGTTGAATTCCACTTAATAATTGACCTTGTGTCACATCCTGTTCATGAAGAGATGTTGGGTAAATACATATTAAAAATTGGTGTCTGTTGGAATTCAATAATGTACACATAAATTGTATAAAATATCTAAATTCAAGAGAGCAAACAAAAAATGGTGGTTGGCTGGTTGATTTTAACGGCATATCAACCCATCTGGGGTTATGTCATACCTAACAGTGAGGAAGTATTGTTGCAATTTTGTTATATAAGGCATGGGGTAAATGGTCACTCCTAAATATAGACTCATCAACTACAACGTGACCCGAGAAAGATTTCTATTGTCCAATCACTGGCACTGCTGCTGCTGCTTCTGCTGTATTAATAGAGACCCCATTCTGAGCTTATGTCATTGACACTTGGATTCTCTTGGACGACGGACTTACAAAGAATACTATAACACCGGATTCTTATTGGCTTGCTTACTTACTTATTACATCTGGAACTAAGGATGCCGACCAGATACTTAACATATATTGTATATTCATATTATACTTTGTAGTAATTGGTTTTAACAATTGTTAGCACCATTGGTATCATGTTATGTATAAATAAGTTCATGTCTATATTCTATGTATAATTTTATTTTCCTAAAAAAGGACAGAATGTCCTCCATGTTGACATTTTCAAATAGATCTTTCATATTGTTTGCATTAAAAAACGGTTTCTGATGTAAGCAAAAACCCTGCATTCCATGAATAAATGTTTAACAGTCAAAGGTGTTGACATGTTTCACACTGTGGTTGTTGTTCTGTTTGAGTATATTAGAGTCGTTAGTCTTGTGTGACCAATGCGTAATCGGGACTCAAACTTGTCCTTTCTAGACTTTCTTAAAACTGGTCTCCAGTCTCCCAGAGGGTTTGATTAGGAAGAGTTTATTGTGATGTTGTATTCCAGTGTTGTTGCCATTCGTTGTTGCAAAAAAATAGTGTCCTAGTTTTAAGTTTAATCTTAAAGAGCCAGGACCAACCCTAACACTAACCCTAAAAATAGATTGGTAACTTTTTGAAGAATGTCATTGAACTGAGAAATTTATTGTTCCTACATAAATGTAAGCATGTAAGGTCTCACTTTAAAGAAAACAATTTGCTTGAATTTGCCCTAAGGAGAAGACAGATAAATACTCTGGTGTACTGTCATTGAGTGTAAAGGGAGATAATCCCATGATACAGAGACAGGGCAAGTGTTCATACAATAGGGTAGGTAGATTTTGGAACTGTAACGTCTCCCATGTGACAAAAGTTGAAAAATTAACATAAAGAATTACCATAAAAATATTTTCTTCAAAACTTTGCCTTTCTTTGAGGAAATAGATTTCACTCTTTTAAAATGTTATCACTGTTACAGTTTAAATATTAGGTAAAAAGCAGTATATCCGAGGTGTCGGTGGAGATGGGGGCATATTTTTAAAATTGAATTCTAGTTGTAATATTCGTTTAAAACGGAAACTCTTTTCTGTTTTAAATATTGAAATTGCTAAAATTTTCTTATCAATTTCTAGGCTAAATGTTGTGAAAACAAGGATTTTGGTGCATTTTAATAGACTATCTTTAGTTGCTATTTCCTCAAACAATGTGCAAGTACGACAACTAGTTTTTGGTATCAGTATTCATTATACCAACATACAACTTTCACTAATTGAGAGAATTTGATTTTTTCTAAAGAGAAAACAGAGGTCTGGGTCCAAATTTTCAATTTTTATTTTCTATTATTTTCTGTCTTTGTTTATTTCATTTTTACTTTTCATAGATAGCTTGTTCTTTTGAAGCTTGTTTGAACAAGGTATTGGTGTTTTAAACTTCTTCAGCTCAAACAGAGTTCACTTTTAAATTATAAGAATATATCAGTAATTTATGAGGAAGTGCGTCCTGGTCTCCCGCCTCAAAAACGCGCTACCCGGTGACTATCAAATAAACACCCCAGCTCGTTGTAATTCTTCTTTATTTATCGTAATTCGTCGTAATTCTTGTTTAGATATGAAGATGGATATAAGTTGGTAGACTTGAAACCATTTTAGATATCAAACAAAGATAATATAGATAGATACGAACAAATGGAGATAGATAGATATTTTCGACAAGTAAATGTATTTGGGGGGGGGGTCGCTTCTTTTTTTGTTGTAATTCTTGTTTATTTAAACTAAAAACAAGACATTAAACAAACATGAATAAAAAAAATCTTAGTATTTAAAGTAATATAGATAAATATGACCAAATTGAGATAGATAGATAGATAGATGGATAGTTTTGAATAGACTGAGCTGGGTCATTATTTTAATAGTCACCAGGCAGCAACTCTTGAGGCAGGAGACCGGGACGCACTTCCTCATAAATTACATATCTTACCACAAGGGGGATGGGAGCATCAGGATTTTAGAGTTGATTAGGCGGGGCATGGAAAAAAAGGTTGGGAACTCCCACTGTAGATGGACAGAGAAATATATGATATGATATAAAAGAAGTAAAGGTCGATGGAGTAACTTATTGTTGGTATCAACTGGACAGTGAAGGAGTCTATCACCTTTTCACTAGCGCTAGACCAGAGAGATTATTTTTGCATCCAAGATTAGATGCCACACCTATCATCAGGTCTACACTTTACCGCACAGATCCAAGTTGTGCTATTCATTTGCTAAATTGCCAATGGGCACCCTCAAAGTCTTATGTATAGTACATAGAATAATGTACTAATGTCAGGAACATGAACAGCATACAGTAATAATATACATGTATGTGTGTGTGCATGGATATGTGTGTGGAGGGGAGGTATCAGGTATAGTTTTGGTTTGTTTTGTTTTACGGCATATCAACCTCAGCGGGTCATTTAATGCCGATAAAGTTTTGAAATAAATCAATTCTTAATGGATAATCTAATCTTTTTATAAATACATTTTTCTATTTAACCCATAGATGGGACCCTAACAGGTACTACCACTCCGGGTCAGAGTGGACCAGGGAGCAATGGTGATAAAGGGGTGCTCCACATTCCCCAAACTTCTAAAACTGGAACCTCACCATCAGATAGAGTTTAACGTCATTCCTAGGACATGTAGACCTGCAGCCACCGCCTTCTTACATCCATATGATAAAAAGGGGTTGGGGATTGCCATAAGGGCAATAGGGTTGAGAAAATCATATAGGTGCTAGGGCTTGACGT
>CM042150.1:84874225-84921725 GCA_023376005.1 Doryteuthis pealeii
TGCTGGAGAAAACAGTGTTTGGTGGTACGCTATTCAGATTCCTGACACTAATACATTATTCTATGTACTAGATATGAGACTTTAATGAGTTGTGGTGCACCTGAGCACTGTACATATTAAATTTCATTATTGATTTTATTTAAAATCAATCAATCAATCATATTATTACTTCTCTGAATTTTTGAGACAAGACTTGATAATTTGGGTTATTCTGACTATTGTCCTCATCTTTATTGTTAGCTGCAACATTTCAGCTATACTAGACATGAGACTTTGATGAGTTGTGGTGCACCTGAGCACTGTACACAATAAATTTCATTATTGATTTTTATTTAAAATCAATCAATGAATCAATCATACTTAAATGAGGATGATACTCGTCAAATTTTTTTTTTTTTAGTCATTGTATTTATTTTCAATTATTAATTTCATTGATTTATTTTCAGACTTTAAAAATCTTCTAAGCAATTTTTCTCTTTATATTCCATATATAATTATAATATATATATATATTTATATACCAACTATCCAGCATGACTGGCTTTTTTTCAGGTCATATCTTGAAATGGTTCTAAGTTGGACAAATATTATTGTTTGATACCAGTCCCCACCAACTCAGTGCATGAATAGCACAGCTTGGGTAATCTGATCTGTGTGATAAAGCACTGGGAGCTGATGGTAAGCGTGGCACACCGCATCTGCAAAACAATCTCTTTGGTCTAGTGCTAGCTAAAAAGGGATACACTCCCTCACTGTTTGGCTGATACCGACTATAGGCCACTTGGCAGACTTTATTTATTTTGCAAATACATGTCTAAGATGCGGTTGAATGAATCATCAGTTATGTTCTTTAATTCATTGGGGGCTGCAGGTCTTTTCAACATCATACCCCCGTCGCTAAAGTGACCCAGCCGAGATTGATCACGTCTCAGCCTCAAAACTCAAAACTCCCAACTCTTTATTTAGGTTTCATCTTTAATTCTTATAAATAATAGGGATGCTGAAAAGTTTTTGCTATTTAAAGTTTTGAGATTAAATTCCATTTTTCCATAAATCATTTGGGTTATCTCTATATCTGTTGTTTTAAGCGTACACTCTTAGTAACAGACCTTCTTGCAAAGGTGAGTATCATATCTTGATTATACAATGGAAAATAAGTAAACTATAAATTACAAAACAATTCATATCTAACAAGTCTATTCTGCAAAATTCATCTCTAAGATGCTGTTGAATGCATTATCAGTTATGCTCTTTAATTCATTGGGGGTTTTAGGTCTTTTCAACATCATACCCCCTTCGCTAAAGTGACCCAGCCAAGATTAATCACGTCTCAACCTGCATCCAACAGTTGTTTGTCAACACTTCCTACTCTCACTCTCAGTTAACAAATAGCTTCAGGTTTTGTCCTTTATACATGTGATCAAGTTGTTATTTGACCAATGGGAAATTATTTCCAGTCTTCTTTGTTGGTAACTTTCCCTATAAATATATTGTCTGTTAGAGTATTAGTTTCAGTCTATTTTCACATAGGTGAATGCTTTACTCTAACATTGGTGGTGTCCTGTGATGGATGGATTTTAACGTCTCATTTGTACCACAACCATTTTGTGTCCGTTTTGATTTTTATGTTATTTTACTTTTACTACTAGATTCCCTTCTTCCCAATTTTTAAAGCAGTAAAATAATTATCCCTGTATTAGGTTTAATGTCTCAGTAACTTGCCCAAATACTGACAATTTCCTTCTTCCTGATTTTCAAGGAATGACATACATAGTGAGCATGAAAACCTATTGAAACAAACCTTAGGTAAAAAAAAAAAAATTTAATTGTATAATTTGATGGTCAGATTATTAATTTTTTTATAATCACTAATGTGTCTATGATGATGATTTTTATAAGGACTAATGTGACTATGATGATGATTTTTATAAGGACTAATGTGACTATGATGATGACTATTATAAGCCCTAATGTGCAAATGGGAAATTAGAAATTATTTAGTGAGAAGTAAAATATTCCCCTTTTTTAATTTCTGAATTCATCTCTGACATTAATAAATTGAAGTTTTCTAGCTTAAATAAATGAAAGGATTAAATGATCAACATAGTATTTACTATTTAAAATAAATCATTTACAATGCATTCCCTGTAGAAAATTAATTGCTATATATATTATCTTTTCTTTTTCTTTCTTTTTTTATTTTTTTTACAGTTTTGGAGAAAAAATATCTGAATGTTAATATTGTGTAAAAGAAAAAGTCTTGTTACCAAAAACATTATTAAAAAGATAATATTCTACAAATAAGAATGGTACAACTATGTTTGTGTGTGTGTATGTATGCGTGTGTGTGTGTGGTATAAACTATACAACTGGGGATAGATTTTTTTTTAAACAAAAAAAAAACTATGTTTTGTATACATTTCTAAGAAGATGTGGGGTTTGGATATGAAATGGGGGTCTTTATTTCTGTCTATGAGACAATAAGAAGATCCTATTTTTCTTTTCAGTCAAATATCCTACAGGTTTATAGATGTTGCCTTAATAAGTATATTCACTTAATTCAGACACATTTAATAATGAAGTCCTAAAATTAATATCACTTTTTTTTTAGATGGAAAAACAAAACCTTTCTAAGTGAAATAAATGTTAAACTATCAAGTATATAATCATTATTATTTCTCTGAATTTTTGAGATGAGGCTTGATAATTTGGATTAGTTGAATTATTCGGACTATTGTCCTCATCTTTATTTTATCTGTACAACATTTCGTCCAATGTGCCCTCTGGCCTTCTTCAGATATTTCTTGTCGGACTCAGGAAACTTCTCAAACTTGCAAACCTTCTTGTCATAATCAGGAACCTTCACAAAACTCTGAACCCAACTCTTTATTCAATCCATGGGGGTATACTGTTCACATTTCATTAATCATGACTGGGTTAAGCTGTGTTAATTATTATTCTATGTTACTGTCACCCTTGACCAGGATCGAACCTGCAGCCTCAAGATAACAGTCACTTAGAACTGTATTAACTCAATGCCTATATCCACTACGCCAGGTGTCCAATTGGATGGTTCCCAAATTCAAAAAGGTTCCTGAGTGAACAAGAAATACCCAAAGAAGGCTGGAGGGCACATCAGCTGAAATGTTGTTGGAGAATCTCTACTCCGTAAATCTCTACTCCGAAAAATCTTCATGTTTGCTCGCAATCACCTCGTTTGACGGTCTGTTCGCAATCACCTCGTTCTACGACTGCCAAGAAATTCGGCTCATTTATTTCTCTACTCCTCTCCCACAAACCACCTCACTTCCGGTCTGTACTCTTATAAAAGAGTACAGACCTTCGGGCGCCATTTCTTTTCCTAGCCCGAGGTAAGAGGAGTTTCATTTGTTTTTCTTTATATCACAGTTGTACAGATAATAAAAAAGATATGGACAATAGTCCAAATAACACAAATAATCATTATCATTAATTCTTTCTCAGGCTGATATTTCTTTTAATCCTTGTAGAGTGGGCAAATTATTTTTCATACATTAACATTGAATTGGTCAATGAGCATACAATAGAAAAATGCCTTACATTGAGCTGTGTTAATAATGTGTTAATAGTGTTAATAATGATAAAAGCCATTATATTCCTTATTGAGGGGATTTGGGATTCTAGATGAAAAGAATTCTGATAATGCTAAATTGATCTTTTCTGTGTTTATAACTATTTGCCTAATTTAATCCACTCACAACAGCTCACCCAAGCAAAATACTAAAACTGATGGTTAGTTCATTATAATTGAGCAGAAGGACTCAGATTACAATAATGATAGGAGTTTATTGAATAGAACGAGTTCTGAGTAGAATAGATAACGAACTTTGGAATATTTCACCATACAGGTAATAAATACCAAGAAAACTTGGTACAGGTGTGGGAAAAATTTGGTAGGCAAAGAGTTAAAGATTTTACCATTAAGAAAGTGTTCTAGTGATTTTGAATAAATCCAAATTTGAAGGTGTTAAATCTATTGAATGGTAACAGTGAGAAAAAAAAAACCTCCAAATGTAATATGAACAAGCAAGTTTATTTTAGAGTGTTGGCTTAGATTTGTTGAGAATTTTGAGATATAAGGTGTGGGGTAAATGGTCACTTCTAATTATAGACTCACTGATAACCATGTGACCAACCTATGGACCAACCACTGGCAGTATTCTGCTGCTGATATTATTATTTATACTGGCTGATTCTAATCTTAGCTACTCACAACCACTTGGATCTTCATGGACGACGGATCATAGGATTATATTGCTGGACCTTTTGACACTACTTAGGATTCCAAAACTTAGGACTTATTCACTTACTAAAGGATTCTATAAGTCAGGACTTACTTATTTACTTTAAGTTCTTTACAACTGGCCAAAGATGGCGGCCAGATACTTAACAAGATTATTATTCTAAAAGAAAATCAAACACTTTTTTTAATAAATCTTCACTTATTTTTGACAAAGATTTTTTTTTCTGTGACTGTCATGTCTTATTCTAAGATAAAACAAATATCTTAATCAACATGAATGCTAAACTAAATTCATTTAGTTTGGTTTCTTTCTTTAATTTCTTTTATATTTTAGGAGGCGAAAAATGAATTGTCACCTAACATTTGGAAAATTCAATCTGCAGACAAGGGCAGATAACCGAACATCATTTTAATAAGAGCGACATTTTTATAATTAATCTTAAGCCTAAATTATTGATCGGTTTAAGGATTGTAAATATTTGATAAATAAGGATCATAATAAATGAAAAGATAAATGAACAAGTATTATAAATATATCAACTGTATAATTTGGAAAAAACTTTTTTCTAGACAAATAATGTCTACAGATAGTGTATATGTGAATTACCTCCCTTGTCTAACAACTGGTTGGTGTTTTATGGCATATCAACTAATCTTTGATTATTTAATGTCAATTTATTTTCTATTCATGATTAGTTTAACTTTAGGTATATTAATAAACTAGTTGAAATCATTTGCATGTTAGATTTTTCATTAAATTAATGGTATCAATTGGTAGAAATAATTATGTTTGTTGCTTTGTTTAATGGCATATCAACCCTTGCAGGCTATTTGATGCCAAATCTTATATATATTAGTATCCATTTGCCACTTTAACTTTTCTATTGCAGTGGCATCAGTGAATAATCCAATAGTGTTCAATATATCAAAAACAGAGGAGTAATAATAATAATATATATATATATATATATATATATATATATATAAAATCCAAAAGTCCAGAGAAGCTTCCTGAAATAGACTATAACGCTAAATCTCTAAGTCTTTTGTTATTTCTTTATATATATATATATATATATATATCCATCCATCCATAGATGAGTTACCAGGTAAGTTGGTATTAAGATGATTCTAAGTTGGACCTTTCTTCCAACAGTGGAATGATAGAGTTGTTCAGGTCCAAGTTGAAAGCTCAATGTTCAATATTATTGAACAGAGCAATATAACTAGTAAAGAAAAAGGCTTAAAAATCTATAACCATAAAATGGCCGATTTCTAAGCCTTTTTCTTTACCAAATATATATATATATATATATATGATTTGACAGAAAATACTTTATATGCAAATATTTTTGTTTGATTTTATAAACGAGTAGAAATAATTTTAATTAACTTCATGTATATTAATAAATAGGTAGGAATTATTTTTCATTTATTTCATGTGTATTATTGTAATAATAAACGAATACACAGTTAGGCTTAAGAAAGCTTTATTCTACTTAGAATAATATAACAGTTTACCAAGAGCTTATACACTCTTAGAAACACAAAAGAGTTCCACAAAGGAGAGCTAATAATAAAATAGGGGAAGTAACTCTCAATTACTTATTACCATTATTAAACTGGCCTTGTATAACAAAGAATTTCTACAAATGACCCCTGGATGACATTGTCAAAGCTGTATATAAAAAGAGCGCACGAAAGCCTCGCTCTCTTACTCACAGCATTCCTTGACACAAGACCAATTCTTGTCCTTTGGGACAGGATATTTTGTCCCCAACAAACTTTGTGTCACATTGAACATGACACCATAGAACAATACACTTCTTAAATATGCAAGTCTTTCTCTAAAACTTCAATTTCTCTTACATATCCATACACTAAGTACATTTCTTCATACACTATATTTGTAACTCATTTCTTTTTGTGTTTATTTTATTCATTTTGCTCAGGCAATAAAATATGTTGTTGTTAATATAACGTATCATTCTTGTATTTATTCCATATGATATTAAATCAGCTTCAATTCATCTACAAAGTGGTGACCCCAACTTAGATCACCCAGATAATCTACAGAGATCTAGGCTATATAAAATGTATACATTCCTTAACATATGTGTGAATGTGTGTGTGTGTGTGTGTGTGTGTGTGTGTGTTTGTATGCAAAAGTGTAGGTATATTTTTTTTAAAATGCAAATAAAAATAACACGAATCTGGAATAAAAAAACGTTAGTATATAAATATATATATATATAAAGAGAGTGATAGATAGATAAAATAGATAGATAGAGAGATAGAAATGTAACCTGAAGCCAAGAAACAAACAATTAGATATTTGTCACCTGCTGAGAGAAGAATAAACTAATAAATTTATTACAATGAATATTGAATAAATAAATAAATAATAATAAATAAATAAATAATTGAAAATAGTGGCCATGATACTCCTCCTAACGAGTATAACACAAATAATAATTTGAGAAACAAAATTATATGTTAATGAATTGGGATAATTTGTATATAAATAAGTATGTTTGGTTTCTTTGTTTAATGGCATATCAACCTTTGTGGGTTATTCAATGCCAAAGCCATCCTTGCAGAAAAATAAAAGTGAAAATATCTAACCCTAACCAAGGGTATTAATCTGAAAGTAAATGTAATAGTGCGACTGAAGTTTGAATTTGCTTACTACAATGTCGCAGTCCAGTACGTTAGCTATAATGGCACAGGAACTTCCCCCATAAATAAGTATCTTATATACATATATATGAAGGGTTAAGAGGAATTAGAAGACAATTTTTATTATGTTAGGATTCAACCAATTCAGAGAAAGGATACAAAGATGGCAGAGTGCAAAATGGACAAGAATTTCATATTCTGTTTTTTGGGTTTTTTTTTTATATAAATCAAATTGAAATTAAGAATAATTTCTTCATTTGTCTTAACTCATAATCTATGAATTTAAGATTAAACTTACATTTTTTTTTTTTTTTTCAGAATTATACTCTACAAAAAAAAAAAACAATGGTTTTCAAACTATGGTCCAGGGACCACAGGGGTTCCCAATGTCAAAAACAGGGGTCCACATAACTGCAAGGGTGTCTTGAAAATTTATATTATTTGATTAGTGATTGAACTGCAAATTCCTATTTCTAGTTATTAGTACAAACCTATGAAAATTCAGTTTAAACAGCAACCACTCCAAAAATTAGCATAGTTTCTGAGTATCCATTTTTGTTACAAAAGGCAATCAAATGCTGTTACAATTTACAATATTTATGAGAAACAGCTTTTTCAGCAAGTTACCTATAGGATGATCAAATACAGATCTAAATTTGTTGTGCAAAGTAAATTGCATGTATCTTTGTCAAAAATATTGCCAAGAATTGAGAATGTGTGCCAATCAAAGCAAGCACATCCCTCTCTCTAAATGTCATTATTCAGTGCAAATACTGGCGTGATTTTCATTAATATTTTTAATAAATTTTGCTTCTGTTATAGAAAGAGGTCTATACTTTAAAAAGTTTTTAAAAAAACACTTCATTATAATTATGATTTAAAATGCTATAAATATAGAAACAAAAAATCTTTAAAAATTCACAGTTCAGATTGTATTAACTTTTTTTTTTTAATTATATCCAAAGTTAAACAACTTAAAAACCAATTTGGAAAATATAAAAGCTTTTTTTTTAAGTTGATGAAGTGTATGTAAAATTACTCTACAGTATCATGGAGGAATATTTTTTTTTGTTTTGCTGAAAATTCTGATAGATTAGTGAGAACAATACAGGGAATTATGGTAAAATGTTTAAATGGTTTACCAAAATTTTACTTATAATGATTCAAAAATTTGACACTGTTTTTGATAAGCCTTGGCTAACTAAAAATGACTTGTACTTACTTTTTGATTATGTCCACCTTTTTTTTTAAATATCCAAAATGTTTGGATTACTAAAGCTTCTTCTGAATTACTATTTTATTTTGAAGACAAAATAGTAAAATGGGAAATTGTAAAAGGGCTTTTCAAACATAAGACTCAATTTTAAAATCTTTCTTGAAAATTTTTATTGAGTAAAATGGAGGGGAAAAATAGCACTGATAAGGGAGATAACTCTCCTAGTTTTAAAACTTAACAAAATGAAAACCTACTTTGAAAAAAAAAAAAAAAAAAAATTAGCTAAATTAATTAAATAAATAATCCCCCTCCCCTTTTAAGTTTCTCTTTTTTTTGCACTGGGATTACATTGATTGAATGTTGTTTTTGTTTTAATTTTTTAATAGAAATTAATCTAAAAATTAAAAAAATGAATCTGCTGGACAAACAAACGTATGATTAATATGTATTATTATTATTATTATTATTTTCTTAAGTGAAAAAGACCCATAAGTTTTAAGTTTTATAATGGGTTTAGGGAGTGAATACCTTTTCTTATCTCTCTCTAACGCGTTAACTTCTACTGTCACATTGGAGTTTAACAGGTTTCAATTCTGATTATTTCATTCTCCTAGACTGGTTATCTAACCAAGAATAAAGAGACCAGTATGCCCTACTATTTATCCGTAGCAGCAGGGAGAATATTTAAATTCATACCTTTCCCAAGCATATTAGCTATTTGAAATGCAAACAGCCTGTCCAGGATTTGAAGTAGGAATATTTGTGTATATATATATTTACCAACCCCTCCGCACAAGCAGGATGTGACACAAGGTCAATTTCTTAAGTGGAGTTTAACGTATTTTGGTGGTACCTAATATATACATATGTCTCTGTTGGCTTTGATAGTGATTTCTTTCAACTTAGATGTGGTTGAGGAGTGTCTGATGTATTTGTTTATATAGGTGTTAGTGACACCCACATTTTATTACTAGGCCAAGTAATTAAGTTTCATATCAAGTCCAAATGGATTGTAGGTTTTTAATTTGTTTATCCATTTATCTTCCACCCTTTCAATCACTGATTTTATGTTGATGTCTTTTTCAATTATTTTTATGATGGAGAATTTAGTTGGTTGGTTGATTTTAACGGCATATCAACCCGTCTGGGGTTATGTCATGTCTAACGTTTTGAATTCAGAGTTTTCCTTCTTCTTGTATGATTTTTTACTAGATTGTATTATTATTATTATTTTCTTAAGTGAAAAAGACCCATAAGTTTGAGAGAAAACTATTATATAAAAAGAAGTGCAATATTGGAAGATGAATTTTATATTATACATAAAATACATAGTAGGGTTGCCAAATGTAAGGATGAAAAAAAGAAAAAAGAATGAAGCCATTTCTAAAGACATTCTACCCCTGATGAATCCATATTTTGAGCTGAGTAACCTTGAAACAGATGTAATAATTTTACATATTCACAAACATGCACACGTTATTTACTTTCTGATAATTCTTAACTAGTTTTGACCTTAGGTTATTGTCAGGAGAAAAGGTTTTTGTGAAAAAAATGTTTTTTAGAAAGTTTTTAAAAAGGTTTTCAATATATTTAAGCCACAAAAAAAAGGGGGGTATGAAAAATGTACTGGTGTAGTGAGATATTCATTTTTTAATGAAAACCATCTTCTGGCTAAATCATTTTCAATTGCTTTTTTATATATATATTAGGTACCACCAATTTTCCTTGTGAAATCCCCCCCCCCCATATTTAACACAATGAAACTTGCCTAAAGGTTAATATTATCTTGAATTCTTTTGTCCATTCAAAAGAAGAAACATTAAAAAGAACTCCTAATGATTTAAAAAAAAAATTTTCAGCTTACGGAAATAATGAAAATTAGAAACGAAAAACAATGTTTACATTTTGGCTACCTTAAATCAATTGAAATTTAACATAGAATTAACAAAAAAAAGCCTTGTTTTTGGCTATGAAAATTCAATTAATGGTCCGATTTTCATGAAAATTTCCATAATTACTTACCTTTTGATGAAAATATGTCTGAAATAGTTTTTCCTAAAATATATTGGGGGAATTCTTTTTTTTTTTTACAAGGTCTTAACCCCCCACCCCACATTTTATTTTATGAAATGAAATTAACCTGTTGTAAAAAAACATGACTGTTTTACTTATTTTTCAAGATAACAGTGAGTATTTTTCTCCAATCGGATAATTTGATTTTTGAATAACTGTTTTTCTTTGTAACAACTCTTTATGTTCGTTATTTCTCTTTTGCAAGATTTTAAAAATAAAGTTAAAAATATTTACGTTTCTTCCTTCAATATCACCTAAACTGATCACATGGCATATTTTGGTGGTACCTAATATATACATATGTCTCTGTTGTGATGGTACCTGGTTATTGACCTTTTTTAAATTGGCTTTGGTAGTGATTTCTTTCAACTTAGATGTGGTTGAGGAGTGTCTGATGTATTTGTTTATATAGGTGTTAGTGACACCCACATTTTATTACTAGGCCAAGTAATTAAGTTTCATATCAAGTCCAAATGGATTATAGGTTTTTAATTTGTTTATCCATTTATCTTCCACCCTTTCAATCACTGATTTTATGTTGATGTCTTTTTCAATTATTTTTATGATGGAGAATTTAGTTGGTTGGTTGATTTTAATGGCATATCAACCCATCTGGGGTTATGTCATGTCTAACGGTTAGGAAGTAATATATGTTGTGTATTTATATTTATACTTTTTAGTAATTGGTTTTAACAATGTGTTAGCACCATTGGGGATCATGTTGTATGGTATTGATTAAGTTCATGTCTATATTCTATGGTATAATTTTATTTCCCTAAAAAAGGACAGAATGTTGACATTTTCAAATAGATTTTCATATTGTTTGCATTAAAATAACAGTTTCTGATATGAGAAAAAAACCTGCATTCCATGAATAAGTGTTTAACAGTCAAAGGTGCTGGACATATTTCACACTGTGGTTGTTGGAGAATTTAGCATTTCTGTTAAAATCATGAGAAGTTTTGTTCTATGGGTATTAATTTGCTGTGATCCATAGATTTTATACACATACACTATGGCTAAAGTTTTGAGAAATTAAACGTGGATATATCTAGGAGATAGTGACAACCCTAATATGTTGCTAATTTTACATTTGAGGGCATTTTAGAATGGTTAAATGGGATTTTCTAAAGAAATAATTTAAGTAAGGTTTGACAAATGATTACTTTGAATTTGTAGATAAGAAACTGCCAACTTTTAATTTGTAGCAAGAATAACAATTTGGAAAAATACATTCACTAATATATGCAACAAAAATTAAAGTTTTAGAATATCAAAATACATTATAAATTTAAATATTCATTATTCTAGCAATCTGACTAGAAACATTAGTTCACAAAAAAATAATTTAATGAAAAAAAAAAAAAAAAAAAAAAAAATTGTGCAAAATAATAAATAAAAGACAGAACATTTTAAGTTTTAAAAACAATAATTAAAAAAATAATTAAAAAAAAAAAAAAACGTTTATAATACATTTAAAAATATATAATTATTAAAAAAATATTTAAAAATTAAAAAAAATATATATTTAAAAAAAAAAATGGATCAGAATCAAAAAATATCCCTGCTTCAGTAGCAGGGGAGATAATTGGGACAAGAACTCATAGAATGCTGAAGAAACGACTTACTCAATGTCTTCATTCAAGGAACCTAACTCTTGCTGCAGAGCACATGCCTCCTCCTGTTGAGCCTTACACTCGGCCTGAATCTGCCGACAATGTTCCACCGCTACAATATGGAGACGAGTCAGAATTTTGGGTAAGGGTTGTCCCCTGAGTACAGGAGACCTAACGTGAACCATATTCAGGGCGCCCATTGATAAGGTTGGAAATTTAACATTTTAAAAATGTTTATTTTCTTAAAGATAATAGTAAAGCAAAAACTGAAATTGTTTTGCCAAGAATTTTTGGATAATGTAAATTTTAATGTATTTTAGTTTGTTGATAGAATTTATTCATCATTTAAAAATTTAAAATATTTTTTTTTTTTTTTTTTGTGACTGGAGTATATAAGTAACAAAAACGTGCCCTGCAATATTTGAAAGAAGAAAAAAAAATTCAGGAGTTTCTAGAAGGAATTCTAAGCTTAGATTAATATAGCACAATGCCAGATGAGAGAGAATAGGATAAAAAAAGAAAAGTCTAAAGCCTAAAGTCGGTATCAGCCAATCAGCAAGGGAGTCTATCCCTTTTTCACTTGCGCTAGACCAAGGAGATTATTTTTAGCATATGCGGTGGAGCGCCACACCTACCATCAGCTCCTTACTTTACTGCACAGATCCCTGTGCTACTCATGTGCTGAGTTGGCAAGGGCCCGACTAGGAACCTTGTGGTTTCTAGCTGAACGCTCTACCGACTGAGCTAACCCGGCCCCTAAGAGAGAATAGGATAAGATGATTGTATTGTGTCAATCATCTAAGTGGGGAGGGCCTGCTTGATTGTCTTTTTTTTGGGGGGGGGTAGGTATCAGCATTAGAGAGATCCTAGCTTGAGGACCCATTACTGGCACCAGTACAAATCCATACTCTGTGTGTATGCTAGATGGTTTATGGATTTTAAAGGCATATCAACTTGTCTGGGGTTATTTTATGGTTAAATAATAATAATAATAAAACAATTTTGGTTATTTCCTATAAGTCTAACATGATCAAAGGGAACCACTCTTGACTGATAAATTATTTATTTTGGTTTAGTTTGGTTTACGGCATATCAACCTCAGTGGGTCATTTAATGCCGATAAAGTTTTGAAATAAATCAATTCTTAATGGATAATACAATTTTGTTTATCAACTCATGTTTTTCTATTCAACCCATAGATGGGGAAATTATTTATCTATTTATTGATCTACTAGGAACAAAGAAGACCGGTTAGGTTAGGGTTAGGGTTAGTTTAATGGGGAAATAAATAATTTATCAGTCAAGAGTGGTTCCCCTTTGATCATGTTAGACTTATAGGAAATGACCACAAGTTCTGTGTGTATGTATACCTATTATATACAGTCTCTGTCACCATCATTGGCACTAGTACCAATACATGCCTACAAAGTCAGAAAACAGCATAGCTCACATGACTTTCGGAAACATTTTTTCACACTCAGAGTTGCCGAGGCATGCAATAAACTGCTTGCATCTATTGTAGGCTGCCAAAACACTGTATCTTTCAAAGCCTCCATGCTTCCTGTAATCCGTAAACACTATACCTGATACACCCCTCCACACAGATATGCACGCACGCGCACACAAATATGTATATCATTACTGTACTAATACATTATTCTATGTACTAGACATGAGGCTTTAAGGAGTTGTGGTGCACCTGAGCACTGTATACAATAAACTTCATTATTATCATTATTATTATATATTGTGTTTGTGTATACATACAGTCCAGTTCACCATTATTAGCACCAGTAGCAATACATTCTCTATGTGTGTATGTGTATACATGTACAGCCCAGTGCACCATTATTGGCACCAGTACCAATACTGACTCATGGATTTATTAAAAATATTTTTAAATAAGTAGAATTAAGAGAGCATTTTTTTGCAAAAATGTTTTTTTTTTTTTCGCTTATTTTTGTACAAAGCCAAATGTATGGGATAGAGATGGCCACTCTTGGCAGATTTCATGATTAGATGTGGGGCAGATTTCATGATTAGATGTGGGGCAGATTTCATGATTAGATGTGGGCAATTTCATGATTAGATGTGGGGCACATTTCATGATTCAATGTGGGGCACATTTCATGATTCAATGTGGAGCACATTTCATGTTTCAATGGGGCACATTTCATGATTCAAAATAGCAGGATGTGCATTTGAAAGTCTTGTTTAAAAGAAGCATTTTAGAAAAATTGAAATTTCTTTTTTAAATTTCAAGAATTATTCCATTACTTATATTTCACTCCGACACAATTATTATTAAGAATCATTACAATTTTTAAATTTTTTTAATTATCTTTTTTTTTTTAATTTTTAGCCAAATTTATTTTTTTAAATTGAGAATAATAATAATAATTCAATGGGCACCCTGTTGCTAGCACACAAACCACTAACTAATCCCAATGAAGCAAGAAACTACAACAGTGCTCTTTCTGATCGTTTTAAAAAAAACAAAACGAATTCAGTTTGATGTAAGATCTCTTATATGTAAAACATTTCAAAAAGACATGCACACTAAAATATATTCAATATATAATCATTATACAAAGAAAGAAACATCATCAAAATATAAAATCATATATATATATACAAATATATAAAAACAAAACATTCAAAAGGGGGGGAAAAAAGAGAATAAGTAAGACAAACAATAACAAAGAAAAAAAATAAACAAAAGAAAAAAAATATAAACAACGATATTTAAGAAAGAAATTCACATGTGCAAACATTTTATATTCAAATATTATCTCTTTGAACACTTTTACTTTAAAGAGATCTCGTTTCAAAACTGATACAATACCCTTCATATAGAAATGTTGATCTCAAATCAGTGAGATTCTGTTTTGTACTTTATTTCATTTTTTTAATTTTTTTTAGAGAATATAGTTCTTGTGGGACGCCATCGATTAGAACTAGCAGAGTTATTTCCCTTGTTTTGCTAAAAATAAAAAAAGCTTCGTTGTTTCGATAACGGTACGATTCTCTAAACAACACTATGTCAACCATACAAGCAAACTTTACTACAATGTTTTTTTGTTTTTTTTCTCAGAAAAAAATTAAACCATACAATATCTATAGGATTTTTTTCTTAGTTTTAATTTTGTCAACAAATTTAAATTATTAAAATAATTAATAGGTGGACGTCAATGACTTGGGTTAACAGCTAATATTTTATAACATTAATTAAAAAAAAAAAAATTTTAAAACACCCACCGGGCGGTGCAAAAATAAATTTTTGAAACATACTGCCTGAGAGGTGTGGGGAAATTAAATAAATAAAATAAAACGTTTAATATTTTTTTAAATTAATTAACTAAAAAGCATCATATTCACTCAACCCCACTAAGGTATTTGTTTTACCTTACGACAGTAGGAACCTCTAAAACATTTCTAAAAATCTGATTTAATTATTCAGACTCTTATCTTTAGAGAAAAATTGAACCACGTATCTTTGAGAATCTGTGTTATACTTCAAAGATATGTGGTTTAAAGTTAACTGACCTGAAAAAATGTAGAAGTTTTAAAATAAAATAACTAGTGCATTATATATTTTATTTATCAATATATCAACACTGAAAATTTCATTGAATTCAGTTAATTCCCTGATTTTTGGTATTTTATACGATGGTGAAATTTATGTCCGTTAAGTTCAATTTAACCTCCCTTAAAATTGACTTTGTATCGCATCCTATTCATGCAGTATGGTAAGGCAAATAGTTATCATGACACATCTTCAGTCTGTTCTCACAAAACTTCTGGCAGTTGTTCAATGTATCTTTAATGAACCTGCAAATCTGGTTAGAATACCGTGAGGTGTTCTTGTTTGGAGCATGATTTGGATTGTTCATTAACTTGTTCTGGTCGTAAAGACACAGATTCTCAAAGATACGTGGTTTAAAGTTAATAGACTTGAAAAAATGTAAAAGTTTTTAAATAAAATAACTGGCACATTATATCTTTTATTCATTAATATATCAATACTGAAAATTTCATTAAATTTTTTTCTTTCGGCGGGTTGACATGCGATGGTGGAATTTAGGTCCGTTAAGTTCGATTTAACCGTCCAGTCTATCCTACTATTTACAGTGTTGAGATATTAATGAATAAAAGATATAATGCGCCAGTTATTTTATTTAAAAACTTTTACATTTTTTCAGGTCAGTTAACTTTAAACCACGTATCTTTAAGAATCTGTGTTACGCCTCAAAGATACGTGGTTCAAAGTTAACTGACTTGAAAAAATGTAAAAGTTTTAAAATAAAATAACTGGTGCATTATATCTTTTATTCATTAATATCTCAAGAACCACATATCTTTGAGACATAACACAGATTCTCAAAGATATGTGGTTTAAAGTTAACTGACCTGAAAAAATGTAAAAGTTTTTAAATAAAATAACTGGCGCATTACATCTTTTATTCATTAATGTATCAACAATGAAAATTTCATTAAATTCGGTTAATTTTCTGATTTTTGGAATTTTTTTCTTTTGCCTGGGTGACATACGATGGTGGAATTTAGGTCCGTTAAGTTCTATTTAACCAGGGTTGGTTGGTTGTATTTTACGGCATGTCAACTTTTGGGTCATTTTATGTTGAAGACATTTTTGTTTTATTTATTCTTGTTGGGTTTTCAAATTTTTTAAAAATCATTCTTTGATCTATTTACCCCAGAGATGGGACCATAACAAGTACTACCACTCCGAGGACTGAGGAATACAATTGGGACTATCATATAGGTGCTAGGGCTTGATATGACCAGCTGATTGATTGGAGGGTGTCTCTCTGACCACCTGTCAAGCCTATGTAAGAACTAAAGTGGAGTGTTGCAAGTCATGGACTGTTCAGCCACTAGGATTCCATCCTTATGCATCACAGGTCATCATCCACAGCTAATAGGTGGTCCCATTTTTTTTTGGCGGGGGGTCTTACCCCTCTGGAAAGGTGCAGTTAGCATATTCTACAACCCCAATCAACAGGGTGGAGAAGCAAGGGGGAAAAACAGCTTACCTTTTGTCATATATATATATTTACCAATCCCTCTGCATGAGTAGGATGTGACACAAGGTCAATTTCTTAAGCAGAGTTTAACAGGTTTTGAATTCAGAGTTTTCCTTCTCCTTGACCGGTTGCCTAACCAAGGTTAATGAGCCCAGTATACCCTACTATTTACCCATAGCTGGAGGGAGAGTAGGATTCATACCTTTCCCAGGGGTATTAGCGCTAAGTGAAATGCAATTACCACGTCCAGGATTTGAACTCAGGGCAACGAGGCTATTTCCCATGACTTTAACCATTACACCACGCATTTACCTTTTGTCATATAGTTCTTAAATAATGTGAATAGAATTGTCTGTTTTTCCTATAATTAATGTCTGACGAAACTTCAGAAGAGAGAAATAACAAAATCTCACAACCTAAGAATTGTTAATTACTGTTCACCTTGTATTGTTGCTTAGTAAACCTTAATACTCGTTTATTTCTACCTATCATTTCTCTGTTGACAAAATCTCACAGGACTTGTTAATTCAACCTAAGAATTGTTAATTACTGTTCACCTTGTATTGTTGCTTAGTAAACCTTAATACTCGTTTATTTCTACCTATCATTTCTCTGTTGACTAATGCTCAAGTTACAACACCTTTACACGACACCCACAGAACATAATGGCCCACCACAAGAACATATTGTAGTTTTTAATAACAATTTAGTTTAACATGTCTTTGAAGGGTAGAGGAGCAGAAAAAGCACTGTATAATGAGGAACAAAAAAATTACCAACAATAAAACTAAAAATCTAACGAATAAACACATATTAGAAAAAAAATTATATAGATAGATAGATAGATATATTTATAATTTCCTACTTATATCCAAACCAAATTATTTGTTATTATTCTTTTTTTTTTTCTTTTTTTTTTTTTTTTAGGTCTTCCAATAAATTATTGAACTTACCCTTAAAAGCATTGATGCTTTACTTTCTTTCAAAGATGATGATTCTTGGATGGCTGGAACAAGGGTCTTCAGGGCCTCAAACCCTTTCTGAAATATCAGCATAATCGTTTAGTGACAGAGTGGAACATCATATGAAGAAAGACCCAGGTATTCATTTAAACAAAAAAAAGTATTAAAAAAATAAAGAATAAAAAAAATAGAATATTTAAAATGATTAAATTGTTTGTGGTTTACAATGTAGTCTCAATAAGAGCAGACTTGAATCAGAAAATCAAAAAAAGCAATAACAAAATGGTAAAACTTGTACTCAAAAATGTCTTTGTGGATCTGAGTTTGAAAAAAGGAAAGAAAGAATAAGAAAATAAAAGGAAGGAAAGAAAGAAAGAAAAAAAAGAAAAAGGTTAAATCGAACTTAACAGACCTAAATTCCACCATCGTATGTCACCCCGACCAAAAAAAAAAAAAAAAAAAAAATACCAAAAATCAGGGAATTAACCGAATTTAATTAAAATTTCATTGTTGATATATCAATGAATAAAAGATATAATGCACCAGTTATTTTATTTTAAAACTTTTACATTTTTTCAGGTCAGTTAACTTTGAACCACATATCTTTGAGGCATAATACAGATTCTCAAAGATACGTGGTTTAAAGTTAACTGACATAAAAAATATAAAAGTTTTTAAATAAAATAACTGGAGCATTATATTTTTATTTATTAATATATTAACACTGAAAATTTCATTAAATTCGGTTAATTCCCTGATTTTTGGTATTTTTTTCTTTCAGCCAGGTAACATACAATGGTGGAATTTAGGACTGTTAAGTTCAATTTAACAAAAAAAAAATAAATAAATAAAAATAAAAAATAAATAAAATAGGACCATATGACCTTTAGGCCCCTTTTTGATCTCGATTAAGAAAGGACATGTTTTTTATTTACACCGTCAATATCCAGTGGTTTTAAACAGACGATTTTTAGATTTTTTTTTTTATTATAAACTAACCACTAACCAACAACCGGATATTGATGGTGTAAATGAAAAACATGTCCTTTCTTAATCGAGATCAAAAAGGGGTGCCTAAAGGTAATATGGTCCAAAAATAGAATAGAAAAAGAAAAATGAAATGAAATAAAGAAAAAAGGAAGAAAAAGAAAAAGAAACAAGAAAAAAAAAAGAAAAAAAAGAAAAAAAGAGAAAAAAAGAAAAAAAAACAGCTCAATGACCCAAATTCACAAGTTGTTTTTTATTAGTTGGTTTTATGGCATGTTAACTCTTGTTGGGTTATTTAAAGCCTAAGTCAGTTTTTTTTTTTGGGGGGGGACAAGTATTTATATGGTTTTAAGTAAATCATTCTTTAATAAACAATTGTAGCTTTAAGTAACTATTCTTAATACAAATAATTTGCACATATGTTTTTAGTATTCTAACTAACAATTTTCAAACAAATTTATTTGACCCAGAGATCAGACCCTAACAGATACTACCACTCCCGGTCAGAGTGGACTTGATAGCAATGGCATTGAAGGGAATACATTTGGGCTCACCAATTCTAATATTGCAATATTGAATATATTTTTTGAGATAATAGATTTCCCCTGTTTGTTTTTTTTTTTATTAGATATATATATAATTACATATATATATATATATATATATATATGTGTGTTATGTATAAGCTTTGTTCTTGTGGATGTTGTTTTTTTGTTTTTTTGTCTTTTGAAGCATTAAAAAAAGAACAAAATCAAGAAAAACAGAACAAAAAAATCAGAATTCTTAATATTCAATTGGTTTTCTGTTCTTGGGTTGATCAATTCCGATATTTCGGGTGAACATTCACCCTTTTTCAAGGTATATGATATGAAACGGTCTGGAGAAAAAAATGAAATGCTGTATATGAGAGCAAAAAAATAAAATGAAGTGAACGGATTTGGCGTTTTTAGCCTTTATTTTTCTTTCAAAATTGTGTAACATAACTCATCCGAAATACGATATATATATATATATATATTTGGATAATAGATTCCTCCTGTATTAATTTATTTTTGAGTTAAAGGGCCGGTTAGTTCAGTCAGTAGAGCATTCGGCTAGAAACCAGATGGTTTCTAGTTCGATTCCGGTCCTCGCCAACTTATGAGTAGCACAGGAATCTGTGCAGTAAAGTAAGGAGCTGATGGTAGGTGTGGCACTCCACCTGATGCTAAAACAATCTCCTTGGTCTAGCGCTAGTGAAAAGGGGATAGACTCCCTCGCTGATTGGCTGATACCGACTTTAGGCCGCCCTGACGACTTTACTTTTACTTACTTGAATTAATAGTTTCCCACAATATTTATTTATTTTTTTGAGATAATATATTCTCCCTATATATATATATATATATATATATATATATAATTAATATATATGAGTAAAAAGAGGAAATCAGTCCAACACTATGTGGAGAAAAGTAGACAAACACGAGCTGTTGTACTGAATGGAAGTTTATTACTGGTGGTAATGTCAATGCTATAACATTTCAGTCCATCAGACCTTCTTCAGGACATGAGCTTTTGTATTGAAGGATTCAGTTCTCTTACAGATGAGTGTCTTCCAGTCATGATTGGGAGGGGATGGAGGTGAGCTACTAATGATGGGGGTGTGAAAATTTTTGGACACTACTCCATTGTCTTTCGCAGACGGAAGGATGCCAATAACAACAAATTTCAGTCCTGAAAAAACTTATCCTTGAGCCATACTATATAGAAAGTGTTGGAGGAGGTGCATGGTCTAATGGTTAAAGTCATAGAAAATGGACTCATCGACCCGAGTTCAATTCCTGGACGAAGCTGTTTGCATTTCACATGGCGCTAATACCCTTGGGAAAGGTATGAATCCAATTCTCCCTCCAGCTATGGGTAAATAGCAGGGTAGACTGGGCTCTTTAACCCTGGCTAGGTAACCAGTCTAGGAGACGGAAAACTCTGAATTCAAACCTGTTAAACTCCGCTTAAGAAATTGACCTTGTGTCACATCCTGCTCGTGCAGAGGAGTTGGTGTGTGTGTGCGTGTGTGTATATATATATATATATATGCTTAATTGGAGTCGTACCTAATTTAGAAATTAATTAATTAATAATGAATTAGGCGGGAATACCTATTATCATAAAAGTTGTTTGTGTTGGGTTATGGGATCGGCCTGTCAGCTTGGCAGTCCGGTTTTCAATCACGCACAGGGCGGTCTTTTCGATCTATAGCTCTGCTGATGAGGCCTAATAGGCCGAAATGTACATACAGAGTTGATTTTTCTCGATTTGTTTTAGCCATACATTTAAAATAGGTATTCCGCCTAATTCATTATTAATTAATTAATTTCTAAATTGGTACGACTCCAATTAAGCACTTATTTCTCCAAAAAATTATCGGTCAAAAAGCCATTCTAAAACAAAACCTTGTTTACAACTTTATATATATATATATATATAGAAAGTGGCTTATTCCGTTAGGGGAAATTCCGTAACTTTTCTTCTCTTAATTTCCCACTCATCTACAGTGAATGTGTGATTAAAAGATGTAAACGATACCAGGTAAAAAAGTTAAATGTTATGTAAGGATTATAATAGGTAGTATGTATTACACAATATATGACGTGAACCTGTGATAATGTAATAGTTATCATATATTTATCAGAATTTGATATGCAAGATATAAGATCTAAGTTCTTTCAGGTTAAACATGAATAATAGGTTACAGATAAAATCAGGTGATTCAAATAAAATAAACAAACCTTGGTAAGTCAAACTGGACCATATGACCTTTAGGCACCCCTTTTGCGATCTTGATTCGTGGAGACATTTTTTCCATTTACACTGTCAAAATCTGGTTAATTATTAACAGATGATTTTTAGATTTTTTTTTTTTTTATAAAACTAACCCCTAATCCTAACCCCTAACCAACAACCGGATTTTGATGATCTCAATTTGTGGGGACATTTTTTTCCATTTACACAATGGAAAAAAATGTCCCCACAAGTTGAGATCGCAAAAGGGGTACCTAAAGGTCATATGGTCCGTCAAACCTATGGTATCTATCTAACTCCATAATAGTCTATGATTTTAAATGCAAATCGTGTGGGTGAGCATCGTTTTATGGGCCATCAAATATGATAGTTTAGATTTAGTCAAGGTTCTGCTCTGGTGAGAATACATTGTAAAAAGTTTGTTTTTTTAATAAAAAAATTTAAAAAATGAGAGAGAAAAACAAAAAACATAACAAAAAAGAAAACAGAAAAACAGAAAAAAAAAAAAAAAAACCAAGGGAAAATAAGGTTAAATATTTTACACATGACACATAATGAATACTTATACACAAAATCAGGTTTGATAAGAAAAAAGAAATATTTATAAATAAACGTAAATTCATATTAGATATCGACTTAGTAAATGTCTGTAAGAAGGAAAATAAATCTTTTTTAAATCTGAAAAATTGTCTGAAAATTAAATAGTTTTCCTGAAGAGAAAAAACAATTATGAATATAGAAGATTTATTCATTTATTTATTGAGAAAGAGAGAAAGAGAGAAAAGGAGAGAGGAGGGGAGAAAAGAGAGTGAGGGAGAGAGGGAAAGAAAGAGAGTGAGGAGAGAGGGGAAAGAAGAGAGTGAGGAGAGAGGGGAAGAAAGAGAGTGAGGGAGGAGGGGAAAGAAAGAGGAGAGGAGGGGAAAGAAAAGAGGAGTGAGGGAGAGAGGGAAAAGAGAAGGAGAGAGGGGAAAGAAAAGAGAGTGAGGGAGAGAGGGAAAGAAAAGAGAGTGAGGGAGAGAGGGGAAAGAAAAGAGAGTGGGAGAGAGGGAAAGAAGAGAGAGAGGGAAGAAAAGGAGAGGAGAGAGGGAAAGAAAGAGATGAGGGAGAGAAGAGAAAGAAGGGAAAGAAATAACAGAGAGGGAAGGGGGGAGAGAGAAAGGAGCGGGGGAAGAATGAAAGAGTGTGGTAGGGAAGAAAAGAAGGGCGGCGAGACGAAAATTGGAGAAAAGAGGGAGACAGGCAATAGAGAAAGGAAGAGGAGGAAAATAAGATCATTAAAAGAAGCAACCCATATACTGTCCAAAAAAGGTCTCCTTAACACACACACACACACACATACATATGTGTGTGTGTGTGTGTGTGTGTGTGTGTGTGTGTGTGTGTGTGTGTGTCAAAAAGTATTGAGATTTTTGTACTTTCTAACACACCTTATATTCTGAAAAAAATTAACGTTCCATTCATTGTTCATTTCTATCTTGGTAATTACAGCTTTAATCTCGATACTTTTTGACACACCTTATATATATATATATATATATATATATACACACACAAACACACACACATATATTTTCAGTAATATCCATGACCTTGCTCATACATGAAGATGCTGCAGTAATGCGGTTGAAATAAATTAATGTAATAAAGCAAATTTAAAGTTTGTTCCTTCATTTATTATATATATATATATAAGTAAGTAAAGTAAAGTCGATGGGGCGGCCTAAAGTCGGTATCAGCCAGTCAGCGAGGGAGTCTATCCCCTTTTCTCCAGCGCTAGACCAAGGAGATTGTTTTAGCATCTGAGGTGGAGCACCACACCTACCATCAGCTCCTTACTTTACCGCACAGATCCCTGTGCTACTCATACGCTGAGTTGGCGGGGACCGGTATCGAACTAGGAACCTTGTGGTTTCTAGCCAAACGCTCTACCGACTGAGCTGATACTGTGGGATTGTCACTGTTTCAGCTTTTACTGGAACGGTGTGCCAAAGGCACCTAAAGATTGTTTGTGCTTACGATTATGAGAGATAACACGTTAATACTACAAAAACTAGAAAGAAGATTGCCTTTTGCGTCTGAGGTGGAGCACTACACCTACCATCAGCTCCTTAATTTACCTCACAGATCCCTGTGTGCATAAATATGAGAGATAACGCGTTAACGCTACAAAAACTAGAAAAGCACAGACACCAATATGAGTGCAAAACTAGCAAAATACTAACGAAAACACACAATAACACCTATACAAAGAGACATATGGCGTAATGGTTATCATCATAGAAAATGGATTAGGCAACCCAAGGTCAAATGAGATTGGATTTCACATAGCGTGAATACCCTTGAGAAACGTATCAATCCAAATATTCTCCCTCCAGCTATGGGTAAATACTAGGTCAAACTGGGCTCTTTAACCTTGGTTAGGCAACCAGTCTAGGAGAGGAAAAACTCTGAATTCAAACCTGTTAAACTCCACCTAGACAGTTGACTTTGTGTCACATCCTACTTGTTCAGAGGGATTGAATTCCAGTCACACTATTATGTTCACTTTCAGACTAATACCCTTGGGAAAGGTATGAACCTCCAAATACCCCTAGTTATGTGTTATTCTACAAAGATGGCTTTGGCATTAAGTAGTGTCCTGGGTATGACGTTAAACTGCATCTAATAGTGATGATTCCATTCTGGAATTCTGGGGAGTGTGGAGTACCCCTTTCATTACCATTACTCCCAGGTCCACCCTGACCCTGAGTGGTAGTACCTGTTGTGGTCCCATCTATGGGTTAAATTGGTAATATATATTTATAACACAAATATGAGCACACAAGCTAGTGGAGAGAAAACCCAGCATGACCTCTCAGTAGCACAGACTAATGCACACTGCAATCTGTCTGACCTTGGAGCCAGTTTGAGTCTGCCAATCTGTCTGACCCTGGCGCCAGTTTGAGTTTGCCAATCTGTGATCCCAACACCCCCCACATAAACATTATAAGAACTAGCAAAAAAACAAAAAAACAAACAAAAAAAAAAACGCACTCTGGGCAGTGTAAAAATTAATTTTTGAAAGATATTGTCTGAGGGGGTGGGAGTTAAAAATTCAATGCCAGAGGGTTTGTATGACAAGTAAGTAAAATCATCAAATTTATTAAAGGAGTAAAAAAATTTAAAAAATAAAATAAAATTTGAAATCGAAACTTAGTTTTGTCTCCCTCAAATAAAATGTTGCCTGTATCTATTAATTATTAATTGAATAATTATTTTGAATATTTTATGCATAATTTTACTCGAAATCGTTGATATTTATTTATTTGTAAACTTTTTAGTTAAGCTCTTGATACTGAAAAAAATTATTATTTCTTGTTTGTGAATAATTTTCTCGAAAAACTCTATGTTAGATAACTTTAAATGTATATCAAAATAAAACAAACTATATATAAATATATAATATTGGACATGTAAGTGTTAAAACTTGTTTTAAAAAAAAAAACAAGAACCATCTAAAGTGGCATATTCAAATTTTGAGTGTATATGATACAAGGTTGTTCTTTATTCTATGTATTAAAAATTTTGGGTAATTTGACGTAAGCAGTGACATAGTTTCAGTTACAGACAAATTAAGACTGAATCTCCATTATTAATAGATAACATATTTTTATTATAGAAGATATGTCAGAATCATGTTACCAAAGCTTAGGTTAAGAGTATGGAACAACCAGTGAGAATCAAGCTCACTAACATTGGTCGACTAGAATAGGTTGCTGACAAATACCCTATGCAAAGTGCCCTAGTTTGAATAGATAGTAACCTGGTGACACGGATAGCCTCTAAGCATATTCAATTTTTCTTCTTTTGTTTTGCATAAAAAAATTTTTTTTTAAATTGCTGAAAAGTGTCAACAAGCCGACAGCGTGGGAATTTATCATAAAAATAAAGTTGTTGGTTGATTGGTTAGATTTTATGGCATATCAACCCTTGCTGGGTTATTTTATGCTGAAGACATTTTGTTTTATTCATTCTTGATGGGTATTCTAATTTTATTTTTAATTTTGTTTTTTTTAAACACATTTACTTTTCTATTTAACCCTTAGATGGGACCTTAAAAAGTTACTACTACTCCGGATCAAGGTGGACCTGGGAGTTCACACTGCCCCAGAGCTCCAGAATTAGAACTTCCCTCACCAGCTGCTTGATCCATGGACCAATGAGAAACCATTGTTTTTGCAGGAGCTCAAATTGTTACATAAAACCTATAACAAATATGATAATGGCATAGATCTAGAATTAGAATAAAGGATAGGTGTAATATAATGAGGGGTTCGATGGAGTCATGAGTGTAACACTGACATGTAAATTAGCATGGAAAAGTTTTTAGCAAGAATTACGTGTAAGATGAGAATGGAAAAATTTAAGGATGAATCATCATTGCCACATAGCTATGTTTTTATTGGACTCACTACAGAATCATTGAGACCAATTGAACTTTTCGGGGACAAAAACTGATCGTACCATTTGAAGTAAACTGCCTACGAATAAGCATTTTTTTTTAAATAGGAAAAATAGCACTATATTGTATGAAAACATAATAAAATAGAATATAATGAATTATGTGCTGTAATATGTTTAAATGTTTTTTTGTTTTTTTTATAAATGATATTTTTCTTTGGTGTAATAAATTTGGAAAAAATATTTTTAGTGAACTTATAAATATTTAGTTTATTTGAAGTTTGCTTATCCTCAAATTTTAACTCACAACACAAAGCCCCCCTCCCAAAAAAAAAAATATTTTTAGTGAACTTATAAATATTTAGTTTATCTGAAGTTTGCTTATCCTCAAATTTTAACTCACAACACAAAGCCCCCCCACCCCCAAAAATTTTTTTTAGCTCACAACACAAAAGCCCCCCCGCCCAAAAAAAATTTTTTTAGCTCACAACACAAAGCCCCCCCCCAAAAAAAAAATTTTTTTTTTTTTAAACTCACAACACAAAGCCCCCCCACCCCCCCAAAATTTTTTAGCTCACAACACAAAGCCCCCCCCCAAAAAAAAATTTTTTTTAACTCACAACACAAAGCCCCCCACCCCCAAAAAATTTTTTAGCTCACAACACAAAGCCCCCCCCCAAAAAAAATTTTTTTAACTCACAACACAAAGCCCCCCACCCCCCCAAAAAATCAACTGAGTCACAACTCATAACTCAGAAGTTAGGTCACATCTAAGTCAAGATAACACTGTACTTTTAATTTTTTTTTTACTTTTGTTTTTCATAGGATTCTTTCTCTTACAATTATTTCACTTTTTAGTTGATTTTTTTTTTTTTTGGGGGGGGCAAATTTACTAAGTTTTTACATATCATAAAAGGTGAATGGGAAGGGAAGATATTTTGATATGATATAGAGTCAAAATTGAATATTAGAGAACAAAAATTCAAAAATCAGTCTGGCCAGATGATCTTAAAAGAAGTCTTGTTACTAACATGTCACAATAATCAATTGATAAAGTGAGTGAGCACTTGGAAAAAAAAAAAAGAGTGGTTTGTCTAAGTAAGAAGAGCAAAAAATCTGTTGAGTCTATTGTCAACCTTGAACCTTGGTTCTTCAAAACGAAGAGGAAGTCAATCTTCAGAAGTTGATTGCTGGTTTTGGCACACTCAACCAAATGAATGAAACTTGTCTATGACCAAAAAAAAAAAGATAAAGAAAATTTTTAAAAAAAAAAAAAAAAAGATAAAGAAAATTTTTAAAAGAAAAAAAAAATCTCAGAAAAAATACAGAATTAAAAATATATAGTGCAAATTATTTCGACTATACATTTAAAACAATGTATTTAGTAGAGAAGAAAAAAACAGAAAGAAAAAAAAATCATAGACTTGAGAGATTGAAAAAGTCAAAAAAAAAAGAAAAAAAAGAAAAAAAGTAAAAAGAAAAAAGCTAAATTAAAAATGAATGATTTAGAAAGAAATTCAATTTAAATATTTTTTATATTATTTTTTTATATTTTATATTTTATATTTATTTATTTATTTAATTAATTTATTTATTTTATTTATTTTATTTATTTTTATTTTTATTTTTATTTTATTTATTTTATTTATTTATTTATTATTTATTTTATTTATTTAATTTATTTATTTATTTTTATTTATATTTTATCTTATTTATTTTATTTATTTATTTTTATTTATATTTTTATCTTATTTTATTTATTTATTTTTATTTATATTTATCTTATTTGTTTTATTTATATTTTATTTTTATATTTTTTTATATTTATATTTTATTTATCTAATTTATTTATTTATTTTTATTTATATTTTATTTTTATTTTTATTTATTCTTACATTTTTATATTTTTTATATTTCTATATTTTATATATTATTTTTATATTATTAAATATTTTTTAAATATTTTTTTTTTTAAAAAGATTCAATTTGAATATTTCTTAAGGATGTTATATAACAGTGTTGCTCAACCTTTTTTTGTGTGTGTGACCCTCTTCAACTCAGTACAAGTTCTTTGAAGCCTTGTATGCCAACTTAAGATTTTATACACCCCTCATCCCTCGCTATCTATTAGCAAACACATCAATTACAATTAAACGTATCAATTAACAAAAATTAAAAAAACAATTACAAAAAGAAAAGACAAATTGGAAGTCAGATTGTGAAAAAATAGCATAATTTAAAGAATAAATTAACAGTTTTAAATTTTAAGATATTGAAAACTAAAAACGGCTACTTTGTTTAGACAAGATTTTTTTAAATACAATAGATATTTATGTTAACAAAATGGCTTAATTTTTTATTCAACATTTTAACTAAATATTAAGTTTAATATTTTATTTTAAATGATAATTATTAATTACAAAATGCTCCATATATGTACATATATATTTTGTGGTTCCTAATTTTTTACCCATAACGCCCCCCCTCCCTTCAAATTTGGCCTTAAGGCTGCCAAAAAATCTCTTGGGCCCCCGTTGAGGAACCTTGTTATATAAGAATGAAATCTGAATTTCAGCTCGTGAGTTATCTCCCTTACCGGAAGTTAGAATCTTTATTGCTGCATCAATCTGTAGTAAATTTCTCACCTCATTTACAGATTGAAGATTTTTATTTCTTTTCCAAAAATTCAATGTGCACTTTGCTTTGATTAAAATCCAAACAGTTTTTTTGTTAATAATGGCTGCTTCTTTATAGAATCCCGAGGAGAAAATCTCACGTGAAATTCCAGTAATGAGTTCCCTCATAAGTCTCAACTTGCTGAGAGTGGCTCTCGTTGGTTAGGGTCTTGGTATTTGGTTTCATATTCAAAGTCAAACAAAAAGCATGGAAAACAAAGGAAAGTAAACATTGAAAAATAAAAATTTAAATAAAACAGATTGAAAAATGAAAAATAAGGAAAAAATTTTTTTAAATAATACAAAAAAATTATATATATATATATATATATGTGGCGGCAGGCTCTCCGTAGTGGACTGTTCATGTCTGAAGTCACCTTGGCGCAACACCATGAAGCCAAGAGGTCCAGAAGAAAGCGGCGGCAACAAAGCACTGGCACATCAACATCTTCAGGGACAGCCTTCAAATGTGACATCTGTGGTCGAGAATGTTTTTCAAACATTGGACTTCACAACCACAGGAGGTGCTGTAACTTCAGGGGCACAAGAACTATATAGTCTTCCGAGACTGCAATGCCGATGTATATATATATATAAACATAGATACAGATAAAAGCGCATTGAAAAAAACAGAAACAGATGATTAGCAAGTGTCCTGCATGAGAAAAACAAACCTTGATTTTACTTCTTCTCCGATGTTCCGCATTGATATGAGATACTCTCTTGTGACGAGGGAGGGGATTCACAGGTCGACCTGGCTTTCGATTGGGCTTTGGGTCTGGCGAAGGTGCAGGAGATGACGAGAGATCGAGATCAGAGTTGGACAGCGTCACCTGGACAAAAACACAAGAAAAATATTATTCTACAAATCATTTGGATGAGCATCTTCATCTTTGTTGTTTGTATTAACTTAGTGTTTTTAATTTTATGATCAAAGGTGTAAGATAACCTAGACTGATATTCTTTCAATCAACAACATATTTTAAAATGTTAGTCATGTTTTAAAATTATTCATTAGATATTTCCTCTTAAGAAAAAGGAGAACATAAAAGCAACATTTCTCGGAATTTTTAAGATGAGGCTTGATAATTGGACACATAGCCTAGTGGATAAAGGCATTAGGTTAAGACAGTTCTAAGTGACAGTTATCTCTAGACTGCAGGTTCAATCCTGGTCAGGGGCATCAGTAACATAGAATAATAATTAACACAGCTTAACACCTGGACCCCAGCTATGGTTAGCGGAATGAGAACAGGATACCCCTGTGGACTGAATAAAGGGTTAAGTTCAAAGTTCCATGATGGCTCCTGATTATGACAAGAAGGTTCCTGAGTCCGAAAAGAAGCTCCCGAGTCCGAGAAAGTTCCCAAGTCCAACAAGGGTTGAAGGTTGCCAAAAGAGCAATGGGGTTGGGACGATCATATAGGTGCTAGAGTTTGATGTGACCAGCCAATTGATCAGAGGGAGCATCTCCAACCAGCCTAAGTGAGGGTCAAGGTAGAGAGTTGCAGGTCATGGACTGCTCAGCTACCAGGATTCTGTCCTTAACCATCATGGGTTGCCCTCCACAGGAAACAGGTGACACTATTGGGGGATTTTACCCCTCTCCTGACCCAGTAGACAGGGTGGGTCATGTCTCTTTTTTTTTTTTTCATAATTAGATATAAATATGAACATCATTCCGGATCACTGCTAAACTCAAAACTGCAAACTTCATGTTGAATCACTAATCACCCATGACTTTCTGGTAATTATGAACTTTAGTTGGCCAAATTCCTAGCATAAAATTGTGCATGCGCATTATCTCCCTTAACAAATTTACTTGTATAGATTTTCTTAAACAATTCAATGAATAAAAATACATTTCATTCTTATCGACACATTTTTGTTTGTTTGAGAAATAAATTCTCAAACAAACAAAAATGTGTTGATAAGACAGTGCACAACAAAAATATCATAAAATGTGTTAATAACAATTAAGTTCATTTCAGATAATGTGCACGCACAATTTTATGCTAGGAATTTGGCCAACTAAAGTCCATATGTGTCGATAAGAATGAAATGTATTTTTATTCATTCAATTGTTTAAGAAAATCTCATAAGAAAAACTATACAAGCAAATTTGTTAAGGAAGATAATGCGCATGCACAATTTTATGCTAGGAATTTGGCCAACTAAAGTTCATAATTACCGACTTTCTTTCGCCCCTGGAAAGTCTTCTGATCTTGCCAGTTGACCTAAGCAGTTGTGTCTATTATGGGCCGGGTTAGCTACATCGGTAGAGCGTTCGGCTAGAAACCACAAGGTTCCTAGTTCGATACCGGTCCTCACCAACTCAGCGTATGAGTAGCACAGTGATCTGTGTGGTAAAGTAAGGAGCTGATGGTAGGTGTGGCGCCCCACCTCAGATGCTAAAACAATCTCCTTGGTCTAGCGCTATTGAAAAGGGGATAGACTCCCTCGCTGACTGGCTGATACCGACTTTAGGCCGCCCCGACGACTTTACTTTACTTTATAGGTGTCCACAGGAGAACATCACTTATGAGTTCGCCTTTGCTTCTCCAACAATGTCAAGCATGTCTTGTTCATCTTACTTCAATGGTTTGTGTGATAGGAGGTAAGTGGCCATACAGCTGCTTTTTTATGGGGCACTGCTTTCAAGATTTATTCAAGACAGCACACAGCATCCTTCTGTAGTTTCCGTCTAGCTTTTTCTGGAAGCATTTCATTAAAGTCCAAGTACAAATTATATATCTCATGGCTGTGATAAATGCCATTTGCGAGTTAAAATAGAGTTCACATGTTTTAAACAAGTAGGAGACATCTCTCCACTGGATGGTAAACCTCTAAAATTAGTACACCAGTTCACATACCAAGGCAGTAATATCTCATCTACAGAAAGTGATGTCAATATATGCATAGGAAAGGCAGGGGCTGTTATTGAGAAATTATTGATATGGAAATCAGAATGTGATGTAAATAACAAATGGAATTGTGACTTAATTAGTGATATAGTTTCGGTGGTTAAATCTTACTTAACAGACCTAAATTCCACCGTCGTATGTCCCCCCGCCGAAAGAAAAAAAAATACTAAAAGTCAAGGAATTAACCGAATTTAATGAAATTTTCAGTGTTGATATATTAATGAATAACCAATATAATGCACCAGTTATTTTATTTGAAAACTCTTACATTTTTTCAGGTAAGTTAACTTTGAACTACGTATATTGGAGACGTAGCAGATTCACAAACATATGTGGTTAAAAGTTAATTAACCTGAAAAAATGTAAGTTTTCAAATAAAATAACTGGTTCATTATATTGGTTATTCATTAATGTATCAACACTGAAAATTTCATTAAATTCGGTTAATTCCTTGATTTTGAGTATTTTTTTTCTTTCGGCAGGGTGACATACGACGGTGGAATTTATGTCTGTTAAGTAGGATTTAACCGTTTCGGCTATAGATAAACACAGAATCTCCATTATAATAAGATTTAGTCAATTTTCAGTTTGTTGGCAATAAATGATAATTTGAATAAAGAAATCAGCACCACCTGTTGCCTGTGATAAAGTACCCCACATTTAAATTATATTGCTTATATAAAATCAATAATTTTATTGTTTAGGTTTTAAAAAACAAAAAGGTTAAGTTTTATGGGACTCTCAACAGTCATTGTTTTATTAAAATATAAAAAAAATTAAATACAGTCCAAAAACAAGTTAGAATCTACTTACATATAAAACCCAGCGAGATATAAGTAATCTACCTATGGAGGCGTGTGGCATAATGGTTAGAGTCGTGGGAAATGGACTCGTCAACCCGAGTACATATCCTAGACGAAGCTGTTTGCATTTCACATAATGCTAATACCTTTGAGAAAGGTATGAATCCATATATTCTTCCTCCAGCTATGGGTAAATAGTAGGGAAGACTGGGCTTTTTTAACCTTGGAAAGGTAACCAGTCTAAGAGAAAGAAAATTCTGAATTTGAAAAGCCTGATGTCAGTCGTTGATTGGGTTTGTGGCATTCTTTATACACCAATTCTTTCCTATCGACTGTGCCAAAAAGTGCGGATGGTCCAACACAAGCCTTCACCACTATAAATAAAACACTGTGTAGGTTGTTCATTGGATGAACTCTCATGTGTCAACTCAACGAGAAAGTCCATTTTTTTCAGTCTACCTACCATAGCATACTAAACTCCAGGTGTGTTCATAGCTCAAAGAGCAGACTCCGCAGCTAAATCGGCTCTAGATTTGATCTCCGACAATTTCAAGATACCATATACTGATTTGAAACCTAAAATTAATAAATTCCTTCATACAAAATGGCAACAACACTGGAATAACAACATCCACATTAAACTATTCCTAATCAAACCCACTTTGGGAGGCTGGAGACCAACTTTAAGGAAGTCTAGAAAGGAACAAGTCATTGTGTCCCGATTACGCATTGGTCATACAAGACTAACGCACTCCTATATACTCAAACAAGAACAACAACCACAATGTGGAACATGTCAAACACCTTTGACAGTTAAACACTTATCCATGGAATGCAGGTTTCTTGCTCACATCAGAAACCGTTATTTTAAAGCAAACAATATGAAAGATCTGTTTGAAAACGTCAACATGGAGGATATTCTCTCTTTTTTGAGGGAAATAAAATTATATCATAGAATACAGACATGAAACAAATCAATACCATACAATATAATCCCAAATAATGCTAACACATTTTTAGAACCAATTACTAAAAAGTATAAATATAAATACATGATATGTATAACTTCCTAACCATTAGGCATGACATAACCCCAGACGGTTTGATATACCGTTAAAATCAATAAACAAACAAACAAACAAAGAGCCAGAACTGGAGGCCTATTTCAAATTTCCCTTGATCCAAATAGGATAGGGCATTTTAGTTTCAGTTTGGGCTACCTACTCTAGTGCTGTTGGCTTAAGAATTTTAAAGAAAATTTTATGGTTAAATTGAACTTAACGGACCTAAATGTCACCCCGCCGAAAGAAAAAGTCAGGGAATTAATAAAATTTAATGAAATTTTCAGTCTTGATATATTAATGAATAACAGATACAACACATTAGTTATTTTATTTAAAATCTTTTACATTTTTTCAGGTCAGTTAACTTTGAACCACGTATCTTTGAGGCGTAACACAGATTCTCAAAGATACGTGGTTCAAAGTTAACTGACCTGAAAAAAGTAAAAGTTTTTTTTTTGTTTTTTTTTGGTTGGATATATTTTAAATAATATAGAAAGAATACATTTCCCTTGTATCAATCTTTGTGCCTGTAAAATTCTGACAACATACAAAGCTCAATATCGGCACCACATTTCATAATGGAATTGAAAATTGATCTTTGAATTAACTGTTTTTCTTTGGAACAACTCTTTATGCTCGCTATTTCTTTTTTGCGAGATTTTTTTTTTAAAAGTTCAAAAATATTTACATTTCTTCCTTCAATATGGCCTAAACTGATCACGTGACGTATTTTGGTGGTACCTAATATACACATTAGATATCTCCAGTTTTTGATTTTTGTGTAAAAAATATGAAGATTTGATTTCTATTCGAAATTTAAAAATTAAAATATATTTGGTTAATATTTGAAGATATTTAAAAATCAAAATGTACATAGAAATAGCATTGAAGTTCTACTTTAAAATGCCCTGCATTTGTAAATCTCAAAAGTAAAATCAATACACCAGGTTTTGTTTGGGGGGTGGGGTCCCCCCCCCCCTTCTCTACAAAGTCAACACTGGGTTCGCTGCTTCTAGTTAATGAATAAAGTGCTGAAAAGTTCATTAAAATTGGACAATTCCCTGATTTGGCTAAACTTGCAAATTGGTCGAAAAATTAAAACGGAAACTTTTTTGGTGGTCCCCCATGACAGTTTAACTACAGTCTATGAATTAACTTTTTGCAAATTGGGTTACAGTTTAGGGGTTTGGGGATTAAGATTGTAGAGGGTTATGAGAATGTGTTCAATAATATTAGGAATGACGAATAAAAATATGACACAGAAAATATGGAGAAATGATGAAACAAATGCATATGATTATAAAATAACAAATAAATTTATTCAGAGAATAAATTTGCGATAATCAACAAAATGTGAATGTACAAAAGAGATAGAATGTGTATATATGATGTGGAAAGGTTTTCTAAGAAATGTGTAATGTAAAATGTAAAAGTTTGTATGTTAAGTTTGGAAAAGTTCGTTTAGATGTGGACAGAAATGAGAATCAAGTTTTGTATATATGACCTGCTGAAACGGATTCTTGATGTAGGTAGATGTGGTAAGAATAACGGGAGGAGTAGTAATTGTGTTGAGGCAGTGGAATCGTTCGTTCGAACACCTGTTTCTTGGTCGTTGTTCTATCTGGCAGCGAGACGAGATCTGTGTGTTTGTTTGTGGTCGGTTTGAACGTGAGATGAAGTCTGTCTAATTGTTGATTTCATTTTCGTCTTTTATGATACTTGATCAGATGCAAATGCACAGACATAGTAGTAAGCAATACTAACCTAGCCAATCGATTGTGATTTTTGTGTAAACATTTGTTTTAATCACTTTTCCTTAAATTTAGGAAAAGGGTTGTGTTGGTGTGTTTGCTTTAATCTCTTTTCCTTAAATTTGGGAAAAGAAATGTGTACGTGTATTTATTTAAAAATATAGAATTGTATTCTATAAGGTTGTTTTTAATTACGTATTGCTTAAAAAAACAAAAAACAAATATTAATGCATTTAATTAACCATTGAAATTAATTATTGAACCCAACGGTAGACACATTAGTCTCAGTTGTTTGTGTTAGTATTGCAATGTATAATTTCAATTAAACTTGGTTTTTAAAAAATATTTTTCAACATTAAATGTATAGTAATTTGGGTTTTTTGTTGTTTTTTTTAAGCAATACGTAATTAAAAACAATCTTAACCCCTAAACCGTAACCCAATTCGCAAAAAGTTCATTCATAGACTGTAGTTAAACTGTCATGAGGGACCACCAAAAAACTTTCCGTTTTAATTTTCCGACCAAATTTGCAAGTTTAGCCCCTGATAATTGTTTTAAAATTGAAAAATGTTTTTGAAAATTATCATCCCCTCGGAAAAAAAAATTGAATATACCTATTTATTTATGTACAGGTTTTCCATACCTCACCATATTTTTTTCTGATCAACAAAAAATAAAACTTTGTTTTGTTTTTTTTTTTAAATCGTGTTTACATTTGTAGAGCAATGTCAACCAGGTGCTATAAACATTGACCTCTTGGAGATGTTTATTCATAAAAAATATGGTTTATGTTAGTATTAAATCTCACCAACACCGGGTGAGTGGGTGTCAAGCTAGTCTACAAAGTTCAAACGAGGTTGAATATATTGTATAGCTTGACTATGAAATATTATCCTCGTAACAAAAAGCGAATTTTTGTTTGGTTGACTAAGCAGTTGGGACGGGCATACAAACACGGGATCCCATTACAAATATATAATTACCACAAAACTGGAATTGGGGGTGGGGAGATAAAAAGGAAAAAGAGAGAGCGGAAGAGAGAGAAAGAGGAGGAAAGAAAGAAAGAGAGAAAGAAAGAGAGTGTATCGAAATAGGTTACGTTAAAAAGATTGTTTAGTGTTTTTGTCTCCCATCGGTCAAATGTAGAATATCTATTTATTTGCTATAAACATTCTGCTGTGTAAATAGTTTTGTTTTTTTTTCAATGACGGAAAAAAACGAAGTGTTGAAAAGTATCAATTTACTTTGGAGGTATTGAATACCTGATATTCAATGTAGAATGGTTCGAGGTGTAAAGATTCACAATAGTTTTTATTTTCAATTTGGTGATATATTATATAGGACCAATTTAGTTCAGTCGGTAGAGCATTTACCTCGGAACCACAAAGGTTCCAGGTTAGATACTATGGGGTAGGAAGAGATTTGTGTGTTTTATGGGTTTAAAAGGTGGCTGGATATTCTCGGTGCGTGTTCATAGGGTTTTTGCTTTTAACCCTATCTCATTTGGTGGTCGCGATGAAAAGGAAGGAAGTTAAAGAACGAAAAAGAAAGAGACAAAGGCAGAAGGTGGTTTGGTAATTTATGAGGAAGTGCGTCCCGGTCTCCCGCCTCAAAAATTGCTACCCGGTGACTATCAAAATATCAACCCCAGCTCGTCGTAATTCTTGTTTATTTATCGTAATTTGTCGTAATTCTTGTTTAGATATGAAGATGGATATATAGTTCGGAATAGACTGAGATAGATAGATAGATAAACAAACAAAATAATATAGATAGATATGAACAAATGGAGATAGATAGATATTTTCGACAAGTAAATGTATTTGGGGGGTGCATCTTTTTTGCCGTAATTCTTGTTTATTTAAACTAAAAACAAGACATTAAACAAACATGAATGAAAAAAAATCTTAGTATTTAAAGTAATATAGATAAATATGAACAAATTGGGATAGATAGATAGATATGAAGAATAGTTTTGAATAGACTGAGCTGGTCGTTATTTTAATAGTCACCGGGTAGCAATTTTTGAGGCAGGAGACCGGGACGCACTTCCTCATAAATTACCGGTGGTTTTATGATCTAGGCTTTATTCCCGGTCATAGTCGCCAGTGTCAAGGGAATATCTCCCTGACCAGTAGGAGCGACTAGACCCAGTTACGGCCTAAACTAGAATGGCCGAGATATTCTTTTGGGGGTCGGAAGTCGGTCCTTTCTCTCGCACATGTGCGATGGGTTCTTCCTGTGAAGGCCCATGGGAGTTTGTTTTTTTAAATTTTATTTGAGTTTTATCTTAATCCCGATAATACCGGCCCTCATCAACTCAGCGCATGGGTAGCACAGCTTAGATCTGAGCGGTAAAGTGGAGAGCTAATGGTAGATGTGGCTCTTCACCTCAGACTTTGGTAATCTGATCTGTGCAGTAAAGCATCAGAGAGCTGACGATATGTGTGGCGCTCTCCCTCAGCAAAACAATCTCCCTTGTCTAGAGTTAGTAAAAAGGAAACAGACTCCTTCGTTGTACGACTTATACCAACAATAAGCCACTCCTATTATTTTTTTTTTTTTTTTAGATAACATTTCCTAATACTAACGATTGGTACTTTACAGATGATGCAGTCCCTTCCGGAAGGTGAAGTGTTCACTGTTCTGCTATATTTTTTAATAAATTATATTGTTTCTGTTATATTTGTAAGTATTTACCCAACCCGTTCAACACATGTAGGATGTGACACAAGGTCGTAAGTATGGTGCATTCAGTGAGGATTGAGCTCACTATTCAGTTTCAATGGATCTTTGAGACTAGCTTGCTAACCATTACACCATGACGGGATATGTAACTCATTATTCAGAGACGTCTGAAAGTCTTGTCACCCCTATAAATTGCTGCTCAAAACAATGCCATGAGAACAAATTATATCAAAGCAAAAATTGATAAGACACAACCGAACACCAAATATAGAGTGTGTGGTGACAGAAATGAGAATAAACCATGTATTAAGCAAATTTAGCAAACTAGCACAACGGGAATACAAAACTAGTCACGACTGGTTTGGGAAGGTAATCTACTGGGAATTAATCAAAAAATTAAATTTTGACCATACAACAAAATGTTATAAGCATAAACCAGATTCTGTTCTTGAGAATGAAACGCATAAAATTCTCTGGGACCTCGAGATAAAGACGGATCACCTTATACCAGCTAGAAAACCAGACCTAATATTGATTAACAAATTTTTTTTAAATTTAAAAAGAGAGAACATTTGGTAGATTTTGCAGTTCCAGCAGATCACAGGGTGAAGATGAAGGAAAACGAAAAGATAGACAAATACCTGGACCTTGCCAGAGAATTGAAAAAGCTGAGGTGATAGTGATACCAATTGTAGCTGGTGCACTAGGAACAGTCCCAAAAAGACTGGAAGAACTGGAAATCAGAGGAAGAATTGAGACCACCCAGAAACAGCATTGCTGAAATCAACTAGAATACTCAAGAGTCCTGGAGACCTGAGGATACTTGCTGTCACTCAGACTCCAGTGAAAGACCATCAGCTAATGCTGATGTGAAAACTCAAAAGGAGTAAAATAATAATAATAGGGATTATTCGGGTTATTGTCCTCATCTTCATTGTTATCTGTACAACATTTCGACCGATGTACCCTCCGGGCTTCTTCGGGTATTTATTGTCGGCCTTCTCGAACTCGGGAACCTTCTTGTCGTAATCAGGAGCCATCACGGAACTTTGAACCCAACCCTTTATTCAATCCACGGGAGTATACTGTTCTCATTCCACTAACCATACAGTTCTAAGTGACAGTTATCTCTGGGCTGCAGGTTCAATACTGGTCAAGAGCGACAGGAACATAGAATAATAATTAACATAGCTTAACACTTTTACCTAGCTATAGTAATGATAAATAAAAATCAAAGTAGTGCTGTTTTACATTTATGCCGAATGGAAAGGTCGCACCACTGATTTTGGCGGAATTTTTGGTTAAAATGTGCGACCTATTTCCCAAGAACATGGAAAAAGAGACTGGAGGAACTAGAGATAAGAGGAAGGGGGGAAATGGCACAACTACAATAAGTTTATTGAAATATATATAGTAAGTCTGTGGAGTGGCCCTTTGACGGTATCTCCACCTCAGCAAAAACAATTTCCCTAGTCTAGCGCTAGTGAAAAGGGAATAGACTCCCTCGCTGACTGACTGATACCAACAATTGTCTACTCCGCCAACTTATTAAAAGTTATATATATGAGAGAATATGTGCTTAATTGAAGTCGTACCTAATTTTGAAAATTAATTAATTAATAATTAATGAATTAGGCGGGCATACCTATTCAAATGTAAGGCTAAACAAATCGAGAAAAATCAATCTCTGTATGTACAGGCCTAATAGGCCGAAATGTACATACAGAGATTGATTTCTCTCGATTTGTTTAGCCTTACATTTGAATAGGTATGCCCGCCTAATTCATTAATTATTAATTAATTAATTTTCAAAATTAGGTACGACTTCAATTAAGCACATATTCTCCCAAAAATTGTCGGCTAAAACGCCATATCAAAACACATTGTTTGTTTGTTTACTTCTCATATATATATATATATATATATATATATATATATATATATATATATGTGGGGTGTGTGTGTGTGTGTGTGTGTGTGTGTGTGTGTGTGTGAAGAGATGGAAGTGAATCCGACGGTATGTAGTATTTGTTGATATAATGAAGAGTAAAAAAAAAAAATGATCACAGAATAACGAGAAAAACTGCGATAGTCCTTGTTTATCAATCTGTTCAAAATTTGAAGTTTGAAGAAGAAACGATAGAAAGGTAGACGGTTTGAAATATGACGTCAAATATTCTTCTTTTATGGTATGAGTGTATATATAATATATATGAGAAGTAAACAAACAGTGTGTTTGATATGGCTTTTGTAGCCGACAATTTTTGGGAGAATGTGCTTAACTGAAGTCATACCTAATTTTAGAAAATTAATTAATTGATAATTAATGAATTAGGCGGGCATTTAAACGGGTATACCCGCCTAATTCATTAATTATCAATTAATTAATTTTCAAAAACTAGGTATAACTTCAATTAAGCACATATTCTCCCCAATATATATATATATATATATAAGTTAAAAGACAGAAAATGAATCCGACGATATGAGTATATATAAAAAGATATGAAAACCCCACAAAATGCTGTTAAAGTGAAAACATTTTATAACTTAGCTGATATTAAACAATATTTCGATTTCATAAAAATCATCTTCAGAGCTTGTTTATACTCAGTGTTGTCAAGAGCGGAGACTAAAGTCATATTTTGCAACATCAAGGTTTTTTTGTTTTTTTTAACTCATTTGACTTTTGTCTCCGCTCTTCACAACACAGAGTATAAACAAGCTCTGAAGATGATTTTTATGAAATCGAAATATTGTTTAATATCATCTATGAATATGTTATAAAATGTTTTCACTTTAACAGCATTTTGTGGTGTTTTCATATGCTTTTATATATGTATATATATTCATTTAATCAGTCATTACAGTTGTGTTAAAAGTGGACATAAAAGAAGAAAATTAACTATTCAGGGATAAAAGTATAGACATATAATGCACCTTTCTAACCTGAAAAGGTTTCTTCACTCAGTGTCGGCTTTCTTCCTACACAGACAGAGATATGAAAATTCAATGTCTACTTCCAGGTGGCTGTCTCCCCAGTTAGCTCTTCCCCATTGTGTTTAAAGGGGGTGGGATTCGGGTCAGGGTCAGTCCCACAGATAAGCTGAAGAGATGGGGGAGGGGGTATATCTAAAGGAAGTCTACTCATGAATCGGGAAAGGGGCCCCAAACATTGACCTTGTATTGTGTCATATTTCACCCTCATGGAAGAGGTAGAGAGATAGCTAAATACCCACTAATGGTTATTGTTAAGGGTAGAGCCGAGTCCCGCGGGGAGTAGAGCCGAGTCCCGCGGGGGTAGAGTCGGCACTGAATGTAGACATGTTCTATATTTGTTTCTATTTTGCATTTAAGGGCATGTCAACCCTTTTTGAGTTACTTTATGCCGAAGACGTTTTGTTTTATTCATTCTTGATGGGTTTTCAACATGGTTTTTAAACTCAATTTTCAAAACACATATTGGTTAAAAATTGCAAATCGTCGTCAAAATTAAAACAGAAAATTTCGGCTTGGGTATAGATTTTAATGAATTTAATTATTACTAAGGAACACGATTTATGTTATTTTTTACTTAAATTTTAACAGCTCGTTGTGTTTTTAACCGTTCTTCATTGGACGTTATTTTCCCACATAGGGACGCAAGAGAACTAATTTTTAAGGGAGATAAATATTTTGCGAGAATTTATTAACATAAAAAACACAGATTATTACACTTTTGGTCATCCATACTTAAGAAAAGCACGCGTCGCCTGTACACTCCCTAGAGCTCCAAAATAAAAACTTCAATATTAGATACGTCATAGTTTAACGTCATAAGCAGAATACTAAGACACTCAGCCACTGCTTTCTAGCACCCATATGATAAAAATAGTTTGGGATTTGCGATAAGGGCAATAGGGTTGGGACAATCATATAGGTGCTAGGGCTTGACATGGCCAGTCAAATGATCAGAGGAGGTTTCTCCACTCGTCCCTCTAACCCAAGTAAGGGCAAAAGTAGAGTGTTGGACTGCTCAGCCACCAGGATTCCGTCCTTAAGCATGACAGATCGACACCTACGGTTAACATGTGGCCACATTGAGGGATTTTACAGCTCTGCAGAGCTGCAGTCGGTGTATTCTACTGCCCCACCGACAGGGCTGTTTTAAGCACGGACTAACGTAGATATTTGATAGATGTGATTTACTTATCATATGATCTTGTTTATGTATCTGGCTTTCGACCTTACTGAAGTCGTTAATTTCATTCAAATCTAAATCTGTTCATTTCAGCGTGACACATTCTTCAGAACAGGCAAACAAATTTAGTGTCAAAGTGGAGCCATATATTCAGAGACAATGGAAGCGCGTGGTGTAATGGTTAAAGTCATGGGAAATGGACTCGTCGCCCCGAGTTCAAATCCTGGACGTGGTAATTGCATTTCACTTAGCGCTAATACCCTTGGGAAAGGTATGAATCCTACTCTCCCTCCAGCTATGGGTAAATAGTAGGGCAGACTGGGTTCTTTAACCATGGCAAGGTAACCAGTCTAGGAGAAGGAAAACTCTGAATTCAAACCTGTTGAACTCCGCTTAAGAAATTGACCTTGTATCGTATCCTGCTCGCGCGGAGGAGTTAGTAAATATATATATATATATATATATTCAGAGATAATTAGTTGAAGAATTCCGATTTCATATGTTCTCAGCTCAATCTATACGATTGTTATTCACCACTGAATTAACAGCATTCACAAGAAAGGAGACTATGTTGAAAAATAAATGCTCTCTCTCTCTCTCTCTCTCTCTCTCTCTCTCTGTTTATTATAAGAACTAGGCCTGTTACTAAAACCGTTTTTTGTTACAATGAAATGCTAAAGTGTAAATCCTGTGTATCTGGTGTTGCTTATCCGCAGAATGTTTATTTTTTATGAGTGTCATCACCTCGGCTAAATAGATTATAAAGAAAGAAAGGGAAGAAAAGGGCATGTTACACAGAAAAATATAATAAGAAAGAAAGAAAGAGAGTAGGGGGAAAATAGAGAGAGGGACTGACTGTGCGGAAGCGATAACGCTAATCTGTTTCTATTGAACATAATGAAAAGATGAAAAAAGGAAAGAAAAAGAGTGTGTGTGTGAGAGAGAGAGACAGAGAGTTAAACCATTATTATTATACTGGTTATTTCCTAGTTGAGTAATATGATATTACAGATAATTAATTTTCCCATTAAACTAACCCTAAACCCTAACCCTAACCCCCCCCTAGTTGAGTAACATGATATTACAGGGTGAACCAGAAAAAAACAGAACCCAAAAATTTTGTAATAAAACTTATTTTAGTTTAATGGGAAAATAAATAAATAAATTGGGTTCTGTTTTTTTCTGGGTCACCCTGTAATATCATGTTACTCAACTAGGAAATAACCATTATGCTTTTTATATATTGAACTAATTTGCAATAGCTCTTAAGTAAACATACCAAACGTTGTAATAATTCAATTAGAGGCCGAGAAAACTGTAAATGTAAAGAATTGCGACTGTCGAGATCAATGGTTCTCAACTGAGGGCCATATGCCCCCCCCCCCGGTGTGGGGGCATATAACATTGGGGGGGGGGCAAAATATATCTAATCATAAAAATACAATAAAGAAAAGTCGACAGGGCGGCCTACAATCGGTATCAGCCAGACAACGAGGGGGTCTATCCCCTTTTCACAAGCGCTAGACCAAGGTGATTATTTTAGCGTCTGAGGTGGAGCGCCACACCTACCATCAGCTCCTCACTTTACCGCAGAGATTCCTGTGCTACTCGTTCGCTGAGTTGGCGAAGGCGGGTATCGAACCAGAAACCTTGTGATTCTAAGGCGGACGCTCTACCGACTGAGCTAAACCGAAACATTGAATCAAAGGGATCCATAGGAAAAAAAAGGAGGTAATCCTTAACTTTTTCCTCGTAAATTCCTACCATGAAATAAACTGAACCCTCATTTTATGTCCGTGTTTTTGCAATATATGTTTTATTTTTCTTGTACCCATTATTTTACAATACTAAATATATTTTCTTATGAGGAAAAAGTTAAGGATTACCAGAAAATATATTTAGTATTGTAAAATAATGGGTGCAAGAAAAATAAAACATTTATTGCAAAAACACGGACATAAAATGAGGGTTCAGTTTATTTTATGGTAGGAATTTACGAGGAAAAAGTTAAGGATTACAAAAAAAAGTTGAGCATCATTGGCCTGGATCACATCACTGCTGAGATCAGCTAAAATACTGAGTAGAGTCCTGAGAGTTGAGGAGTGTTAAGGAGAATGAACGTCACTGACTCCAGTAAAAAGTTTACCAGTCACTCCTGGTGTGACAAAACTCACAATGAGTAAAATAATAAATAAAGGAACGAACAACAAAATAAATGAAAAAAAAAAAAAAAAAAAAAAAAAAAGAACTTGGGAGGGAGTCATTATTTATCGTTATATTTTTCCACACTCGTATTGTTACCTTCCCCCACAAAAGCCACTAAATAGTTTACTGGGTCAGGTAAGATTCCATTGAAAAGGCAAAGGTTATTCGCCTATTTACACAAATGAACAGAAAGTCGTTGCTCAGGTGGTAAAGACGTAAAATGAATAAATAAACTAACAAACAAACTAAAAACGCTAAACCGGTTCAAAAAGAAGAAAAAAATGATTTGCGGATGGTGTCGTCCCGGCCTCCTGTCCTAAAATACACTAGGCGGTGTCTGCTGAAAAAGTGAACCGTGCTAGTTATGAACCGTGTAGCGGTTTAAAGGCGTTTTCTATCGACAAAATAATGTGATATGAAAAGCGATATTTTACAGTCCCCTCCCTTATTTTTTTTTATCGACAAGTAATTGTAAATATTTAAAAAAAACAAAAAAAACATGGGATTGGTCTGTAAAATATCGCTTTCTTATCGATAAAATGCCTTCAAACCGCTAAAAAAATACATTTGTCGATAAAAACGTCATCAAACAGCTAAAAAAAAGATATTTTAAAGATGGGCGTAAAATATCTACAGTTACTTGGGTCGATAAAAAGAAAACATGGGGAGGAGTCTGTAAAATATCGCTTTCATATCGCATTAACATGTCGATAAAAACGCCTTCAAACCGCTACACGGTTCATAACTAGCACGGTTCGATTTTTCAGCAGACACCGCCTAGCGTATTTTAAGGGCAAGAGGCCAGGACGACAACATCTGAAAATCACCCCAAAATAAAAACATAAAAATATCATTGACAACTACTATTGATAACTGAAATGTCAGATTCAGCTACGCGAAAATTCAATACTACGTGCTCAGTCCATAGTACCACTAATGCCAGACTAAGCTAGCCTGAACACATGGTAAATTTATTTACCTAACCCCTCCACCACGATCAACAAGTTTTTGTTTTTTTTATTATTATTATTTTTTTTTTTTTTTTTGCAGGGTACGGTTGGTTTGAATTCAGAGTTTTCTTTCTCTGAGACTTATTATCTAACTAAAACTCTCTCTCTCATATATATATACCAACCCCTCCGTACGAGCAGGATGCGACACAAGGTCAATTTCTTAAGCGGAGTTCAACAGGTTTGAATTCAGAGTTTTCCTTCTCCTAGACCTGCTATTTACTCATAGCTGGAGGGAGAGTAAGATTCATACCTTTCCCAAGGGTATTAGCGCTAAGTGAAATAATTGCCACGTCCAGGATTTGAACTCGGGTCGACGAGTCCATTTCCCATGACTTTAACCATTACACCGCGCGCTTCATATATAAATTTTATTTTTATGTAGAGGAATTTTTATTTATATAATTCGATTAATCATCACAAGCAAATTCGGCGAATACCATGTGCGACGTGAGGAACACTGTACAGCTGTTTCGACCTAATTTGGTCTCATCAGCAGTGTATACCTACGATCTTCCCCCGACAGAGATCGAACCGGAGAACCCAGGATGCAGAGTCAGAGACTCCACCCTAGACCAACCGGACACGCCACACATGAAACTCGCCAAACCAACTTGTCAATCATAAGTGCGCAACTACTATAACATGATGTGACGTTTTAGCAGCATATATATATATATATATATATATATATATATATATATATTGTGAGGATTTGAAGTAAGGCAGCTCAAACACCTCATCTTGAAGCGGCCTCTATGTAATCGGCACATGACGACGGATGGCATGGACACATTTCCACATTTAAGACTGATCATATATGTGACCTGTGTGGCAGGGCCTGCCTGTCGAGGGCTGGGTCTCTCAATCACGCACAGTTTTAAATTCAGAGATTTCCTTCTCCTTGGCTCGTTGCCATGCCAAGGTTAGAGGGCCCAGTCTACCCTACTATTTACTCATAACTGGAGGGATAATAATTGGATTCATAGAGTAGGGAAGGTCGATTTTTGAACTGTGCTAGTGCACTCATAGTAGTTGGGGTTTGACATGATAATCGAATTAACCGACCCAGAATCAACAGACTTCGCACTTAACGGACTAGATTTGCCGAATCAAAAGTTTTGATTGCTGGGAATTGATTTTCCCCTCATCCACAGTATTCAGCCAATGAATAAAACACGTTTTTCGTCTTATCTGTTATTAGTTTATTTACTGCCAAGGTGAACATTTTATCAGGCTTGCTACAGTAGGGAAGGTCGATTTTTGAACTGAGCTAGTGCACTCATAGTGATAGTTAGGGTTTGACACGATAGATAACGACACAAAAAATGTTTTTTCCTAAATCGTTACCGTTTTTTGAGGAAATAAGTTTAAAGGTTGAAAAATAGAGCGATGGAATGTTATTTCGGTGATAAGTGAAAGATTTACCCCCGTCAAAAGATTCCGTAATGTTGGGGAAAGAAAAATGTTTGAATGTCATTTAACATGGCGAACAGAATAACATCATTTCAATATAAAAAGAGGTTGGTTGGTTGATTGATTTTAACGGCATATCATTTTTAAAACGGAAACTTTTTTGGTGGTCCTCCATGACAATTTGCAAGTTTAGCCCTTAAATGTTCCTTGATCCAATGAGGCCAGAGCATTTTAGTTTCAGTTTGAGCTAGCTACTCCAATGTTGTTGGCGTAAGATAGGGTTACCCAAATTTGTCGTCTGCTAGGTTTTTAAAAACAAATCAAAATTAATTAAATCTATTATTTAAGGTCAAACTTTTGTCGAAAATGATAAGTAGTAATATATGACCATCATTAAAAAAAAGAAAAATATCATTACATATGCAGTTTATTTTTAAAAGATTTAAAACGATTTGTTTTGTCAATTTCGACGCGATCCGCCATTCAGCCTCTTTTTCAATGGTTTTGGGCGCTGGTTTACAATTTTAACGTAACATTTGGGATGGAAAAAAAAATTACCAAAAATCAGATAATTATCCGATTTTAATGAAATTTTCAGTATTGATTTATCAATTAATGAATCTTATAATGCATTAGTTATTTTATCTCAAAACTTTAATTTAGTATTTTTGCTATGAAAAATTAATATATAAAATTCATT